>SPJY01032216.1:962786-1480636 GCA_005191435.1 Raddia distichophylla | reverse complement strand
AAAAAAACTCTTCAGTTAGGTGCATTCTGAACAAGTAGATATATCATTTTTGGCTAATTGCTATTTGTATATTTTTATATAGTTTGTGTCCCTTTATAGTTGTTTTTGACTGTGAGATCTTTTAAAAATATCTGTTCTTGATTCCTCACAAATTATTGCAGGTTTTGGCTATAGCAGAGGGGTTACATGATGTCTACACTCTGGGAAAGGAAACTGCTTCGATGCACAGCTCCCTTATGACTAATCTTTCCAAGGTTTGCCATTGGTTTCTCATTGTTTCAATTGTATTTCCTTCTCTCAAGATTAATACTCCCTCCGTTTCATATTTTTTCGTATACCAAGGAGTGTGTGGCCGAATGAATTGTTTTCACGCTTGCCCCTAATTAACTGCCCTAATAAACCATGCACAATTAACAGAGTATTAGAGTAATTCGTTTGCCACTGTGCCTGTGCATGTGACCCCTGCATGCGGTCACTGCATGTGATTGTGCATGCGATCCCTGCATGCAACCGTGCACAAATTAACGGAGTTAATACCTTAACTAGCGCATCTAAACCGCGTGCATAGGGGCAGATTGGGAAAAATAGCACGGTAGATGAGGAGACGCCCTGTAAATTGGAACTGCGTGTAAAAACTAAAACACCCTATAATATGGAATGGTGGGAGTAGTAATATTTAGGTTGTACCTTCCATTAGGATTTGAAATTTAATGGCATGGAGCTTACAGTTGTGGCTCGTACAAACAATATTTGTATGCACTAAATATTGTACAAACAATATTTCCCTTTCGCTCTCTAGTGAAAACACTTCCTTTTGATGCTTGACAGGCAAACATGATTTTACTTCCACTTGAAGCCTCATTATCTGCTGATTTAGCTGTTATGGCTGACGCGATGTCAAAGGAAAGAGAAAACAGTAACAGCAGTGTGCCTCTTATTCATGGGAAGGCATTATACCAATCTTACGTCAATAGAGTAAGGGAAGCTTGCAAAAAATTGGGACCTTTGGTGCCCCCATTTACTGAATATGTGAAGGAACTTCATGCCATGGTGACTAAGCTTGGACGCTTTTCAAGTCTTCATGCTGGGAATCTTCATAAGGTATTTTGATAAGATATGTACATATGCTGATGACATGTTAATTATTGGCAGTAAACGTTTTGGAATCTTTAAGCATAAGGGTTGACCCACACTATTCTTTAGGGTTTTTATCTAAACAATGATTGAGGATTTCAATATCAGATTATTTTGTGTTTCAAATTCCACATTTCAAATTTTTGATACTTAAATCCGTGAAAGATTATATCGACTTAAGATGCACGGTGATTGAGAATTTCACAAAATCAGGATTAAAATTCATGGGATCAATCCTTGGTCTGTGTGTTTACTGGCTATGCTGAACTGTTACAGAATTGGTAATGGAATTTGAATTCCAAGTATTTTTTGCTCTGTTCTTTGTTTAGGATTGGAGTAGATAGCTACACGCTCCAACGCATGCACCTATATTCTACTAGAGATATAGGAGTTATAATAGGATATAGAGTCCTTGGCTCCTTTCTATAGTAGGGGCTAGAGGCCTTATAGTAGGTGGCACGAAATCTCTTTTTCTCTTGGCCTTTGTATGCCTCTGTAGTTTTCACAAATCTTGCAGTTTGATTGGCTTCGTCTTTCTTTCGTTGCCTTTACCACTTTCTGTCTGCTTTTCTGTTGCATGCGTCCTTTGGTCATCTTTTAGGGCTTCCTTAGTTGTTTCCTTTGCATCCACCAAGTCCTTTGCGTCCTTTTCGTCATGCAAATTCACAACAGCCAATCTGCTTTCTTCTTTTTTGGGCAATCTTTTTCTTGAGCTTTTGTAGATCTCCTTGTCCTTGGTGGTTGGTTGTGTATTTCTTTTGTGCAGATGATTTTCAGGCCTTCAATCTCCGCATGCTTATCCTTAGCTTGATTTGACTATTTCGATATCGTGTCACCCCTCCTTTTTTCCTTTTGTCATGGTTTCGCTTTGCACCATGTAACCTCTTGGTGTTCTTACAACCTTGGATGGATGAATTTCTTTTGGATTTTTGCATATTATCATGGAAAAAGTGTCAATTTGGTCTCTAGGGTACAAAACGGTGATCAGAGGTAAGACAAAATAAGGGAATAATTAATGATTTCATTCTCCATGTGTCTATGACATGTGGCTCCATAGACTCATAGAGTGGCAAATCAACTAACACCAATCTTTGGGGTGTCGTATAACTTCGTATAATGTATGCTATACGAAGTTATATATAAATTTATACTAGTTAAGTTTTAATGTTAATTTAAATTGGTCCACACCAGCGATGGTATGACCTTGATGGCGCACCACACATGCAAAACTCGACTAGATCGTCAGCAAAAACCACCCACAAAGGTGGTTTTCACCGGTCAAAGGACCAAAATGGTACCGTTTCAAAACAACTGGGACCAATCTCACCCGGTTTTGCACCTTAGGCACCAAATTGGTGCTCAGGCGGAAGTGCAGGTACTAAATCGACGCTTTCTCCTACCATCACAGGTACACAGTGGTGCAATGGCATTTGCAAGTCCCGTTCGAACTTTTTAGTTATCTCTTCTCAAATACAGCACTACTGTGCATGGCTTGCATGTGTTAGAAATATAAGAATTATATTAGGTAAAGTCCTTATTATATTAGGAAATAGAGTCCTTGCCCTATATGGCCTTTCCTGCTTTATCTAGACTTTCTACTGTACACTTGGCCTATAGATCAATACAAGTGCTATTGATAACACGTTTGGGAGCTTAATGTTCCACAGAATTGATAAGAACCTGCATAAACATTGGTTGTTTGCCAAGCACCAACTCCAAAACGTTTTTTGGTTTCTATCTTCAATTTTTGGCAAATAAATTTTTTTGCTTTGCACCTTAGCATACATATTATGGTGGTAAGGTGAGGTGCACGACTCATGACTTCTCTATCTCCTTTAAGCGTGTGGTGCAACAGCACCATACACACATCTCACACATTGTCACTGTAATGTGTTTTGTGTTCATTAAATCAAGATCTAACCATTCTATATATATACTGTCTTCCTCTAACCCTATTCTAGCTTCACAAATGTGGCATGTTTATGCTTCAACATCATTTATCTCACTTATCTTGCCTTTTATTCACAGGCTTTAGAAGTTGTTGGAGAAAGTGAAACTGTGAGATCACAGGACATGACCCCAACAAGTCCAGATATTTTGCAAAGTGATCCATCAATTGAGAAGGGTAAAGGCTCTTCTGGAAGCATGGAAGGTGGTTCTCAGGATTTAGTAATAAACGCTGATGTTTCTTTACAAGATGGATGCTGGATTTCTCCTCCGGAGAATTCATATACTAGCAGTTCTGGATGTACAACAGGGTTAACCCAGATTAATTCTTCTGAGAAGTTAGAGAAAATAGATGCCTTTTCGGATAATGAGCTTGGGATGGAAGGTTCTAGTGCTAATGGTCTGGAAACATGTGATGGTAGAACTGATTATGAATTGGATCCAAGCAGCAATATACAGGCGTTATTAAACAATGTCACATTGATACATGATAGCGAAATTCATGTGGTTGAAACCTCTTCGGTGGAAGGAAGATTTGAAAGTGAGGATAATACTATGGCCTTCAAACAAGTTAGAGAACAAGAATGTGACATCTGTGATCCTAAGTCCTCAGATTATGTGACTCGGGTGATCAGAGGTAAGACAAAATAAGGGAATAATTAATGATTTCATTCTCCATGTGTCTATGACATGTGGCTCCATAGACTCATAGAGTGGCAAATCACCTAACACCAATCTTTGGGGTGGCACATCATCAATTGCCCCAAAAATAGGAGGTTGGATGGCTGATACTTGATGTTGCGCTATGTTTTGCTAAATGATCTTCTGTTTGACAGAAACTAGGTTTTCCCGATACTTTTTTTAAGCAATATATTATGTGTCCAACAATTTTTTACATTTATCAGAGCGTTGCCGCTTTGATCAAGTTTTAATACTCAGCCAGCACCATGTTAACACCACAGAGAATTTTCATACATGAGCAAACTAACGAATTGCATATGCTGCAGAAATTTGGCAGTACGGCTATAACTTCCTCAATCTTTTGTGCTTAATACATAATTCAACACTAGATTTGCATGAAAATATTAGTGCGAGAAATGCATACATTTAATTTTTTGCATTACATCTTTGATATGTAATACTGAATACTATAGATCTTAATAAGCATTTCTATTTTTATACTATTTGTGTGTTTAAACTTGTCAAGTATTAGGCCTAGGATCCTGATGCCGAAACAAATTGTATAGCTTATGTTCTGCCTGGTCTTCTTAATGGTCACAGGTAAAAATCCTTTTGCTCTGTCCATCCTGAAGCAAGTGGAGCATAAGTTGCATGGCTGGGATATAGATGGCACTAGGTGAGCGAATAAGAGAGAAGTGTTTTAGTAGTCATTGGAGTTTGCTGTTTTAAGTTGTCTGGTTTTGTTGATGCTATGTCATTTTCTCTAGGTCCTTGAAGACTTCCGAGCAAGTTGACTATCTTATTAAGCAGGCGACAAGCATCGACAATTTGTGCAATATGTATGAGGGGTGGACACCTTGGATATGATTTTAAGATATGACTTTCGTCATTGTGCTCTGTCCAGGACTCCAGGTATTAATCAAATATTCTGTCCAAACCCTCCAATAATAACTACCCCCTCCAGTCAAAAAGTTGTTTTTGGAGGAGACATGATTTTCATATATCTTATCTAAATATTTAAGAGGATACCATACCTAAAACTTTAAAAGTTTGACTGCATCCATAGACAAAATTTCAAATGTTCTTTTATCACTGGAGGTCAGAGGGTTTTTTTTTTAATATATTGCTCTATGTTTTTTAAATTGTAAGGTCTTTTTGCAGGTGATTATATGATGTTAGGAGGTACTCCCTCCGTTTCACTATATTTGTCCATGGCCTCGGAAAAATACGTTTCACTATGTTTGTTTGTTCATTTAGGATATCAAGAGTGTGGTTATTGTGATGTTTCCACTCTTTGCCCCTAACTAAATGCTTAGTAAAAAAAATAGTTGTGACATACTATTAAATAGAGGTATCATGGTTTTGCATGTTGTTTTTTTCTTGGAACTAGTACTTTCTTGGTCAGTACGATGGTGTGCTATAGACAAACATAGCGAAACAGAGGGAGTAGGAAGAATTTTATTAATTTCAACTGTTGGGTTGGTTACCTCGAGATATAATTTTTTCAAACAGTGAAATTTCCTGATGAAACCTAAATTGACGCTCCCATCATCAGTTAGACAAATGCCCAACGGGCTAACTGGATGGAGAATCGTTCAAATGAAATCAGTGTAATTTAGTGGCTGATTCAACAATATTCCTTAACCAAGCAAGTAAACTTCGTAACAGTTCATGCTTGTTGAGGAGTAAAGTAGATTTCATTTAGATCCGTAATCAATAATCATGTTGCGTTGTACCTTTTAGGTGTTGTGATCCCAGCTACAAAGATTGTAGCTGTGATCAGTTTGCCAATCTGAAATTTCCATGGTTCAATTGTTCTCGTTATAAAAATGAGTGATATACTTGGGCAGCTGACACTTTGATTCCAGTTGTAAAGAGGGAAGCACACAGCAGCTAGTTGCTGCCAGCGCGCATGGAAAGAACACATATAGAAGCAGATAGGAAACTGAGATTTCTTATTGCTTGCTTCACTCCTGCCACCCAGGCTTCTAATTAGTAGACTCAGCTACAGATCCAAAATAATCTCAACAACTCCTAACCAACTCAAATATAAAAGATTACCGAGTACAGGGCTGTAGCAATCACACTGTTGTCGTGCCTGCATTGGAGGCACGGCAAGTTATGTTGCATCAACTATACTATTGGCCGGTCATAACATAAGTAACATGAATTTTTTTTTTAGATCGGTTTGCTACCTGCCAATACCAGCCATCTAAATGATCATAAAACTCACTCTGTTCTGCTGCCTCATCTTCACATGAACTTAATATGATACAACACTCCCAAACTGCCACATGGATCATCCAACTAAGTGGTCTATACCAGTTATGTATCCCTATTTTGTTGCCAGGTCAGAACTTCAAGCAAAATAAGAAGTTTTAGTGGCATACTTGACACGATGCTAGTTAAGGATTCACCAATTCAATTTGTGAGGCCTCAAGTGCCATTTGCAACAAGTTGAAGGAAACCAGAGGGAGAAGTATCTCAGTGGTTGTCATCATTTGCAGGATCAGCTGAAGTTTTCACCTCAATGGACTTGAAGTGTTCTGGTATTCACTTATGATTGCCTAGTTCGTAAACAATCTTTCCTTTTGAGTTGATATCTCCAATTCTATTTTAGTTTATTTTGAAGAACATTTGTTTATCTTTATGGCAAATACAGAATATTAGTCAATCTGCTGCCAATAATTCCTGGATCACTTTGGCAATATGACCGCAACAAATACATCTTTCCACTTGCATACCTATTACTCTTGTTTTACAGTTTAACTCAACTTATAAGTGTTGCTATACCACCCAATTTAACTCCCCCTTTTCTTTTGAGCGAGGAATATATCAATTTCACTGAGCTACATATCCCATTATTTACACACAAATGTTTGCATTGTAACTAATCCGCACTCTTTTTATCTGTGAAGCTCTTTTTCCAGTGGGAAATTCCTATTTGCGCTCATTTGTCTGTGTTGATCTTCTGGCTTCTTCACAGTTAACACTTAAATACAAGTGATTTACTAAAAATTGGTTGCACTTTCACACTATTTTTATGTGTCCCGCTCCTTTTCCATTAGGGATTTCCCATTTATGTTCATTTGTTAGCCTTGATCTTCCTGCTTATTTAGAATTAACACTCAAACATGTGATTACTAAAATTGGTTGCATTTTCATAGTTTGGACAGAAGACAATCTATAACAAAAAGCAAGGTTACTGTGGCATGTCAGGCAAATGCATGGTTACTATGGATTATGCTGAACTGAGTTTTAAGAGGTTTGACTGCTGACTGCTGAGGCTAACTGTTCAAGCATCCAATTTAATATGATTTGAAATCGATCCTGCTTTGCAGGTAGCACCTTTGTAATCCAGATGCCCAGGTTCTCATTTGTGTGGTATGAACGAGCTACGAATGACTCCAAGCAGACTAAAAGCTCTGGGATGTTGCAGCAATGTTGGCCCCTTCATGTACAAAATAACCTGGAGGGTGTGGCTATTCAGTATTCACCATGTATTCTGGAACCCACGCATTGACATCATTTTTTTTGAACAAAAGGCATTTGATATTATGGAAAGCTGAAGCTAGCG
This sequence comes from Raddia distichophylla, assembly GCA_005191435.1. NCBI lineage: Eukaryota > Viridiplantae > Streptophyta > Magnoliopsida > Poales > Poaceae > Raddia > Raddia distichophylla. Next base: position 1,473,297 of record SPJY01032216.1, on the reverse strand, counting down.
CACTTCTATAGCATGGTATGAACTGAATAACCCGAGCTTTTGCAATTTCATGGATGCCTGTGGTACACACAGACACACTCATACCGGATTCAGACTTTGCAGAGCTGTAATACCTGGCGGAGCAGGATGGAGAAGTCGGCAAGCTCATTTTAAGAGCTTTAACTATGAACTGCATCCACAAAAACAGAAATATCAGGTCCAAGTAAAATGAACGGAATACTTTTTCCTGTACCTTGTGATTAGCTCTTTCGTGACCATGTGGTCCGTAGTATTGTTGGAAACATAGGTGTTGGATATGCCAATCTGAAACTGGAGTTCTAATTCCATGATCGATCGTGAACGTGATGTAAATATAAATGTTTGATGCCATGCGGACGCTAGTCCCAATTTCTCAAGTACGCATTCATATTCCATATAACATACTTTTTTACTTGTATTATAAGCAGAATGTGATTCCAACGATAATTCAACATTGCAAGAACTGGAAATGTGGTCCGTTATCGCCGGAGTTTCTTGCAGCTTTGTTCACTCTTGCTTTCTACGCTTGTTCATTATGGGACGGCTATGATGGAAAATCTTCGTGTGGTCTTGCAGTGACATGTTAACAATGGCGTTCTCCCTTTCTTTTGGAATTTAGCAAGGTGGCCAAAAAAATACGTGTTTATCTTCATTTTTTTTGTTTATTTGAGACAGAGATTGGTAGCTTTATCTGCAATCGAGCATGAACTCGTGGGCAGTGTTTGTGCTATTTCTAACTTGTGGTCGTGGGAAAGATAGGGCTTGGGTGGCGCGGGTGCACGGTGAGAGCCTTGGAAGGCAGCAATGCCTGGCTAGTTCAGTCCTCTCCTCTCCTTGTGTAATCGGATAACATTTTTATGGGCCACCCCTTCATCTAATCCAGTTTGTTTTATTCATGAATTTCATATGGCACAGCAAGCTTGATCGACGTTTAAAGGAGTGCAGTTTTTGTTGGAAAAATACTACTCTACATTTTTGGGGAAAAAAACATTACAACAATATTTTCTTGGGAGGAAAAGCTTTTGTGATGAACATATTTTTTCCATCTGTTGTTTCGTTTGGTGGGACTGTATTCCTTTCGATTGGTGGGATAATTTCCTTTTGTTTATCATATGTTCTTTTTTCTTTTTTTTGGGAAACGTGATGTCGCTTTCTGGGTGTTAGGTGATGGATGACAGTGGGTGTATATGCCCAATGTGAGCTTGATTGGTCGAGCTGCCATTTGTTTTGCTTTTCGATTAGCAGTAGCTAACCACATCATGTCTATATAAGTCACAACTTCGTGGTTTGATCTTATACATTTTCTCCAGTGAGGAAGAATATTGCCTGCTTGGGTTGGTGGTGATCGTGAAAGTTTAGAGTACTTTAAAGCTAAACACCCATAGTAATCATAATTAAACTAGAGTAAGACCTTGTTTGTTTTAGATTAAATTAAATTAAACTAAATGAAAATTTATTATTTTTGTATAAGCCAAATGATGCAATGTTTTGTAGTTATTTTTGTAGGGTTTTAAATAGTTCTTAAAGTTTGTAAAATATTTTTTCACAATTTTTTAAACTCGTTAAAGCGTATTTTGAGGGGGTCATAAATTTGCTACAGTAAAACGCAACTCAACATTAATCTGAAACAAATAAGGCCTAAATGACGGGACATCCTGGATTCTTTTCCCCTCCGGGACCAACACCTCTGGGTTTGTGCAAGAATATACCTGGCACTGTAAATTTCTCCACTATTTTGTGAAACTTATCACTAAATCTTGCCTTAAACAATGCATGTTTATAAACATCCAATGTAATTTACACTATAAAGAACAACTGCAAAGTACACGACAGTTGGTGCGTATTTCGTATCTTATCTTCATTTAGCCGGTATATTACACGTACAATTAAAAAGACGAAAATAATAAATGAATGGATGATTCACATCCATTCGTGTACGGTAAAAAGCCTAAAGAAAATGGTAACCATAAAAATGCTCCATTCAACAGCAGAAATCGTTGCCATAAATAAACAGAACGTGATAATATCGGTATGGGCGTGGTGTCCGTAGGAAAGATGAGAACACGAAAACAGAACCGATCCATTTCCAGTACCGAAGAAGAAAAAAAATATACAGACACACGATGGAAATTTACCGAAGAAAATAAAAGAGAGACGATGAGATGCAAATATAATCTGCAATATACGTGGGGAGGGGTAATGCAACGTGAGGAGGGGTCTGGTGATGCGGATGCGTCTGGTGGTGGGTGCTGCTGATCACGGCGGCACTGGCCAGTGGCCACACAAACAACACCGATAAAAAACGCGAGCGATTCCACTACCTCCAAACTCCAGACTCCAACGCCGAGGCCGAGAGGAGGGAGGGAGCGCCCCACCACCACCACCCACCATGGCCATGGCGACGGCGCTCCGCAAGCTCTCCTCCAACGCCCTCCGCCGCCAGCCGCTCTCCCGCATCACGCCGCTCTACTCCATGGTACGCCGCCGCACGGTTCTTGTTTCTTTTCCCCACCCGCCGCCCGCAGGGTGGGCGGTGGTGGAGCCCGTGTTCTTGTTCTTCTTTCGGATTCATGGCCCGGTGTTAATCCATTTTGGATTCATGTGGCTTCGTGCGTGCGGTAGGCGTCCCTGCCGGCGACGGAGGAGAGATCCGGAGTCTCGGTATGTTCTCCTCATCCCGTGCTGCCTGCGACGTCCATTCCTCCCCGCCCGTGTTCATGTTGTATTCTTGTTTCTTCTTGGGCGTTTCGTGCAGTGGCCGAAGCAGCTGAACGCCCCGCTCGAGGAGGTCGATCCCGAGATTGCCGACATCATCGAGCTCGAGAAGGCCCGCCAATGGAAGGTCTCCGAATTGTATTGTATTATACTGTATAGTATTGTGCTTGTGCCTGGTTTCTCAAGATAATATTGAATCGCGGTCAATCTGTTTGATGCAGGGGCTGGAGCTCATCCCGTCGGAGAATTTCACGTCGTTGTCAGTGATGCAGGCGGTGGGATCGGTCATGACCAACAAGTACAGCGAGGGATACCCCGGCGCAAGATACTACGGAGGAAATGAGTAAGATTGCGCTCTATCGGCTGTCGTCCTCTGTGTTCTTTGGATGAAAAGACACCTTTATTCTTAAAAGAAAAATTAATTGGATGTTGAAGTTGATAACGCAAATTGGTTGGTGTTCTTGTTCTGCTTTCTTGCAGATATATTGATATGGCTGAGTCATTGTGCCAGAAGCGTGCTTTGGAGGCTTTCCGCTTGGACCCAGAAAAGTGGGGAGGTATGTTTCCCTGCAGCATTGCGTCTCCTATTGCATCAACTGTTATTCTGTTGAATGATTCTGTATGAACTATTCCTTCATGTGCGCCTATCGACATTTTGTCAAGCAGAGGAATGGAAAAGAGCAATTTTAGAACTGTTCCATATCGTACAAAACATTCAGGGTACTTCATAGGGTACATAGTCATCTAAACTACTCAAAACATAAATCTCGTAGGATAAGTTCTATGTTCTTAACTTGCCTCAGAAATTTCTCTTTGTACATGTTGGCATCGCACCATTTACAAACCAATCCGTTAGTCAATGCTAAAACATACTTGACTGCTCTTATATGTTATTTCTCTTGGTACATGACTGCTCTTATATATTATTTACATATCTTCTCCAATATTTAGCTTGCATCGATAACCACTTTGTTCTTGAAATTGTAATTGCCCTTTCACCAAAATGGTGGCAAGTTAACCTCATGATCAATTTCTACCTCTGCAGTGAACGTTCAGCCTCTATCAGGTTCGCCTGCCAATTTCCATGTATACACTGCGCTGTTGAAGCCACATGAAAGGATCATGGCTCTTGATCTTCCTCATGGTGGACATCTTTCTCATGGTTACCAGGTAAAAATTGGTATGGGCCTTGTTTATTACATCCTTGCAGTTTTCTTGTTTCTTCGGTGGCATGCAGGCATGAATCCATGTACACTTGCTTGTTTTATATCTTTTTCCTTGCTAGTTTTGCGGTTTTTTCAGTTTTTTATATGGTTTTATTCTTGCATCTGTGCTTGCATTTTTTAAAAATAAAATTGTAGTTTTAGTTGAACATTTGATTCTGTATAGTAGAACACGTAATAATGAGTAATATTTTCCCACAATTTTAGTTATATTGATAACGATGCTCTTGAAATTTCCATGGTTCAATTGTTCTCGTTATAAAAATGAGTGATATTTCCCCATAATTTTTAGTTATATTCATATTCGATGCTCTTAAAACTTTAATGGCTCAATTGTCCTACTTCTTGATTTTTGCAGACTGACACTAAGAAGATCTCGGCAGTTTCGATATTCTTTGAGACAATGCCTTACAGATTGGATGAAAGCACAGGCTGGATCGATTATGACCAGGTGTTTTTTTCTCCTATTTTGTTCCAGTTTAATTCACAGGCTTATTCAGCTCCCTCTATCGTTCTTTTTATAGATATGCATTTTCCATCAAAGCAGACAAAATGTGTTCTGCATTTTGCTGCATTCTCAGCTAAAACATTAATTTCTCATTTCTCACTGCGTCGTCTTGGATATTTTCCATGATCATTGTTTGCTTCAGTAGTCAAATTATTTCAAGATGAATTACCTTAACACCTTTAGTTTCTAAGCTTCATTGCTGCATCTGTACAGCTGGAGAAAAGTGCTGTTCTTTTTAGGCCAAAGTTGATCGTTGCTGGTGCAAGTGCATATGCTCGCCTCTATGATTATACCCGCATGCGGAAGGTGAGTATTATTTCTCAATGATGAAAATTGAATCTTTGTCTATTATCAGTCAAGCAAGGCAAATTATTTTTTGCAAATGGCAGATATGTGACAAGCAGAAGGCAATACTTCTAGCTGACATGGCACACATCAGTGGGCTAGTTGCAGCTGGTGTCATTCCATCTCCTTTTGATTATGCTGATGTAGTGACTACCACTACTCACAAGTCACTCCGTGGGCCACGTGGTGCCATGATCTTTTTCAGGAAGGGAGTGAAAGAAGTAAACAAGCAAGGGAAAGAGGTACTACTAGAGGAAAACAATAAAAAAATGACACATAGTGTTGATGCTTTTTCTTCTGTAATATTACTTTTTATCAAAAAAATAAGGGTCTAATGATCTATTTGGTATAGGTTATGTATGATTTTGAGGACAAAATTAATGCTGCTGTCTTCCCGGGTCTTCAAGGTGGCCCCCATAACCATACCATAACTGGCTTGGCTGTTGCTCTTAAGCAGGTCTGCACCATTTCTGTTCCCTAATGTTTTATGTTTCTTTCTAGTTAATGTTGTTCGCCTTTGCTGAAGGCTCTAAGCTGTTGTCTTAACATTTAGGCAACTACTCCGGAGTACAGAGCTTACCAGGAGCAAGTTATGAGTAACTGTGCTAGATTTGCGCAGGTATTTGTGGTTACAATTTGATAAAATTATTTGTCTAGGAGGATTAGACTAATGATACCTGTTCACTCATATGATGAGAAACCTATTTATGGTTTAAGTTGGCAGCAGCTTTAGAAAATTCTAGCAGGTTACATTATATTGTTTTGTTTGTTCTTGATTGCAAAGTGATTTGTTGGGATAGGCATATTGAATACTATGGTCAATGTTGATGTTTTTCAGTTTCATTATCAGGATGTTATGAAATGCAAATATCTAGCTCTCCAACATGTTTAATTGTGATTTTTAATTTAAATCACATTTGTTTTGAACGTAAAACCAATTATTTGCGATTTCCAGAGTTTGAGTGCAAAAGGCTACGAACTTGTCTCTGGTGGAACTGATAACCATTTAGTATTGGTGAACCTCAAGAGTAAGGTAAGATATAAATTTGTTGTTTTTTGATGTTTTGGAATTTTTACTGCCACCTTATCTCATTGTTAACAATAAACATTTCAGTTTATTTTTTTTAACATCGTTGGGTGATTCATAGCTTACTAGCAATCGTATTCCTATACTACCTCCAGTCAAAAGAGACAGCCATTTTGGACATGACATGGTCTTCGAAATGCAACTTTGATCATCCAATTCTATTGTAGTATATCAAACCTAATAAAATTTCAATATTGAACATATATTTTGATACAAATCTACACGTCATTTAAATGTGTCCAACTTATTTTTTTTTAGCAAAATTCAACTTAAATATTTTAAAAGATATTGATAGCTAAAATTTATATTGTTTGACTGCACATAAACATGGATGTAGCTAAATTTGGTACTAACATGAAAATCTAATTGTTTTGAAATTCTTCTCTCACTGAGCAATTCTTTCTAGGGAATAGATGGTTCAAGAGTGGAGAAAGTTTTAGAGAACGTACATATTGCAGCAAACAAGAACACAGTTCCTGGTGATGTTTCAGCTATGGTACCAGGAGGCATCAGGATGGGTAAAATCTGTTCCCATATGATGGTTCTATTAAACAATCTTTATAATTAGATTGCAAAAATCTCATTATCAACTCTGCGATCTTGCAGGAACCCCAGCACTCACATCAAGAGGATTTGTTGAGGAGGATTTTGCTAAGGTTGCTGACTTCTTTGACGCGGCAGTGAAGTTGGCCTTGAAGGTTAAGGCTGCAACAAAAGGTCATTGAAAGCCCCAGTGTTTTTTTATGCTCTTCTTTATTTTGAAAAAAGTTACTGCTAATCTACAAAAATATATTCCCATGTTTTGAGGTGCCGTACATGGTTATATTTCACAGGGATCATATTGTTTATGCTTTGATTTTTCTCACTCAATTCAGGTGGAACCAAGCTGAAGGACTTTGTCGCCACTTTGCAATCAGACAGCAACATCCAGGCTGAGATGGCAAAGCTTCGCCATGATGTAGAGGAATATGCAAAACAGTTCCCAACAATTGGATTTGAGAAAGAGACCATGAAGCACAAGAACTAAGAACAGTCGAATTGCAACAGCATGGTATACCCCGAGAAATAAATTTCCTCCACCAGTTCATCTGTTTTTTTGTTGAGCATACAGCACCTCGCTTGTAATCAGAAGCAGGAACCCCTTGATTGTTTCCGTGGCCTCAATCCAGAGTTCTATCTCTTATCTTGCAGTCACTGAACTTTTTTTTTCTTTTCTCAAAGGAAGCAAACAAAGCACGGTGTTGAGGTCAATCATTGGAATTTTTACGGCAAGTTCACGTCAACATAAATCCATGATGGGGTGCCATATTATGTAAAAGAGATTATGGCATTTTACAGCATGTGGAAGCTTTGTCAATAGTTTTTGTTGTAGACACCTACTGTAAGATGCTATACTGCTAATGCTATATTAACCGTCACTCTTCTTGAACAAGCAATTACACGTATCTTTGTGTGTTGTGTTGTCTCTGATAGTTTGTGTAATGGTGACATTATCATGTCATGTCATCATGTATGTAAACATTTGCTCGTAGACACATGTTGGGAGTCCAGCCATACCTTTAGTTTCTCCCTGGCAGGTAGAGGTGTATACTGATTGCAGGATAGATATATGTGCGTGTTCTAGCATATCATGCGCATGCCGTCGACCAACCCATCAGACGGCATTTGCCATTGCCCCCTTTACCCCGCCCCTGCCGTCCTCGTCCATCGTGTCCACGCTGATCACCTTCATCTTGGAACCTCAGATTCGGACCATCCGATAGCAATGGTGTGACTTGTGAGAGTCAGACGACTCATCGGCGGTGACCTCATCGATCGGCGGACAACGTGGATCGAGGCTGGTGGGCTCCAAGCCCAAGCGATGGCGATGCAAGCGGTGGAGACCATCAAAATCAAAAGCATCTGGTTTCTTCCCTCTTTCCCGGCCCTCTCTCCTCACCCCTCACACTTCTGCTATGGACTTACGGCAAAGGATATGCTTCCGGTGAGGACAATGATGCAAGCAACGATTCGTTCGTGGGGCATTAATGTCGAGGCACAACAGTTAGAAAGTCTTCTCATCTAGTCCTTCCCTCCCTTCCCTGCTACCGGTGGGTTTTGGGTGCATAAGGGCATGTTTAATGGTAGGATCTATCTGTGATCCATTCGGTACACATCACAGCTTATTTGTGATGCCCAATATTATAGTTACAAATTATGCCTAACATTATAGTAGTAAACTTTGTTAAGAAAAACATTATAGTCGCAAGGTAAGGATTAAAATATATGAGAGAAAAATGTAGAAAAAAAGTAAGACAATGATTAAAAAGTGAATGAACAGTGATATGATAGCCTATAAATTTATGTTAGAATTAGACATGTCCTAATGGGTATGGGCTTATTTCCACACCTGATAGCTAGTTTGCTTATGTGGTAGTTTCTATAGCCACATATATGATTCGTGATTAGTGCTAACTATGGGCGAGTCTGATTTAGAAACCACAAGATAACCTTTGAGCCCCATAGTGGGCAGTGTGCAGGAAATCATTCTCTCAGCCTGTAGTGAATTCATCCTTTCAATGGGGCAAGAAGATTGTTCTACTTGATTTTTGTGGATCCCTCAACCAGCAAGACAATGATTTTTATCTTGCTTTGGACCTCCTTTGGTTTGGGATAATAATCATACATCCAGTTATATATTTGCTAGATATTATTACCCAAATTACACGCAGGTGATATACAAAGCAGAGGTTGTAACCCTAAAACATGAATAGTATACAATCATAGGAAGTTATTTATCCTTGTGGATCTAAATGCCGATCGCCCCCATGCTTTCCCCTCCTATAGGCTCTATGGTAAGGTGGTGTGTCATCCTTTAGTCAAGCCATAAATGCCCTCATCTATCCTCCACGTGATCAACAAAAGACCCGATCGATATTAGCTTGTCAAGCATCATGTCTTATCCTGGAGCTTATGTTTATGTTAAATATCTTTTCATAACTCTTCCCTTTGTGGTGATGTTTGTTTGGCTTCTCATCTTTCTAAATTAGCCCATGCTCATGTTTAGTCATTTGGAATAGTGGCATAGCCGATGAACTGCCTTATTTTTCTCTTTTTTGCTTGACACATGTTCCCTTAGATCAAAGGAACATTCCGAGGGTGAATTCCAATGCTACGATGTCAACTATCTTTCCTATGCAATTTTTAGAACCCAATTTTTTATATGCATGACCATATGTACCAAGGGAGCATTTTTCTCATTCGACGAGAATGGTCAATTTTCGCTCTTTTTTAGGGGTACTCGTATAAAACAACTATGAGATACATGTCTTAAAAAGTTCATATTTCTATCGACTAATTCATCTTTCGGATGAACTAGTTGAACCATATAATTCAAGTAACGTCGTAGACCACCTAGGTGAATGATCTGTCTTATCATTTTGCTTGCGCATCCAAAACTTTTATTCATAATTTTTAAATGTCCTACAGGTGATGTGGCCATCATGCCTCCTCGTGAAATGCACGTGTAGCTATGTGGTTTATATATCTCTACTATTAAAAAGAGCCTTGTGGTGGTGGTTGGTAGTGGCTTCACCAACTTTCAATCTCAAGAGTCCATCTCTATTCTCACAATTTCACTGACATCATAGCCAAATCAATCTCTCTCAAAAAATTCAAATCACATCTATCCATTGGGCAGTTCCACCTATTAATATATTGCTTGTAGTTTCCCCTCCATGAAATACAAGACTAGACGTAGAGTTGTGTCTTTGTAACACACATGCTTGTAGTTTCCCCTCCCATTAAATATAAGACTAGACATAGAGTTGTTATCCTGGTAGTGGGATGGCTGAACCAGGGTAAAAAATAGTTGTGTTGTTCGATTAAGGTCGCCACGAGCTCTCTAGCCTATGAATGCCCAAGTACGGTGCGGATTGGAGCCCGTTCATCCCCATCTCAACAAAGTAAGCTTGGTATATATGGACTTCGGTTCCTAGCCACCGATAGGTTCAATTTTCTTTGTCTGCACAAGGAAACTAATATCACTAGGAAAGAAACTAATAGCAAAGATATTTGCCAAATTATTTGGTGATCATTTAGGTGGGAAAGAAAAAAAATAGGGATCGAGTAAATATTTGGCATGCAACTATAACTATGGAAAGTGGCACTAAAATAAGTTTTCCATGTGAAGGAAAAAAGGCGCCAACATTTTAGGATCATGCAAAATTTGCTATGCGACGGAAAAATGGTGCCAATCCTATTGTTCAAAAATGGTACCAATTTTTTCATGGGCTATAATAGTGTAATCAGCGTCTCATGACATCTCATTCCTCAAATATTTTTATGTTTCCCTAATTTATGAGTTTCTTTCATCCCTTTATGTTCTGTAGCAGCGTATAGGTAAATTGTACTAGATATTTTTCTTTTTTGAGATATCTCAGCACCATTACTAGTTTAAGTTATCACGCCTTATCTTGTAAATTACGTTTTATAATTTTAGATATTATTTTATTTTATTTTTTCTCTTTATATAGCTGTGTTGTACCACACGGATATTTTACTAGTATATATAGATAATGTGATTTTCAGTCAATCATTGTAAAGTCCTGCATCAATCATTTCAATAACAAGGTCACCTTCCAATGAACCTGCCCTCCGATATAATGCATAAAAGAATCAAGTAGTTCAGGAATGGTTGTGAATCACGCACGGCCTTGCTGTCGTTAGCAACTCTTACAAAATATTCAAATCAATCGTTAGGTACTTAATTAAGCTTGGTGTGGATCACGCTTGATGCACCACAGTCCACATATATGCTTTAGCGTAGATACTCTCGGATGGTCTTAACTGCTAATATAAGGGTAGAACTTATTTTACTGGTTACTAGGCCATATAGACTCTTTTAGCGATTGCCTCAATTTGACAGCAAGCTACCTTGTGCAGATATTGCGCTTTGTTTGACTAGGTGGTTAATTATTTTAGTTAATGGTAGGAAATTAAGTTTCTTCTATTTACTTTAAAGGGTAGTCTATTTTTAAAACAGGTGTTTTTTATCGGGGTAAGATTATCTAAGAGCATCACCAATGGTGCTAACTATAAAAAATTGATATTGCTATTAGAGAAACAAATAGACAACCTCTTCAATAGTGCTAGCTATATTATTGTCATTAAAATTAATTTGGACCATATTTAATAATGTGCATGCACCTTGTAATCCGCTATAAACTGTCAAACCTTTAACTCTCTCTCCTCTTTCATTCACATAATCAGAAAACTGATCGACAATCTTATAGCTGGCTAATTTAACATCATTGGAGATGCTCTAACGCTCCAAGGGACCATCAATTTCAGCAGCACTAAAATTATTTGATTATGGTGGACGCCTCAAATCAAACATCTGATATATTGAATGCATGATATCAACGTGACGTCATCACTAAAACTTGAGATAATACCTATTGAATTTAGAAAAATACCGCTTGAAACTTGAGAAACCTGTTGCTGAAACTTGACAATACGAAAAGTTTTCACGAATACAAAATCCAAATTCCAGTAGGTAAAACCCAAGTTTCAACATGAAAAATTCATGTTCTGCAACAACACCCAAGCTTTCGTGGATGAAAATGTAGGCTTCAATAGACTAAACATCATCACCGTCGGCCCGAGAACTTGTGAAAACATTTGTTAAAACTTGGAGAATATCTGTTGAAATTTGAAAAAAAAATACTACGGAAGCTTGAAAATACAAGAAGTTTAATGAGTGCAAAATCTAAGCTTTAGCAGGCAAAAAGCAAAATTCTGCATATGTATTACTACCGAGGGTTCTAACGAAAATAGCGATGGGCCTTCCAATACAAATAAGAAAAGTTCATAGAAACAAAATCAAAGTTCCACGTAAAAAAATAAAGTTTCATATGTAAATTCGAGATTCCATGTTCAAATAAGGAGTTGAGCTTCTTCTGGTCCTTCGGAGCGGCCACGTCCACACGTCGTCGCTGGGTCCTAGCTAGCTATATAGGCAAGGACAGCACGGGCGAGGCGAGCGATCCACTCGCACAAGACGACGCGTGTGCTGTATACACAGTGCACGCTCCACGTGGGTAAGGGCGTTCTATAATTCGCCACGTTGGGTCCTAGCCCCGATCGATAGCCCATGCCCACGCGGGCACGTACTGGGCGTCGTACGTGGTTGTTGAGTTGATATGGGATCCAGCTCAGCCATGTTGGAAACGAGAGGCACGCTCCCGATGGGCGCCGCGCAGCCGCACAGGAGCTACGCGGCGCGGCGCGAAGCAGCGAGCAAAATGATCCTGCGCGCGCGCGCAGGGCGCATCGGCGCAGGGATCCATGGCCGCCCGGCTAAGAATCGAGGACTCACATGCGGATGAACTCAGCGTTTTTGTCCTGTGCCTAGCATATCTTTGCACGATTTTTCTAGCATATCTTTTGATCTGCCCAATTATCTTCGTGTTTTCTTTTTTTTGGAAATCAGTTGGGTGTGTCCGGTTCGTGTGATCCAAAATTTGTATACGCCTTTCCCCCTCGGTAAGTAAAAAAATTAAGCATGCTGGTTGTTTGTCAAACACAGTTGATTTGCAGCTTTGGTGGTCCATGGTTCTCCATAACGCCCAAACACATAGAGGAATCATTTTGGTCATTCTGACAGGCCTTTGACATATTTCGTTTGAGTGTAACACGAGTATTTTTCGTCGCGTCAAACGCCCCTAATATTGTTCTCATTTTTTTGTTAGATGACATATTGACAACCGCCTTTGGGTGGAGGCGGGTGCAAAGCTTGTAATGTAGATCTCTTCTGTTTTTGGGTCTATAACCCCGTGTAATTAACTCTTCTTCTAAATTTTAAATAGATGTCAGTTCTCCCGCCCTTTACTAAAAAAATATATGCTTTTCTTTAGCCTTTGTTTTCAATGATATTTACAGAGAAACCCTCATTTTATTAATTGCTTTCTCATTTATCTCCGTTCATTCTCTCAATTCATCTCTCTTCCCTCAACGTCCATGGCTCCACCTACCTATCTCTCTCACTCATTGGCTACCAATTAACAGTCTCACTCCAAAGTGGACGCATATCGCCTGCCGTACGACAAAGATATCGTCAATGACATGTGGGCTCATCTCTAACGGGCCCACCTATCAGTAGCGGTAATTTTCCTCTACTTTACAGCAGAGGATCCACAATCCTTCCAAGACTGCATGTGCCCTCTTTCCTAGCCCACTAGGCTTGGCTCTGTCCCTGTCTCGGCTTAAGCTAACATTTGGCGTGTCTGTCCCAACCGTCAGTACTAGCTAAATCCATTGCCTAGCTCTTCAATCGTACTCTAGCGATCTGCACCTCCTTGGTTGACATGACCTACCGGGTTTCATCCCTAGCAATGTTGTGTGTTAAACTTTACATGGGTGACACAATGACGAGCAAAGGTCAGTGACGAGCGCCGGTAGAAGGGACCCGGGGGGGGGTGGGGGTGGGGGTGGAAGTAGACAATAGGGGAGATCAAAGAGGAGAAGAATGAAGAGGAAACCAAAGAAGAGAAGTGAGGAAGCTTTTAAAGAGGAAAGAGGAAAGACCTCATGCTTCAATTTGATAAATGGGAGGGGTTTATGGATTTACTAGCCTAACCCACTGTTATTGACTCAGATAGTCTACATATTGTAGACATGTACATGCCGTGAGACAAACAAACTAATGATATAAATATTATGAATTTTTGCCAGAGAGAGACGAATTTCTTATTACAATCGCTCGTGTTACAGGTGGGATGACTTTCACGCTATAACCAACTCAACTTTCATTGTCTCTCTACAGCGCAGTATATATTTATACAGATATACTCCATATTGATAGTAACTACTCCCTCCGTCCCAAATTAGATGTCGTTTTGGCATTCAAACCAACAGAATATTAGACAAGTAAAAGGACGCATGTACCCTTGGGTTTTGCATTAAAGTATTCATTCTCAACCAAGCACCTGACACCTCCAGCCTGCCAAAAGTGAAGCCACCAAACTCAGTCTATACATTACCGCCAAATCACAAATTTAAATATATTATCCAGCCAGCACAGGGCCAAATGACAGATTTAAAATACTGGGCAGCCAAGTACATTAGCGCCAATTTGACAGGCCACCCTCGTATAACTTCGTATAATGTATGCTATACGAAGTTATTACGAAGACCAATACAATGCTTAAAACGACTACTGTTTTTGAACGAAAGAGTTGGAACGGTCCAGAAAATATCAACCACACCTTTCGATGCCCTTTAATTCATTATAAGCATGTGCATGATCGGAATTTTGTCTTGTTCCCTCAGTGACCAGGTCGAAGCTCGAAGCGTAAACAGTGTGCAAATGTGCATGCCCGTCGGTCTCCTTCTGGATCGTCCCTACAAATAGCCGGGTCACTCTGAAGCGCTCACACAACATCCACAGCTTCTCACTACTCGGCCACTCCCTAGTCACTATCTCCAAAAATTAATCAGCGTGCACCTAGCTACCAGCTGAAGATGCTGAGCGGGATCATCGGCGAGCTGACGGGCAACAAGAATGCCCGGCTCAAGGGCTCGGTGGTGCTCATGCGCAAGAACGTCCTTGACCTCACCGACTTCGGCGCCACCGTCATCGACGGCATCACCGAGTTCCTCGGCCGCGCCGTCACCTGCCAGCTCATCAGCTCCACCGTCGTCGACACCAGTGAGCACTGATCAGCTCGCTCGATTCTCCCTTTGTGTGTGTGTGGACGAATTAGGTATAGACACATGTGTGTTGAACCTACTGCGATCCTATCATCTAATGGTCTGTCGATGATCCGGTTTGTCTTCGAGATCAACACAGCGTTACCAAATACCATGTCTCTGGTATCATTTCTAGATCGAGTCAGGTCCGATTTTCTAACAGAGTGAACTCGCGCGTGTGTGCAGACAACGGGAACCGCGGCAAGGTGTGCGCGGAGGCGGGGTTGGAGCAGTGGCTGACGAGCCTGCCGCTGTTGACGGCGGGGGAGACTAAGTTCGGGGTGACGTTCGAGTGGGAGGTGGAGAAGCTGGGCGTGCCGGGCGCCATCATCGTGAAGAACAACCACGCCACCGAGTTCTTCCTCAAGACCATCACCCTCGACAACGTCCCCGGCCGTGGCCCCGTCGTCTTCGTCGCCAACTCCTGGGTCTACCCTGCCTCCAAGTACCGCTACAACCGCGTCTTCTTCGCCAACGACGTACGACAGCTCATCTCGATTGGCTAATCTCCGTCGCGTCGAGCCAACAATTACACATGTATTATTGCATCCGATCGATTTTGCCGTTGGAATTGCTTGTACGCATGCAGACGTACCTGCCGAGCCAGATGCCGGCGGCGCTGAGGCCTTACCGCGACGACGAGCTGCGGAACCTGAGGGGCGACGACCAGGAGGGCCCGTACCAGGAGCACGACCGCGTCTACCGCTACGACGTCTACAACGACCTCGGCGACGGCTCCAACCCCCGCCCCACCCTCGGCGGCTCGCCGCACCACCCCTACCCGAGGCGCGGACGCACCGGCCGCAAGCTCACCGACGCCGGTACGTCCCTCCCTCTCTCACCCGTCCCTCGTCGCCAAATGTTTCCCCATATATAAAAGTACAGGATTTCCCATGCACATAGAGAGCCGTTTGATCTCACTTAAAGCCTTAAATAAAGCCTTAAAATTAACAAGTATCCACACAGATATCAATACGCATGAGAAATCTTGTATATGCCTGGGATCAAAGCCGGGCTAGCTCGTCCCTCGTCTAGCTAGTATGTGATCGGTGAGCTGCCGTCGGGGGGAGGCTGACATGTGTTGCTCCTCAGACCCCAGCAAGGAGAGCCGGCCGACGTTGCTGGAGAACATCTACGTGCCGCGCGACGAGCGGTTCGGGCACCTCAAGGCGTCGGACTTCCTCGGCTACTCCATCAAGGCGCTGGTGGACGGCATCATCCCGGCCATCCGCACCTACGTGGACCTCACCCCCGGCGAATTCGACTCCTTCGCCGACGTCCTCAAGCTCTACGAGGGCGGCCTCAAACTGCCCAACATCCCGGCACTCGAGGAGATGCGCAAGAACTTCCCGCTCCAGCTCGTCAAGGACCTCCTCCCCGTCGGCGGCGACTACATCCTCAAGCCCCCCATGCCCAAGATCATCAAGGGTATATATATGCATCAATAGATATATTCTTGTTCCTAGCCCGAATCTGCCCATGGCCATGGCGCCGTGCATGGATGGCGGCGCCAATAAGTGTGACTGTGCTTGCGTGCAGAGGACAAGAAAGCATGGATGACCGACGAGGAGTTCGCCAGGGAGATCGTCGCCGGCGTGAACCCGATGATCATCAAGCGCCTCACCGTGAGTGAACGATCGGTCTAATCACCTCCCCGTGCAGAACGTATCGATCGAACAAGTACCCACGATACACATGCACGGACAATTTTTGCAATTACGGTTGCTGTCGATCAGTGGGGTCCGATAAAAATAATGGATCAGTGGGTGATTGCGGTTTAGTAGTTTTTTAGTAGCCTCTAACCCAACATTAGTCAACACATATTAAACAAAAACAAAGATACCAAAATCTATTGAAAGTTACAAAGTACATCCACATAGTTAGCCTACCCCAAAAAAAACTCCTAAACCAAATTTATAACAAAACCAATAACAAACTAGTCAATCATTGAATTTTTTTTAAAAAAATAATGTTAGCTTAAATACATAAATATTTCTCAATACGAAATATCTAAATTTCTATTGTCGAGCTGATTGGAAAATTAATGTAGATAAATTGAAAACGTACTTGACTACTCAAAAACGAAAAAATAGGTAACCGCTATTTAGCAAATTTATAAAAATAAGTTCATCGCCCAAAAATAATTGGTGCATTTAAATTTGAAGAAATTTTTTCCAAAATTATATCGAAGCAAACAAATTTTTATTAGGACATTTCGGACACAACAAATTTGCAAATTTGCTCAAAAAGCAACACAAAAAAAGGATATCATTTGTTTTTGCTTGTATCGTCACCCTCGGTAAAATTTTAGAAATTTGCAAACAAACTTGTGTGGTTTATCGGCCACGCCCATTAGATTTGACCAGAGTTTAACCAATTTTGTTTGTAAGGACCTATCTGAATTAAGAACTACATGTTTGGAAGGCTCAGTCGAATAAATAAGCTAGTTAAGTATAATTTTTAGGTTGTATTTCAGGATGTTTTTTTAGTGTATGTTTTAAAGTTGTACTTCAAAGATGTGTTTGAACATGTTGCAAGCGTGTGCCGTGGGTTTTGAGTCCCAGCACCCAAGTTGGTTTGCAAATTTTTCTGCTTCGCCGCAAAATATTAGCTTTATTAAGATAATAAAAAATGGCTCCATCAGTGGGATCCAATATATAATTTTTTGATTTCGAATATCAAAAACCCCCATCATTACCTACTCAATAATTAACATGCAACTCGTTGGTCGCAGGTGTTCCCTCCAAGAAGCGCTCTTGATCCGAGCAAGTACGGCGACCAGACGAGCAGCATCACGGCGGCGCACATCGAGAAGAACCTCGAGGGCCTCACGGTGGAGCAGGCGCTGTCCGGCAACAAGCTGTACATCGTGGACTACCACGACCGCTTCATGCCGTACCTGGTGGAGATCAACAGCCTGGAGAACAACTTCATCTACGCGACCCGGACGATGCTGTTCCTGCGCGGCGACGGCACACTCGCGCCGGTGGCCATCGAGCTGAGCCTGCCCCTGATCCGGGGCGGCGTCACCGCCGCGGCGAGCAAGGTGCACACGCCGGCGTCGAGCGGCGTGGAGGCGTGGGTGTGGCAGCTCGCCAAGGCCTACGCCCACGTGAACGACTACGGGTGGCACGAGCTGGTCAGCCACTGGCTCAACACGCACGCCGTGATGGAGCCATTCGTGCTCGCGACCAACCGGCAGCTCAGCGCCGCGCACCCCGTGCACAAGCTGCTCCAGCCGCACTACCGCGACACCATGAACATCAACGCGCTCGCGCGCCAGTCGCTCGTCAACGCCGGCGGCATCTTCGAGATGACCGTCTTCCCGCGCAAGCTCGCGCTCGAGATGTCCTGCTTCGTGTACAAGGACTGGAACTTCACCGAGCAGGCCCTCCCCGCCGATCTCATCAAGAGGTACCTAGTACCACTACGTACTTGTTTATAAAACACATATAAAATGTTAAGTTTTTCATTTGAGCAATGTATGAATTTATAAAAAATATTTTTGTCGCTTCCTGCTTTCGGCCCAACGGCACCGTCCTCGGTAATTCACCATTTTTAAGGTCTTATGTTGCTCGGATGAATTTGGGTTGAACACTAAATTTGTAGAAAATTTTGATACGCATATTTTTCATGTAGATAAGTTTTTCATTTGAGCAATGTATGAATTTATAAAAAATATTTTTGTCGCTTCCTGCTTTCGGCCCAACGGCACCGTCCTCGGTAATTCACCATTTTTGAGGTCTTATGTTGCTCGGATGAATTTGGGTTGAACACGAAAGTTGTAGATAATTTCGAGACGCATCTTTTTCATGTAGACAAGTTTTTCATGTAGACAAGTTTTCGCGGCGGTAGCCTTGGTCTCGAACTGCAAAAGCCTGTAGCGAGCAACAGGGGCATTTGTGCCTTTTTGCGTGGTAAAACGAGCTGGAATCGAAGAAATGGCATGGAAATTGGCGGCGCGACGATGGGGGTGGTATTATAAAGAATCCCACGAGCGGGATGGCATTTTTGCGAAGCCCAACGACGATTGTGGCTTCTCACCAATTTTCCCCTCGTGTACTCGTGTCCGTAACGGTAAAGAATCTTTCAAGGTAGCTGAAATTCCAGTTAACTCTGCGACCACCAAATCCACGTGAAGATTCATCTTTCGACCAAACCAGCCTTCGCATAGTACTTTTCCACAAAGCCCCCTCAACCTTTTTACTTCAAGCAATCTAGTCTTTCTTCCTCCTCTCTCCCTCCTCCTCCCTTCCCCCGAGTTGGCCGCCATCCGATCGCCCCGTCGCCCCGACCGGCACGTTGATCCGCTTGTCTGTCGCCTCCGCGGGGACCTCTGCCACCGCTTGCCGCTGCTCTCTTTCTCTCTCGGGCCATCACGTCTCCATCGAGACCTAGCCGTCAGAAATTGCACATCCATCGAGACCTTGCCGACTGTGACCGCATCTTCACCAGGTCTTGCCAACAGCAACTGCGTCGAGGCCAACCTCCACGCCCACTCCTCGCCGCCTTACCAGGCTGCCAAGCCACCCGATGTTCGTGCCACCACACCAGAGAGAGAGATGCCGGAGGAGGGAGGGAGGGAAGGAAGGAGGAAGAAGAAGATATGGAGGGGTATTTTGGTCATTTCATCCACGAAAATAAGGGAAAAGAGGAGGGGGAATGGGGGAAATACTAAAAATACCGAAAATGCTTTGGGTCGAAGAAATTGGAGTGATTGTTGTCATTTTTCGAAAGGCCAACAAATTTAATGTCATTTCAACTCAAGGCGATCCAATTTAGTGTCACTTATTAAATTTTCCCTTAATTTTATGATTTTGTCTTAGAGTGTTTTGTTTTTTATATTTACTTACCTTTTTTGGTAGCACGACCAAATTAGAAACTGTTGTAAACCATCACAGACCCCCAAGTTGTTGTTTAATTTTTTAGTTCAAATTCATCTAGTTTTTATCTTTTTTATTTTGATTTTCTAAATGATGGATGACAAGTTGAGACCTACAACGGGTTTCAAAACTTTGGTTGACTTCCCCGACATCAATACCACAACCATACCATGACCATGATAAGTTGGAGCTTGGAGGCTGCCCTAATTAAGGCATCGATCACCATGTCAAAGGGAGGTTTGACGACCACGCTACCCATCGATCATCTTGACCATACCTCTAGCGCGCAACGAAACAAACAGAGGCGCGCAGAGGTGGCTTGAGCTAGGAAACTAAGGAAAGGGTGTCATGCTATTTGTTGGGGAGCACAATGTAGCAAAGTGGAACTACCTTGGGGAGGGGAGAACGTTGACTACAGGGAGGATTATGCATAACCGAGGTTGGTCAACGTGGTGCGCAGTATGACCATTGGTCATTGGTGGAAGCTTGTCGGAGATGAAAAGAGAGGGAGGGAAATAAAAAAAAAGGAGGGCATGACTTCTTTTACAAAATTAGTGCACAAATCTCAATGCATTTAGGATGGTCAGGATAATGCAAGAGATGTCGTGTGTCACACTAGATCCTCTAAAATTTCAATATCTATAACACGATTACTACGACCTATAGAAGATTTTCTTTGACCTCTAAAATTTATTAATTATTTACACTATAAGTTTAAACGATTCTTTTGTGCATCAGAGACCTAAAAGTTGTACGTTGACAATCTCAAATGGATGGTGCTTTAGAGAGGACTTGTTGAAATGTTGAGTGCTCCTTTCTACCAATCTAGTGAAAAGTAAATATTTGAAAGAAATCCAAACCTACAAATTTTCTTTAAAAGCCTGAACGATTTGCATGATGCGCGTAAAACAGTCATATTTGTTCTGTTGAACACAGGATGTAGTATTAGTTGTGTTTGCATATGATATTTTGTCCGTTAACAACTTCACATTCAATGTACAAAAAAGAATGTGAAAAAAAAATTATGCCTTGAGCAGTGAAACATTTTTAAGCAACAAGAATAGCATCTCAAAGCTTTAGTTAGCCGCTTAAACCGGTGAATGGGAGCAGTTCGCGGGCTGTCTCAACCTCGTAACGGTCTTAACGACTTTTTCTCTTCCCGCCACTTTCTCTTCACCTGTCACTCCCCTCCCCCTGCGCGCATACACACCGTCCCGCTCCTCTCCCTCCTGCCGCACTCCTCTCCGCCACCGTCGCCTCGCCGCGCCGCCGCGCCCCCCTGCAAGATCCGATGAGAGATAGCGACGGCGATGGCGCCGGCGGCGGCGGGCTCCCGCGGTCGCACCCGTCGAACCTCCCGCTGCCGGCGCCGCACTCGGACCCGAACCTGCAGTTCTCGCTGACGGACGACGACTTCTCGAACCGGCACAGCAGCTCGTCGGCGACGGGCGGCGCGAGCCCCGGGTTCTACTCCGACTACCCGTCGAGCTTCAGCGGCGAGTGCTCGCCGTACAACATGTCCCCCTGGAACCAGACCATGGCGTCCCCCTGGTCGCACCACAGCGAGGCGTCCATCGCCGGGCACGGCGGCGGCGGGGCCCCGGCCATGGCGTTCGGCACGAGCCTGATCGGGTCGCTGGTGAGGGAGGAAGGGCACATCTACTCGTTGGCCGCCAAGGGCGACACGCTGTACACGGGGTCGGACAGCAAGAACATCCGCGTGTGGCGCAAGCAGAAGGATTCCGGAGGGTTCAAGTCGTCGAGCGGGCTCGTGAAGGCGATCGTCATCTCCGGCGAGCGCATCTTCACCGGCCACCAGGACGGGAAGATCAGAGTGTGGAAGGTGTCGCCGAAGAATGGGCTCCACAAGCGCGTGGGCAGCCTGCCTCGGCTGCGCGACTTCCTGCGCGGGTCGCTGAACCCGTCCAACTACGTGGAGGTCAGGAAGAACCGGACGGCGCTGTGGATCCGGCACAGCGACGCGGTGTCGTGCCTGAGCCCCACGGAGGCGGCGCATGGGCTCCTCTACTCGGGCTCCTGGGACCGAACCTTCAAGGTGTGGCGCATCAGCGACTCCAAGTGCCTCGAGTCCGTGGTGGCGCACGATGACAACGTGAACGCCGTGGTGGCGGCGTTCGACGGGCTGGTGTTCACGGGGTCGGCGGACGGCACGGTGAAGGTGTGGCGGCGGGAGTTGCAGGGGAAGGGGGGCACCAAGCACGTCGCCGTGCAGACGCTGCTGAAGCAGGAGCACGCGGTGAACGCGCTCGCCGTCAGCGCCGCCGCGCCAGTGGTGTACTGCGGCTCGTCGGACGGGCTCGTCAACTTCTGGGAGGGCGACCGCCACCTCGTCCACGGCGGCGTGCTGCGCGGCCACAAGAAGGCCGTCTTCTGCCTCGCAGCCGCCGGTGCGCTCGTGCTCAGCGGCTCCGCCGACAACTCCATCTTCGTCTGGCGCCGCGACGGCAGCGCCCACTCCTGCCTCTCCGTGCTCACAGGCCACACCGAGCCCATCAGGTGCCTCGCCATCGTCGAGGACAACAAGGAGAACGCCGCCGTCGTCGCCGCCTCCGCCGACGCCGGGTCCGCGTCGCGGTGGATCGTGTACAGCGGCAGCCTGGACAAGTCCATCAAGGTGTGGCGCGTCTCCGACGACGCGCCGGACGCGCTGCTCCAGGGCCCCGGCATCGGCGAGTCGCCGCAGATGTTCGACCGGTACCCCGGCGACCCCTTCGGCGCCGGCAGCTCGTCGTCGTTCCGCTGATACACCCAACGCCATGCACGCACCCATATATGCACCGGTTTGATTTGACCAGGGACTTGCAGGAGGTATTCAATTTTGTGGGTGGATCGATTCGCCACAATCTTGATGGATTAGCCAAAGGAGAGAAAAAAAAAATCCTCGATTTATCCTTCGCGTGCCGCAGAAGACGAGTGAGAATTAATCCCGGGCACGTATATATCTTGTGTTGCGATAGATAGTGATGACGTTACCTAGCTAAAGTTTGCTTTCAGGACTTGCATGGCTAAGGGACATTTTCAAACTGCTTATATATTTGACTATTTGTTGTGTACTAGATGAACTTGACTTGATTTTGTGTTAAGGGTGCCAATAAAGGACTAATTTCTAACTTTCATGGATTTTGGTGACGTACTTGCCATCAATTTGGAAATTTTGCTAGCTGCTTGGATTTAATTTGGAATTTAGGTGGCAATTGTTACGTTATGGAGTACTAGTACTACTCTGGACTCGCTTCACACCTTGAATGACATAAAAAATGATTTTTCATCGAAAAAAGTCTAAGAAGACTTTTAGGGAAACGAACATTTGCTAGATTATTTGGCAAAGATAAAATAGAGTATGCTATAAAAAATTAATCTGTCAATTGGATATTCGGGAGAAGTAAACTAACCATTAGGATTTTTCTTATTTCATATTAAATACTAAAGATGATATAATATGATTAGTTAGCCGTTCGATCAACGGTGGGACCAAATTATAACGGTCTAGATTAATGAAAGAAATTCTCATATAAATCAAGAAAAAAATAAAATAACTACGCTACTTAAATTAAAAGAAAGTATTAGAAATTCAGATTAAATAGTAATTTTGATATAATATATTAGAGATAGACTCTAAATCCAATTGTGACACACACAAATTCCGCAACAGAACGCGTTTGCTGATGTGCCAGTGTATTATCAAAAATACACAAAACAAAAGGGGATAAGGATGTTTATATTTCATCGTCACGATGAATACAACTCCTTGTTGTTATTGCGCTCCGTGGCTAGGTCGACTAGGTATCTATAGCCTGGTAGGCTAGACTTCTTGTTCAGGTGATCATCGGGTTCTAGATCTCGGGACCTCGGAAGGATATCCGGTTAATTACATCCACGAGCCAACTCGCAGAACACCTCCGATTAAGCTGTTGAGGATGTTTTCTTCTTCTCGTTGCATCGTGGTTCACCGTGCATGTTGGTGGATGGCGGATTGGTTTGCGATGACAGGATACATGGGGTAGCAGGACCCATGTAATGCCTAGCACAGCCGTTGACATTTGGTTATGCCCGCCCGTGTCGTTTGAACTCGTCCTCGTCAAGCTTCACGTTGGAGTAGTCGAACTTGGGGGAATGCACGGTTAGCACTAGGTTTGGAGTTAAAGTTGACGGCTATGCTGCATCATCGGAGATGTTCCCGCTTGTTGGCTTTTGAACTTGTCGTTGACTGGTCTTGATCACCATAGTCAATATAGTTGGTATTTTCCTTAACGGTGTATTCTCGTCAGGAGCTTCGGTCAGCACCGTGGAATTAGGATCTCCACGGTACCCTTGATGGAATATTCATCGTCAGGAGAGTTGGCATCGTAGAACTGGGATCTCCACGGTACCCTTGAAATGTTCGTCATCAGAAGGACATTGGTTATATCGTGGAATTAGGATCTCCACAATATTCTTGATGGAATGTTCGTCATCAAGATGTTATTGAAGACCTCCTTAACACGATGTTCGTCTTAGGAGGATCAGATGGTGCCATGGAATAGGGATCTCCACGTCACCGTGAATCCTCAAGGCTTTGTTCACCTTCGGGACTCAGCTTGTTGTTGTTCGGTTCCTCCTTAACAGGATGTTCGTCGTCAGGAGAGTTCGTTTGTATCGTGGAATTGGGATCTCCACGATATCGTTGGCCTTCGAGGTCTTGTTCGCCTTTAGGGCCAGGTTTGCCTAAAGGGTGTTCCGTTCAGGTTGATATGACGGCAGGCTCCGTCGATGCTGACAGAGTCGTTGGAGAAGATCACCGAACGACTTCGGTGATCATTGGAGTCATCGTCTCCACGATACCGTTGATGGGATGTTCGTCATCAAGAGGATTGGACGACACCATGGAATTGGGATCTCCATGATGCCATTGCTCTTCGGGGTCTTGTTCACCCAACGAAACTTGGTGGGCGATCACATTATCATTGTTGAGGAAGAAGTTGATGTAGTCGTCGACGAGCAGAGATCATCCATATGACGGAACGATCCTGAGGCGATTTTCCTTAGCGAAGCGGCACTCCGCTAAGGACGCAATCGTTATTTCTTGTGACTCCGTTCACGGCCTTCGTTTCCGACCACGGGTGAACCAAGGATAGTTCTCCTTAGCGTAGTGGAACTCCGTCACGGATGGAATGTCCTTTTATGCGACGTTGCTCGTGGCTCTTTGTTTTCTACCACGGACGGTTCGAGGACGATCACTCCTGGGTCGCGTACATCTACGGTAGCTTGACGATCTCGAAGACGTCCATGGTAGATCGACGACCTTGAAGAGTCATGAGACGCGGCCATTGTCGAGCACGCACGTCCACGATAGCTTGATGATTTAGGAGACTTGTGAGACATGTCCATTGTTGGGCACGCACATCCTAGCACGCTCGGTGAGCTCCAAGTAGATGCTGTGTAGATGATAGGCGCCAGGTCACTGCTGACCCTGCCGAACTGGAGATGCGCACTAGGGTGCATCAACAGTGGTTACAGAGACGCCGCCGCTTTGTTAGTGAAAGACGCCGGGCCATCGGCCGTGTTGAGCTAGGAGCAGAGTCGCCACCGTTGAGAGACTAGGATGCCACCCCCATGAACGGGCTGAGGGCAACTGCTCATGCTAGGGAGGAGGGCCGAAGGAGAACCATGCCGCTGGCCCAAGGCAGGGGCCACCACATTCGCCGCCGCCATGCCGTGGAGAGGAAGGGCCGAGCACCGGGCACCGTGGATCTTCGGGTCGCCACCGAACGCAAGCTGTTGTTCACATGGCCAAGGAAGATGACAACCACCGACGCGTGTAGATGGGCTCGGTGAATCCGCGTCATCGCCGCTTCACATGCTTGGGAAAAGTCGGGGACGCCGCCACCGCGCCAGATGTAGGAGATGTCATCGTTGAGGAAGAAGTCCCGTGGCTGGCCATGCCGAGCTGGAGGAACTGTGCGCCACCGCCGGGGTTGCCCTCAGGGAGGACGCCGTCGCCGCCACGTCAGGCTGGCCGTTTGTGCTGTCGTCGTGGAGGGGATGAGTGACGTCGCCGCCGCACCGAGGGCATAGAAGAAGAGCAGAGGATGAGGCCGAGGTCGCCGTTGCCGTGGATCTAACGGAGGCTGCCAGCATTGAGGGAGTCAAAAGCCAAGGAGGAGGAGCCGACGCCACTGTACTGTCCATGGGAGAGGATGAGGAGAGGCCGGACACCGTCGCCCTTGGGTGCCGCCACCACCACGCCGGGCCGAGGAGAGAGGCTACCGCCGCCATGCGTTGGGGACGGAGCAGGGTCAGCACCGTCGCCACAACGGGCGCTGCCTACGCCGCAAGCAGGGGAGAGGTGAAAGTGCATCTAGGCCCTACGTGGGTTTTGATGATAGATGATGGGTATATTAAAGATTTAATCTATTTGTGTAGTTTTGGACAGTTTTTAATATTAGAAAATGGATTTGGAGAACCTTTGGAGACCGTAAAGCTTAAAGGAGAAGACGGTGTTTATTTTAATTTTAGCGTAAATCTTTTCTTTTGAATTGAGTTTTAAGGACACGTCGTACTATTAAGAGGGATGCGACGGAAAGCCAGTTTTAGATGTTCTAAGTGCTCTTGGTAGAAGAAACTTGACACATTCTATCCACCATTCAAATTTGAGAGAGTTTTATTCAGTTTCATATCGGACTATCTGATGTTGGACCGGAATATTCCGATATGGTTCGGAACTATCCGATGCTTAATCCGATCGACCCCTCTCTGTCTCCGGTCGCAAAAATATCGGAACTATCCGATGTTGGACCGGAATGTTCCGATATGGTATGGAACTATCCGATGCTTAGTTCGATCTACCCCTCTTTGTCTCCAGTCGCAAAAATATCGGAACTATCCGATATTAGACCGGAATATTCCGATATGGTCCGGAACTATCTAATGCTTGGTCCGATCGACCCCCTCTGTCTCCAGTTGCAAAAATATCGGAACTATCCGATGTTGGACCAGAATGTTCCGATATGGTCCGGAACTATCCGTTGCTCTGTCCGATTGACCCCTCTCTGTCTCTAATTGCGAAAATATCGAAACTATCCGATATTAACATCGGACTATCCGATATCTGCCAGTAGCAACGGCTAGTTTGAGAGCGTGGGTATTTATTCCCCTCCTTCCCTTACAGGCTGGGTTGCTCACACACATTTTCAGCTGAGCACTTATTGCAAACCCTAGCTCTCCACCTTCCATCTTCACTCCAACATAAATTCCATTGATTGCATCTTTGAGTGAGTGAAGAAGCTAGATCTCAAGTCTTTGTGTTGGTCAAGCTTCAACATTGAGCACTAGATTAACTCTCCAAGTTGGTTTTCCGCCGAATTTGTTACTCTTGGAGTTTGAGGGCTCCTCAACGGTTAAGAGTCGCCATAGAGCTACCGGTGCTTTGTGTGGTGGCCGGGGAGAGTTTGTGAACCTCCGAAAGGGAAGGATCCAAAGAGTGAAACCGAGAGTGCTTGGTGCAACCCGGGAGGTTAAGGGTCAAGAGGGGCCCCGGCTCAAGTGTGACCGAGCCGCCTCAACGGAGACGTAGGATCTCCTCAAAGATCCGAACTTCGGAAACAACTACTTCGAGTCTTCGTATGTTTGTGCTTTCCTATTTTTTCACTTCACTTATTGCATTGTTATCTAACCCTATTTGGTGCAAGTGTCTTTCTTGTGTATCTTTAATTCGCTAACCCTAACTTCAGCAATATCAGATATTCAGATTCCAGATCAGAAAGTCCGATTCACATCGGACTATTCGATAGTAACATCGGAACATCCGATATTGTTTTTCTGCTGTGCTGTTTTTCTTTGTAAAATTTAATTAACCTATTCACCCCCTCTAGCCTTCATCTCGATCCTTCAAGAGGCCGAGGCGGTGCGCTGGGCGCGGGAGAGGATAGGGCGGCGCAGGAGGAAGACGGGGACGCCGCGCCGGTCGACCGCGTGGAGGAGGGGCGGCGCCGCCACCGGGCGCACGGAGGAGGGGTTGTGCCATTCTCCATTGCGTCGAAGATGTGCTAAATCCTCGGTGTGCTCGAGGTCGGCTTCGCTTGTGAAGTCGGTGTTTCGGGGTCCTTCGCGTGTGGAGGCTGCCAATTCGTGTGAAGGTTTGGAGCTCGCCTACCATGTGTTGGTGAAGAGTTACCACCGAGTGGATCAAGGGCTAGCGACGATAGAGTCCCGGCTTCCTTGACTGGAAGCTTCCTCAACGTGAGTAGGTGCTTGCACCGAACACGGTAAAAAGATCGGTTTGCGCCTCTCTGTCTCATTTACTTACCGCATCTTGATATCCACTGCCTGCGAGTGCCTTCGTGCCTCCTACACTTGTGTTTTGATTGCTTCCGCCTACTAGACTTGTGTAGGAATTCACGCGCTAACTGTGTACCTTAACTTGATTAAATGACTAAGTGCAACCAAAAGTAAAAATTGAAATAGTCCGATTCACCCCCCTCTCAGCCTTAGGTTCCTTCAGGAGGATCAAAAGTGTTCTCGATGTCGGGGTTGGTTGGGAGAAGGCAACATAGGGAAGATTTGGGGTCAATCCAGATCCTCTACATAGTGAGTTTAACCGTTTGTTCAACCGTTTGTTCATGTCTCAATGAATAATGGTTTAGAAGGGGTACGGAGGGTTTGTTGGGATGCTCACCTCGCTGCCCCCTTGTACAGGCCTCACATGGCTAGCCCATGTACAGGCCTAGCAGGCCCATTGAAGCTTCGTTCGGTTGCTCTCATGCAGCCTAAAAACAGCTTGGTCGTGATGACTAGTGAGCGCGCGCAAAAATATTGTGGGCGGCATGGAAACAAACGGCGGGAAATAAGTTGCTCAAGGCTCTAGCAATTATTCCCAGGACGCCGGGCACGATGGATGAGATCGACAACTAGAATGGAGATCGACAACAACCAGAAAGGAGAACAACTTCTTTCAAGACCATAAACAGGTTAGCTCAAAGAAATTTGTTGATCTACTTCCTGCAAACCCATAAATTTTTTTTTGTCCATCTTGTTGATTATTTCGGTAATTATGTATGAGCTTTTTTTTGTTGATCTTAATTTCTATGCCATTTCATAAACACATCTTTCATAAGTTTCAAACCAAAAATAATATTACAGTATATACTGAAACTTGAGCAATAGACCTACATGTATCTTGTATGCATCAAATATGCATGGATTTTACTAGTACAATGATGTTCGGAGATTTTGGATATTCTATGAAGATCAAGTAGGTTTCATGCTAGAAAGAGATATGAGAATAAAAGCACACTTGATTTGATAAAGTAGTTACATGCAGATTTGTTTGTTCCAATCAAGGTTATCGAAAAGAGGACAAGAGACCATTTGATCAAATTTTCTCGGGATGAAAGAAGAACGAGTTGTGATGTTACATTGGATCGGATTTCTACGCGCTATCTATACCTTGCATGATCTGATGGGAATTTCACAAGGCGTTGTAACCTTTGCCATCTACTAGAGCAGTAGAATATTCGTTTGGATTCTACAATTCCATTTTGGCCATTTTGAAAATTTACTATGCATGCGAAAGCAACGACCGATCAGTTTTCTTTAAGCATTGTCCCGTCTAATGTTTCCTTCTTTGCTGTGCACTTGCACAGTTGCACTCTAGTTGGTCATCACAGTTGGGCTTTTTCTGGGCTGAACGGGAGCAACCGAGCAAGGCTTCAACGGGCCTGCGAGGTCTGTACGTGGCCAGCCAGGTCTACAGGCAGCATGCCTAGCTACGGCACGGGATCCCGATTGATTACGGGTGAAGGCTTGATTCGGCCTCGTCCTGCTCCATCTCGAACAATACTATCAACAAGTAATTTCATTGGTATTACGGGTCAAGCACGTGTGGATATAGTTTAGGCACGCATTAATGTATTCTAAGAAATGTGATGTATCTGTGCAGAGCGTGGACGTGCCAGGGTGTTCAGCGGACACACAACAACAAGCAGGGGCGGACACAACGGTGGATTAGATGGTGCTCTAGCTCCACCTACGCTGAATATGACAGTGGAGCCCCACTTTAGACCCATCTATAATTTTTAGTGAAAAATAAAAGGAGAAAAGGCTAAACTTTAAACTTGGGCCTTGAGCTAAACTTCAGCCCTTCTTATTATTTTTTTGCCCCCGACAACAAGCAGACATGGAAGGACGGCAAAGGACCAAAGGTAGTACGTGATGCACATTCACCACATGTTTGATAAAATGCTCCTAGAAAGACGGAGCAGCTTCGGTGAAAACTCTTCACAATTTTTTTTTTTAAAAATGATGAATGTTTCAATCACATTAATACTATTGTCAGTGAGAACGTTTTAGGATTTTGAATTTAAATTGAATTTTTTTGGCCAAGTTAAGCCTGTGGTTTTTCCTACTAAATCACCATGGTTTGGCGGTAAACTACGATTTCGGAGCAGTTTATTGCGATTTTTTTTTTACGCTGATGGCAGGCCTGCAGTTAACAGTGTAGCACCCGTGAGATAATCACTCTTTCAAATACGCCTAAACTTACCAACTGTGACGCTGACCCAGCCCCGCACCATGGAATAAGCAAGTCCTTCAGCTCAAGAGGAAGAATAAGCAGGGGTCCTCGCCTTGTGTCGCGATCCAAGCCATTTTTTCCTCCTTGGCTCAAGAAAAGAGCAAACAGGACGAATTAGGCGCTCCCGGGACAAACCATCATCCATCAATCACTCGGTCAGCTCGGCGAGTCTGAATTCTGAACCCAACGAACACGGTAGCAGGCACATTATTGCGCATGAAAAGGGAGGTATCATGCATGCCATTGCCAGGTGCTTGGCCGGGGAATTGCAAGGCAGGGGAGAGCAAGCAAAGGAGGCAGTCGCCGTCGTCTACTCTCCCCTTTCTGCTTTTCATCCTGGTCCATGGCCAAATCGCACCGACTAGCCACTCTACGCGCGCCCACATGCGCCGTTGCGCACGCAGCTATAGCGTGGGCGCGGCAAGCCGTGCTGAACCAACCACCTCGCCACCTCGGCGTCGGCGACCTGCCATTGCCATTGCCTCCTCCCCGCCGCAAAGAGACAAAGCGGAGAAGCTTCCGCGTTCAGGTTTGCTTCTGTGGCCTACTGAAGTCGGGACTCCGAGTGGAGCCGTCCCCCCCATCCCGTGTCTGGTAAAATTCGCCGGTGGGAGAACTGCTGCTCCATGCAGTCATGCAGTACGGTAGATGATATCTGGAACCAATCTTTATGGCGGCCGCCATGGCTCGAGTGTCCGTTGAAAACCATCCCGTTGGAAAGGCGGCGTCATGGAAATTTGAGATAAATGATTGCTGAGATTTGAAAAAACTATCGATAAAATTTCACGATATAATGATGAAATATGAGTGAAAATTGGTGAAACTACGATATTTTATACGGAAATTAACTTGGAGGACCAACGGAACTCAATTAACTATTGATGAAGTTGGAATCCAATAAGACTAATGAACATGTATAATGGTACACGTCAGTTGTCTCTAAGCTATTTATAAGGCTTGCCATGATAAAGGCTGACATTAAGGAGAGAGAGTGTGTGCATTAAAAATTGGTCCATCTTGAATGCAAGAGTCGACTCTATATGAGAATTAAGAAATTTTTTTGTGTGGGCAAGCTATCTAAAAAAGTGTACAGTCGTCTCTACCACCGTATAAGCTATCTCTAGTCCTATCTATAAGTGATATGAGGGCATCTTCAATGGTATATCCAGCAGCCGACTATAAGACCATCAAACCAGCATTAGAGCCAACATGTCCAATGGATAGTCTATAAGATTTGCTATAAAAGTGATTAATACTTGCATAGAAAATAAAAAAAATCATTGATTAATAGTAAAATGATCTTTTGTGGCTGATTTGTGGTTGGTTCAAATCAAATGTGCAACACATTTGCTACGGTGATCCAACATTTATACCATGGCTATCCAACAATTTAAACTTGACCAATCCGTGCCGGCATATTTGAGAACTGTGTCCTCGAATAAAACTTTAACCGACGACACATATGTCGATCTATGTAGTATCTCTATTTTTTTTCTACCCCTACACATATGATAAATTTCGATGTTTATATTTTTATAGCCAGTTGACATGGTATCATTGGTGATGCCTTAACAATAGTTAAAATAGTTTTTGTCTTAGTTATTGTACGTATCTTGAGCTAACGCGCGACCGTCGTCCTCCGGAACCATATGGTGGCCGGCATATACGTTTTCACCACTCCACGAGACACGAGTGACTGCGGAGTACTGTGGACGAACAAACATTCCAGAACACTTTTATAAAAAGGAAGAATCCTACCCGCTAACCCAGGGCCAGTTTAATTAGAGAAACGCTTTTTGGCCGGCCAGCGCCGTGTGCCATGCACGCACGCACGTACCGGTCGCACGACGACCGATCGATCGCATGCAGCACTTAGCCTAGCTAGCTAGTATCTCGCAGGCATCACCCGTCACCATTCTCGTCAGCTACTCATCAAGAGCCCAGCTCGTAGCCAGCGCCCAGCGCCATGGCTGCAGTTACCTGCACCATTCACCAGCCGATCGAACGTGGAGGCCACCGCAACCACCAAATCATGGAAAGGTCCGAAAACGCAAGCCAATTCATGCATGCGCTAGCCGCTAAACCCAAGCGGAGAAGCAATCACAAGCAGCAACCATGAATGGTTCAACCCATCCGAGTAGGCCGTTCTGGAGGACGTACGACGACGGAGCCCATCAGCCCATCAGGCCATGCATGCCTGAGTTAAAAGCTTGGAGCCTTGGACTGTTTCGTTGATGCGGCGGTTGGCCGCGCGCCATTACTAGACCCACGTTTTGGGCTGGAGGGCAAGGCCATGCACCGGCCGACCGGGGATCCCAAACAAGATCATGAAGTGCCACAGGTGACAGGCCACAGCTAGAGGATTCGTTACTCACATGGACAAAAAAAATGTTTGGTGTTTGGTGATCTTTACGCCGGCTTTCTACTGTGGAATGACAATTTCTAAAAGTGGGAAAAGGGGAAAGGGAAACAGACAATCCCAAGGAACAGTAAAGTTTCATAGGGTCTTTCTGTCCAGGTGCAGGTAGTCCGCATCTTCACAGACATGTCTATTTCACCGAGCCTCTCTCCAAAACAGTGCGCAGATCGTTACGTCTTTCGTGCGGGTCGGAACTTACCCGACAAGGAATTTCACTACCTTAGAACCGTTATTACGACTGCCGTTCACCGATGCTTCGTGGATTATACGGTCCTAAACTATATAGACCTGTTGTATATGAAATTGGTCCCTAAACCCCAAAATCAAATTAAACCCTCAAATTAATAAAATCAAACTAAAATAATCCCTCAATCAGCTAAAAGAGCTTTTGGAAGCAGTTAAATGTGACATGGTGTTTGCGTGGCCATTTTCGCTGATGTGGTGGACACGTGGTGCTTACACAGAGGGAGGCAAAGTACTGAAGCTATTGAAAGGGGTCGGTGGTCGCTACCATCCATCACAGTGCCATCACGAGCCCACCGTAGCTAATATTGCTCTACCCACCATTGTTGCCCTCTTCTACATTTGTTGCCATCCCACTTGTCTGAGACTACCGTCACAAGTGATCCCATCCACCTCCCTAGGGCCATGCCATGCATTCGTTGGAGCCTTGGTGTCAAGATTGCTACCGCAAGAATCCCGGTCTATCTTCCTGTTTCCATGTTGTGCATTGAATAGTGTTCAACTTAGAATGATGAATAGTGCTAAATTCACCGTAAATTAAAATACCATTAGATATGTCCTAACCAAACTATACAAAGTTCCACCGTGGAAATCCGAGACACTTTCATCGTTGCAGTTTCCTCGGCGAGACAAAGCCAGCCAATATAACGCTATTCTTATCGGCCAGCCTTCAAGCCCACACAAATAGGTGCGCTAGTTGGAATGAGCTTCAAATTCGAATTTTTAAGATTGTTTTCGCCGGCCACGTACGAAATCCGATTAAAGTCACTATACTCATGTATTGTACCGTCGCTGGAAATTCGTAGCATATGAATCTCGAAGTACTGCTGTGATGCTGTCTACTCCAGATATACAGATGTCTCAAGTCGATCGGATGGACTCATGTCATGGACACGTCAAGATCCTCGTCAAATCTGGAATTCACAATTTACCAGTACTTCGCCGCAGCCCAAAAAATGCGGTACAATCACCCTGTCCTGGCCCATGCACACCCCATCATCATTCGTCCCTCCCCTTGATGTGTTCTTCTTCCGGCCATCACCATGCCACATTGCCACTCCATCCATCGTCCTTGGAGCCGCTGTCCTCTCGTGATCGTGTACAACTGTGCCCATGCGGCAACCCGTTTCCTACTCAAACGCGGTACGACGGTACCACGCGTTTGTGCATGCCGAGCATCTAATCAATAGCAAGAAGAAGCAGTAGATGCGCATCATTCTTGCTAATGTACTAATGTGTTTTCAAACTTTCCACGACATATTCGTTGCAGCCGGCCCCGTTGTCCCATCAATGTTCAGGTGTGACCTGGTAAATGGAATTGTCCCCATTATTATTTATCTCTCCATCCAGAAGCAACTCCATCGTCAACAGTTCCGTTATCTATATTCACTATTCATTATCCCATATTTACTGCTATCTCCATTTGGCAATGTTTGTCCGCTTTGCATGCCTAACAGACATGCATGCTAGTTATTCTTTAATAAAATTGTATTGTTCTTGTATAAAAGAATAACTAGCCTGCATGCCTTTTTAATATGCGGAGCACACAAACATTGCGAAGCGAAGGTAGTATAATGCTTGAGGCATTGAAACGGGCCACACAGCTAGAGATGGCCTTATTACCACATCCGGTTAAAATAGAGTATCTATATGCACTTATGCATCTACTTTATTGTAGTGAGGGGACTCTATTTGACAAACTAATGCTAAGAGCATGAAGAAATAACTGCACTTGGCTGGCATGGTGCGTAAAGGCCTAGGATTCATGTTTGAGTCCTACTCGAACAAGAGTTCTGCACGACTACGTGAAGACCCGGACGTTGGTTTCCCGGATTGGAATAGAAGTCGTGATCCCCAAGAATTGGAGTATACCTTATCTACCTCGGGATGTATTTGGCATGTACGAGTTCGTTACGTACTCGTGGTTAGCCCGGCCCGATTATCCCCCGGTAGGTCGGTTGTTCAACACTATATAAACCGAGCCCCTACGGCGTGTAGAGGGCACGTCCAAGATCATCGGACGACACGAGATCATCGCATACTACTCTCTGTACACACATTACTCGCCGAGATCTGCTAATCTCGTCAAGTTCCGCATTGTAATCCTCTTTGATATAAAGAAACGTTGGACGTAGGGCTATTATCTCTCCTGAGAGGCCTGAACCAGGATAAAAACCCCTGTCTCCCTGTTCGCTGTTGTT
Organism: Raddia distichophylla; assembly: GCA_005191435.1. Classification (NCBI taxonomy): domain Eukaryota; kingdom Viridiplantae; phylum Streptophyta; class Magnoliopsida; order Poales; family Poaceae; genus Raddia; species Raddia distichophylla. The sequence goes on along the minus strand of SPJY01032216.1, from coordinate 1,438,355 downwards.
CGTGGTTGTTTGGCGTGTCTCCTATCTTCATCTTAAAGAACCTTGGTTGACTTGAGATCGATATCTCAACCGTCGACACTTCCATATACCGAATTCCTCTCGAAACCGGATCTATTTGCCACCACCACCACTTCTTAATGACCCTTGGTGTCCTCGTCGATTCACCTTCCGGTTCATCCACTGCCCTTCGCTAATCCAGATGCCGGTACTTGTACCTTGCCACCTATCGCCACCCACAAGTGGTCCTCCACTTTCGTAGTGAGTTAAGGGAGAGGACATGGTGAAATTCAATCCTAACCCGATGGACTCAACTTGTGGCGGCGATAACAAAAGATAAAATCGACAAAAAAAAAACCTTCAAATTTTGGATCAACTTAGTTCTAGCATTTTTCTTATTGTCCCTCATGTTGCGTCTAAGAGAATTTTTCCCTTTTCGCGCTCAAGGCTCACGTTGCATGTTCAGCACAGTTTTCTGGTTTGTGCGTGGGTGCCCAACTGCCCAGCGCCCCGGGGGTGTTGGCGGCAGGTAGCTTTCACCTGCGAACGCCGAGGCAGCGAAACGGCAGCTGGTCGTGCCCGTGTGATCATCTCGCGCTGTATCCGCGTCGCGTTCACGTACGTCGCCGTCGCCGTCGTCGTCTGTCCCGTCCGCGACTGCTTCCCGCCTCGCGCCGTCTGCTCGTCTTTAGTGCGCCGTATCGATGGATCGAGTGTTGACGGTGGCCACAGCCGCATGCAATGCAGCAGCCTCGTGCCGACGGAGCCCGGGAAAAAAATCACAGCGGGGAAGGAAGAGGCGACCCGAGGATTAATTGTGTAGCTCTGCAGCTACAAAAGAACAGGATAAATTTTGGTCTCGTCCCCAAAGGCAAGGAAGCAAAAAAAGAAGATAAATTTTGGTCATAAACAGATCGAAAAACGGTGGTGTTGAGACGGGCTTGGCATTTTTGGCAAGCGTTGGCGCTGAGCACCAAACACGAAAGAAAGATATATGCACGAACGAGAGTTGCAATTTCGCGCAGCAAACTGTTCTGCAAGACAGGGAGGAGAATCCCCCATTTGATTTTCCTCTCGCTTTTCCTCTTTCACAAAGCTTTGATGGGAGTTGACGCGAGAAAGATCACACCTCTTTTTTTCTCTCTCTCTTTCCAATCTTTTCCTTTCAAAAATCTTACCTTTCCAATCCAAATCGAGCAGGTCTACGGTCTACCCCCAAGAACTTTCCGAGCATAATTCCAAACGGAACAAGAACACCAATGGTGATGTGAATCCATGCCATGGAGATGGAGTGGTTAGCTCACACAGTCACACACGCACACACCTCATCTCGCACTCCAAGGACGACGATCAAAGCGGAGATTTTTTTTGCCCCGGGAGGCAGACGTAGCTTTCGATACATGTCAGTATGTCACTGTGAGCCCGTAGTTTATGCCCGGCAATAACTCGGTGCTGACATGCGGGGAGTGGGATTCTGGGCGCAATTTATGATCCGGCCAGGGTGGTAGACGCCCTAAATACGCCCACCCACCCGCTGCTCAATCATACGAGCAGGGCGGCCGGCCGGGTGGAATGGTATGTTAATGCGGCTGCTGCCGTCTTCTTCCCGGTGAGGCCGCGTGCAGCTGCCGAGCGCCGTGCCATGTCGTCCGTCGGCCATGGCTCGCCGCGGGGCCGAGCCTGGTAAACATCTTGCCCGGTGGTTCTTGGGGTTGGGGGCAAGCTGAGCAATTGTGATGGATTTTGATGGGCAAGTTTAAGTCCTTGTTCTTGCGCAGGTTCTGCACCACCGGGCTGCCGAGCGACGTTGTGTTCGAGGTCGACGACATGAGCTTCCACCTCCACAAGGTAGGTGTTCCTGGGCCGCGTGATCTCGGTCCTTGTTTGCGTCGTGGGTGCTCGACGAAATTCCGCTGAGAGTTTTGCGCGCAGTTCCCGCTCATGTCCAAGAGCCGGAGGATCCACCGGATGCTCGCGGAGCAGGAGGAGCAGCGTCCGGAGCCGCCGCCTCCGCGGAGGCGGCGGAGTGGCGCCGCCGATGACAATGCCCGCGACGACGACGACGACGCTGCGGAGACGGAGATAGAGGAAGCAGAGGGGGAGGAGGGGGAGGAGCAGGTTAGGAGGGGGGACGGGGAGCCGTACCGCATTGCGTTCCCGGGCTTCCCCGGCGGGCCGGGCACGTTCGAGGCGGCGGCCAAGTTCTGCTACGGCGTCCGCGTCGAGCTCACCGCCTGGAACGTGGCGCCGCTGCGGTGCGCGGCGGAGTACCTGGAGATGGTGGAGGAGCACGCGGAGGGCAATCTGGCGGCGCGGGCGGAGGCCTACCTGGAGCAGGCCGTGCTCCGGCACCCCGGCGAGGCCACCAAGGCGCTCAAGTCCTGCGAGGAGCTGCTCCCGCACGCCGAGGATCACGGCATTGTGGGCCGCTGCGTGGAGGCCATCGCCGCGCGCTCGTCGTCGTCCTCGTCGCGCGCCTGGTTCGACGACCTCGCCGTGCTTGGCTTGGGCATGTACAAGCGGGTCATGGCGGCCATGGCGGCGCGCGAGGACGTGCGGGCGGCGGAGGCCATGGAGAGCTGCCTCGTGTCGTACGCCAGGGGTACTATCCCGGGGCTCTCCAGGTCGATGCGGCGGCGCCTCGCGTCAGCGCCGGTGTCGTCGGAGGTGGAGCAGAGGGAGCTCCTGGAGGCGGTCGTCGCGAGCCTCCCGGTGGACAAGTGCTCGGGCCGCGTGGTCACCGCGAAGTTCCTCTTCGCGCTGCTCCGGACGGCGCACATCCTGCGCGCGTCCGGCGCGGCGCTGGCGGCACTGGAGCGGAAGGCGGCGACGCAGCTGGAGCAGGCCACGCTGGAGGACGTCCTCATCCCGAGCTACTCCGGCGCCGCGGAGACGCTCTACGACGTGGACTGCGTCGAGCGGGTCGTCAGGCACTTCCTCGCCGACGAGGAGCTCGGCGAGCCGTCCGAGGCATCTTCCTCGGCCGCGATCGCCGAGGCGCCGGCGCCGGCGCTGTCGCGGCCGTCGGCCGTAGCCATGGTGCAGGTGGGCAAGCTGGTGGACAGCTACCTCGCCGAGGTCGCGTCCGACGCCAACCTGAAGCCCGGCAAGTTCGTCGAGCTCGCGCTGGCATTGCCGGACCACGCTCGCATCTACGACGACGGCGTGTACCGCGCCGTCGACATCTACCTCAAGGTACTGCGCTAAGGACAAGACTCTGAGCTGTAGTTTAGTTTCTGACGACAGGTGAAAGAATGTCGCGCTTGTCGAGTAACTGGTGGTGTGCAGTGCTGAGTGCTGACTCGCCGCCATTGCTGACGCAGGCGCACCCGCGGCTGACGGCGGAGGAGCGGGACAGGGTGTGCGGTGTGGTGGACTGCCGGAAGCTGACGGTGGAGGCGTGCACCCACGCGGCGCAGAACGAGCGCCTCCCGCTGCGCGCGGTGCTGCAGGTGCTCTTCTTCGAGCAGCTGCAGCTCCGGCGCGCCATCACCGGCACGCTGCTCGCGTCCTCCGGCGCGCCGCCGCCGCCGGCGGCGTGGCGCTCCGTCGGCTCCGGCGAGGCGTGGCGGGCTGCGGCCGTGCAGGACAGCCAGGTGATGCGGCTGGACATGGACAGCATGCGGAGCCGGGTGCAGGAGCTGGAGAGGGAGTGCTCCAGCATGCGGAGGGCCATCAAGAAGATCGACGGCCGCGGCGCCGACGCCGACGCCGACGAGGAGCCCGGTGCCGACGCCGGGTCGCAGCCGGCGAGCTGGAGGTCGCGGTACGGGTGCAAGCTCAGCACCCAGGTGTGCGACTCGCACGCGCGCAACGTGGTCGCGTCCAGGGCGTCCAGGATGGGGATGAGCCCATAGGCTCAAGCACGGCGCATCTCGCGAGCCTCCCAAACACCACGACGGTCTCAAAGAAATCCATACCCGAGATGAACATGGTTGAAACTTGAAAGTAGCCACAAATCCCACCCCTTCTCATCTCGCCTGTATACACGAAATGCTTTGTGAATTTTGTGATTATGGTCTCCATTATCCTTGTGACGTAGAATGCAGTTCAGTTTACGGCTCTTTGCTGCAACTCATGTGTGTTCTTGTCTGGCGTTGCTTCGTTCATTTCTACTGTATAGCGGAGTATGATTTTAGCTCATTTTAGCTCATAGAAAATGGAAGCTGAAAACAAAGTAACAAACAGAATGTGCTCGTGGTTTGGTGATTGCTGTGTGCCTATGTATGACCTTTATGTGCTAATGTGCTTGTATTGTATTAGCCTAGTAAGTAGGTCACTTTACACTGCAAATTGCTCGGTGATGTCATCTCTACCTTTTGGTTAGAATCATGACAAGTTAATTTGTTTCCCATCGAAGAAAGCCTTCAATGTTTCATAAAGTAGGCACCCAATCTGCTTTGCTTGTACGATATCCATTGTCCATGCTATATATTGTATTATTGCCTACCTGACGACATTTCTGGGTTCTGGCCGCATTGCTTTGCCACGGATGATGCTCCACATGCATCCACCCCATTGGCTGCCTTGTGAAACACAATCCATTTTCCTAATACTAACTTTTTCGTCACCTCTCAAGTGCCTAAAAACCGTTTTAATACACTCCTGCGATCTAGATTATGCAGATGCACTGAGCGTAATCAATCTGCTGCTGCTGCTACACACACACACACACAATAACTAAAGTTTCGCTTGCAACAATTGTGTAGATTGTATTGGCAAACCTCTATTTTGTTAACCAAGACTCATCTTTTAAAACAACATTATTATGACTTTGAAAGGCATCATGTGTCACGCTGTTTGTATAGTTGCTGTCAGCAAGTTCAGACTTGGGAACATGGTTAACTTGTTCCATGCGTGACGAGTGCACTGTACAGCCAAGGCCCAAGTGTCCTGGCCTGCTTCAGGATTGTCATCAGAGCGCGGGCCATGCTAGGCCCATGCCCCAGACTCCCAGAGAAAGTGCAGGCCCTGGACTAGTACTACTTTGAGGTTCGGCCGTGTGTTAAAAGACAATTTTGTTGCCTGTTTGAACTTTGGCCTGAACTTTCTTTGGAAAGGCAAGTTCAATCTTGGAACGCTCATGGCAGCTGGCTCGATGTTTTGGCCTGTACAGACGGAAGCATGGAAGGCAAGCTGCCACTGTAGTCGGATCGCTCAGTTTTGTCTGCATCGTACGACGAAACCAACGGCAGCGCAGATCGATGTTGCCGTGCAAAAATGCAGACTCGCAAGCCCTTGGTCCTTGGACATGGACGAATGCGTCTCGGATGCGCAGCATCCTATCACGGAGAGAAGTAGTAGCATTGTAGCTCGTTACTCCTACTTGTTACGACTAGCTGCGTAGGATCTTTCTAGAACGTGCCAATTCACAAGTAGATAGGTCCAAGCAACACATAGCTTTCTTTCTAGAAAAATTTCCCGCTCATTTACAAAGTTTTCCATCCGTGTAATAAAGTAGAGTTAAATGAAGCTAACACACGTACTAATTCTAAAATATGAAAATTTTCATATTAATAGAAGAAAAAAAATGAAAGATATGTATTGTCCATTATAATGGGATCAGATTATAATTGTTTAGATTAAAAGAAATCAACTACAATAAATAAGTAAGAGAAATAAGAGTCTAAATTAATTATAAAGCTAGAAGAAATTCCATATCAAATATAATAAAGAAACACAAATTTAAAATAAAAAACATATCTGCACAAATGCGTGAGACACTATTTCTCATTTCGTCAAATAATAAAGACATGTTAATTTAAAAAGACGTAGACAACCAAAGTTTTAAAAGTTCAATTGCTCTCCATTTTCTAAAAAGCTTGTTACAAAATCTTCGACTTAAGCTGCTTCTGAAAGCTTGGTCGAACAAGATAATCTGGCTCTTTCAAAGCCACTTGTCAGTTAGCGTCGTTTTGAATATCGACACAATCTTTAACCACGGATTGCTGATACAATTTATTTATAATTCTACGAAACTTTTATTATGAAATGCTCTCCGAAACGTAATTACAGGTAAATAGTTTTGATGTCCCCAAACTTAAAAGTAGCCTAAAAAGTATTTGTACCTAAATTTGTAAGATTTCGATTTCCACGCGCTTTAGACAACGGGTTTCAGCAACCGGAGGGAGCAGCAACATGGCGTTTCTCAGTTTGAGTGGCACAACAATCCGTAACTTCTTTGGGTGGAAGGAAACGAATAGAAGGCACAGCATGGCATTGCGATCGTCAGAAAATTGCATTTTTTGCCACTTCTATTAGATATCATTTTACCACTCTGTATGTATGACATGTGGATCCATCTGTATGTATAACAGTGAATCAGAGTAACAAAATGGTAAGAATTAATTTTGAGAGCGGCAAAAATGCATGGCATATTGGCATGCCCGCCGACGGGCCGACGGACGGTGACTCGGGGAGGAAGTGGAGGGGCCAGAAACACCGTCGGTCGCCGCCGCACACACGTCCGCTCGGCGCCCGTCCACCCCGCGCGCCTCCCGCCATCTCGGAGTCTCAGGCTCTCAGCTTATTCGCGCAAGCACGCGCTGACACGCGTGCAGACCATCCTCACGGACGAGCGCGATCGACGCACCGGCCGATCGTTTTCGCGTGCGTTCTCTGGGACATTAGAGCTGTTTGGATCCTTGTGCACTTTCCTGCTCTCTTAATCACTTTCAATGAAAGTTTCAAACAAAAGTATGCAGCATTGCGGCATGCGTGCTGCGTAACCAGGTACGTAGGATTCAGTGAACTTCTCCTCCCCGTTTTTCCTCCTCTTAAGTTGCTCTCGGTACAGCGACTTTTAGTTCCCTTCATTTAATAGCCCATGTTTGTTTCAGCTTAAATTAAATTAATTGAAATTGAATTGATTAAAAAATTATTTTAATGTACTATCTCCGGTCATAAAAAGAAGTCACCATTGACTTTTGAATACGTCTTTAACCATTCGTCTTGTTCAGAAATTTAATTCAAATATGTAAAAATATAAGTAATACTTAAAATATATTTAATAATAAACCAAATCATAACAAAATAAAAAATATATATAGCTTTTTTGAATAAGATGAATGGTTAAAGAAGTGTTCAAAAGTCAACGGTGACTTCTTTTTGCGATCGGAGAGAATAATACTTTTGTAGTTATTCTTTAAGGTTTTAAATATTTTTCTTACGGTTCATACAATAATTATTTAATAATTTTATGGACTCTTTAACACCTCTTTCAAAGGGTAACGATTTTTTCATATTAAAATTTATAACAACTTTTAATTCATACAAACAAGCCCTAAGTCGAGTGAAATACTCCTGTGCACTGCATGTGGCAAGCTATTTTCCTATTTCGTCTGGTTCATGCTACTTGACATATCAGTAGGAATAAAGAATTAAAGATCTGCTAATTAACAATCATCTATTTTTTTGATTTTGAGCAAACGGCTCTTTTCCCATTAGCGTGCACTAGTATTCCAGTTAGATTAATGATGGGGTACTTTAGTTAGTTAGTATTGGAAAAAAACTACATACAAGTTTACATTAATTTTTAAAAGTTATGTTGATCGAATGGTTTGTTGTTGTTTTTGTCAAATAATTTGACTCGTAGGTTTTTTGAGTAACTACATTCAAATACGCTGTATAACTTCTATAGAATTTTGGTACATAGCTTTTTTTTTAAAAAAAAAAAGAGGGGTAGGATAACTGCCGATCTATTTCATTAAAAGCAGAAGAAAATAAAAGAAAAAACCCGCAAGCACGGGGTACAACCACAGCGCAACGCTACAACTCTGGACGAAGCCAGGACACCACCGGGCAAGAACACACGCCTACAAAAAGGAGAATGCAGCGCTGCCGCTGCCACCTAGGCCGAAGGCCTTACAAAAGATGGAGAAAGAGATATAGGGGGAGATAGAGGACACCAGCCACAACCGGCCACAACCGGCCACAGAGAACACCACCAAACAAACGGCTAACGGCGACAAAGAGAGACGAGCCAGCGACCACCCGCAGCGCCAGAGCGGACCACGACGCCTCCAACAAGGTGACGACAAATAATCGCCGTCGTCGCTGACCGCACGGGGCTTTCACCCGACAGAGGAGCAACACAGCAGTGCCTCCAGAAGGGAACGACACTGGAAGCGCCGCCACCACCATCCTAGCAAGAGCTAGGCAGGGCTTTCGCCCGAAACGCTCAACCCTGGCACCACGTACTGGGGGGGGGGGTCGCAGACAAGCCCGCACGAAGCACGAGCTGAGGTGCGCAAAACGCCAGAGGAAACTCGAGTCGATGACCAAACTGCCCCCTGAAGCCGAACAAGGAAAACTCCACCACCGCCATCGTAGTCCTCACTGGGAAAGAGGAGGGTAGGATGTCAGCGAGCGGGACCTTGCCAGGCGGAGAGGACGCCGAGGCCCACGACCGAACGAGGAAGATGCCGCCACCTCCCTCGAGCATCACGAAGGGAGGAAGGGCTGACTAGACAGCGATGAACGGGACTACGTCCGGACAGGGCCCAGTGAAAGCGTTAGGGCCGAGGGGCAACCGAGCGATGCACCAAGCCGAAAGTAGAGGTGTTCATCGTGCCGCAACATGCAACATTGTCCAAAGCCAGCCGGACTTCCCACGGGCGTGGCAACCCAACCGTCGAAGCAACACCGAAGCAAAACACCCACAGAACGAAGAAAAGGCGTCAAAACCACGTGACCACTGTAGGACAACCACCAAGGCGCCGGCCGACCACCGATGCACTGTCCAACAAAGGCAACGCCAGAACTGGAGACCGTGACGGCGAAGACGAAGGCATAAAGCCGCGGCAGCTACAAAGACGCCGGGGCACACCCCTGGAGCTCACCAGCTCCGACCACGCCAACGGTAGGGACAAAGCCAGATCCGAGCCTCCTGCCGACAAATCTAGCTAGCACCGCCGACGTGGACCCCCTCGAGCAGCCTAACGACAAGGCGGGCACGAGGGGAGGGGTAGGAAGGGAGAGGTAGACAAACGGGAGGTGTAGGCGGGCAGCGGCCCTCGGCCGCCGGCGAGCGCCGCCGCCACTGCCGATTGGACGAGAGCCTGGCTGAGATGGATCAGCACCGCCGGCGTAGAGGGAGGCCGGGGGCACCCTCCACCGGCCGGATCCGAGACTTGTCGGAGCCGGGTCAGCGCCGCCGGCGAAGGACGAGGAGGCCCTCCTACGACCAGATCTGGGAAGGAGGTGGCCACTGAGGAAAGGCAGGGGCCGCGCCGGATCTAGGGAAAGGAGGACGCCACCGGCGAAGTGGGAGGCCGGGGAGAACCTCCACCGGCTGGATCTAGGGAAGGAGGTGACCACCGGCGCCGCCGGTCGGCTGGGCTCCTGTTGGCGTCCAATAAAGTCCAAATTCATAAGCCAACATACGCCGATATTCCGATCATTTGGGAGAAAATAATGGTTTATAATAACCTTTTATTTTAAACTAATAAATTTCCATAAGTTTTGGTGAGTATTTGTCCTCAGGATCAAATTAGAGAAAACCAGAGCCGAACCGGAGAAAAACCTGGACCGGCCGACCCACCCTAGGTCGGCCGGCCCAGATTTTTTCTCCAACCGACCCCAAATTTGGCCAGGTGGCTAATAAGCATCCAATGATGAGATCCCTGCCGTCCGTTCAAGTCGGTTTGATCTGATGGCAGTACTTCCTTCACAAATGGAGCATAGGATTCTAAAGGAACCATTGCTTGCCGGAGTCAACTAACAAAAACGTCTTTAGGAAATGATCTACACCGTTAAAGAAGCATCCTAGAGAAAATTGGCGGCCAGATGATGAAAAGGGTGGGTCGGCCAACCCACCTAGGCCGGCCGACCCCCTCAAGATGCCCTTTGGATTCCCCCTTTGGAAGGTGGCAATATGACAAGTGTCCCATGTCGTGGCACCCTCTCATTGGCTTCGGAACACTATAAAAGGACCCCATCACCTCACTTTCAAGGAGAACACGACACTTCACTTCATCCATTTCACTTAGAGTTGCTCTTTAGTTAGAGTAGATTAGTTGGGAGTTAGGCGATGGCTCTGGATAAACAAGTCCTCTCAACCGCCAATCTGGGATGGTCGCAGTTCTGACATCGATGCAGCCCTCCTTCGGGCAGGTTGCTCCGCGATCCTGCGTAATGGCGCCTCCCTCTCCTTTTGGGAGGATAAATGGCTCTCCGGATGCGCACCAAATCAGTTAGCCCCAACGCTTTTCGCTGCAGCATCCAGCAAACATCGATCCGTACTTGATGCCGTCACAAACAACAACTGGATATTGGACCTAAGGCGCAACCTTTCCCCGGACATGATCCCGCAGCTGATTGATCTTCTCAGACGGGTTGCCCAAACTGCCCTGTCCCCGCTTGAGGCCGATAAGCTGTCTTGGAACTTCACTGCTAATGGACAGTTCTCAGTCAAGTAGGCCTATTTACTTCAATTTGTGGGCCGGGTCGCCACACCAACTATTTCCAAGATCTGGAAGTTTTGGGCACCTTCCAAATGCAAGTTCTTCCTCTAGTTGCTGCTACACAAATGGGTTTTCACAGCGGACGCCTTACTCCGCCGGCAACTCCCAAACAACTATTTTTGCCCCCTTTGTTCCCGCAACCTCGAAACCCCAGAGCATCTTCTCCTTCAGTGCGCCTTCAGTTCACACATATGGGGTCGTCTGTCGGCCGTGCTACAAACGCAACAACTGAACCCCGGGGGCTGGAACTTCGCCAACGACTTCAAGCTATGGTGGGCGAACAACATCCTGCAGGTTGGGTCCTCCAGGGGCATGCTATCAGCCGTCCTGGCAACCGTCTGGCACTTCTGGCTTGAGCGAAACAACCGGATTTTTCGCCAGATGGAGCGACCGTCAGCTATCTTCTTCGACCACCTTCTAGATGACCTGCGTCTTTGGGGGGCCGCGGGCGCCGATTGTGTAATAGATTAGCTTGTCTTAAAGGCCCCAGGGGGGAGGGGCCGTTGTCTCCCCCCGCTCTGTAAACCCTTCTTTCTTTGAATCAATGCAAGGCAGCTCTCCTGCCACTTTGCTTCAAAAAAAGAAGGCGCAAAGGAGGACCAACTAGGTCTAGTAAGCGAGGGGAAGAAAAATTATCAGATTTTTTTTAACAATAATTTTATGGGCATTCCTTAAAAAAAGAACAAGTGAGTTAGAGCGTCTTCAACGTTGCTTAGTTAGCTAGTTAGCTATAAAGATATCAATTCAGTATTTTGCTTATGTGTATAAGAGAAAAGAAAGAGAGATATAGACTATCTACTAAAAATAACATAAGTAAAAAAACATAAGTTCATATAAGATACAAGATAAGAAAAGGAGTTTATATCTACTACATTTAAACCACCATATCAATAAAAAAACCCATACATAAATTTTATGGTTGGCTATAACTTAGAAATCCTCTCATAATTTCGAGCTCACAATGAGCTGTGTGGAGGAGTAAATATCCATATGCAACACGGAGATCGCGCGGGAGAAAGTATTAACCCTTCAAAGAAAGGGTTTTTTTCATCCATGCCATTATTAAGTTGCATATATTCGGAACTGCCATTATAAAACGCCTATTGTTATGGATGCCATTATTTCTGCAATCTAATTTCATCCATGCCATTGTGAACGATTATGAGGGATTTTTGGAATATACGAAATCAAAATACGGTTGAGAATACGTCTTACAAGTAGGGCCTGCATGTCATACACACATCTCCTTCTCCTCCCTTCTTCTTCCCCAACTCCAGCTCCTCCTCCTTCCTTCTTCTTCGTCCCTCATCTCCCCTAACTCCGGTGATATCTCCACGACGAGGATAACTCCGGCCACGAGCTCTCCAGCAGCGAGCTCCAGCAGGCGGCGGCTGAGCGGCGCGCGCGGGCGGCGGTGAGCGAGGCGGCGGGGCGCGCGGGGAGCAGCTCCATGAAAAATAGAAAACAAAATAAGATTTATAATAAATAGAAAACAAAATAATCTATAATAAACGAAAAACAAAACAAATCTATAATAGATCAAACCTCGCGCAAAAAATTCCACTATCATAAAACATTTTTTCCAATAAATGAAAATATGGAAAAACAGTAGAAATTTAGTGGAATTTTCACCAATTGAGTGCTTATTAAATCAAAAAATAGCAAAAAAATCAAAAAATCAACCAAAAAAAATATTTAAAATGGGTTGATTAGGATTTTAGAAAAATTATGAAAATTTTTCTACGCAATTTTGACTCCATATGAAATAGATATGAAAAAGAGAAAATTAAATAGAAAACATTTGAAGCCTGATGCGTCTGCATATATCGCTGCTGCATGCATGGAGGGCAGGCGCCTGCGTGATTTGGCTAGGCGCAGCGCCTGCCAAATAGCAAAGCCTATTAAAAAAACCCATACATAAATTTTATGATTGGCTATAGCTTAGAAATCCTCTCGTAATTTCGAGCTTACAATGAGCTGCGTGGGGAGTAAATATCCATATGCAACACGGTGATCGCGCGGGAGAAAGTATTAACCCGTCAAAAGAAACCATGGAGATGCCTGGATGCCGTTCGCCGGTGCAATGCCGCGACAAACCCACTCCAGCCACAGGAGACGCCGTTAGAATCTTCTACAGTTCCACCGCTCCACGCAGACGCGCGCCCTTCGTCGCGCCGGCTCACCTCTGCTCTCCGCACGCGCGTTTATTCGCGGAACCTTCCCCCACTTGCTCCTCGCTATGCATGTACCATATCATCCCTCTCTTCCCCTTCATACGTGCTGGATGCGTATTTATATGGCCTCCGTTCGACGACACCTCCTCTCCTCTCCAGATAGCAGAGCACGGTGAAGAAGAGGAAGAGGAAGAAGAGGCATTCGGCAATGGCGGCAGGCGCGAGCGCCGCCGGTGGCGGCAGCAGCACGCTTCTCGGAGCAACCGTCACCGCCAGGGCTTTCCACCCGGACAGCCACCTGCCGTCGTCGTCGTCGGCTGCGGCGGCTACTTCCGGCAACGTCGCCGGCGCCGGCGCCCGCCGCATCCCGTCTCTCAGGTTCCCGGCCCTGTGGGAGCCCAAGAAGAAGGAGAAGCACGGCGTCAGCTGCGCCACCGAGCAGAAGGCTGCCCTGGTCGCCCTGGGAGCCGCCGGCGTCGCGCCGGAGGAGCGGTGGAGGCGGTTGTTCGCGCCGCCGCCGGATGGGAAGGAGGAGGCGAAGAACGTCGACCTGCTGCTGCCCCTAGCGTACGAGATCACGAGGCGGCTGGTCCTGAGGCAGTTTGGGGCGACGTGGCTGGCGCTGACGCGGCAATGCTGGGCAAAGATCGCCGAGGCTATCATCCATCAGGTAACTCACTTCGCCGGACGTCATGCCGCAGACTTTGCAGCTCCTAGAACGAAAAAATCGATCTTTCGAGTGATGAAGCTCACCTCACCTGACAACGTATAAACTCAGGGCGTTGTCAGATGCCAGTCGTTCACGCTGATCGGTGTTGCGGGATCGCTTGTTGGTTCAGTCCCATGCTTTCTCGAGGTAAATCAAGCTGCCTTCTCCCTCCTGCAATTGTTGCAAACGATTTCCCAAAATATATATGTATTGAAGTGAAGACATCCAAAGACTTAAGAGATCGACCTTACAGGCTTACACGTGTCTGTACACTGCAGGGTTGTGGTGTTGTTCTGAAATCATTCTTCATGCAGTTCCGTGCCATGACCCAGATAGTAGATCAAGCAGAGATCATCAAGCTGCTCATCGAAGCATTAGGTGCGTGCATGCATGCTTTGTGATCACTAAGCACACTCGGTCAAGCTAAGTTTGCGCAATAAGTTGACATACTAACATGGGTAAAAATCACATTTTTATTTCCTTCAGACATGTTCCTGATCGGCACTGCTCTTCTCACATTTGGCATGGGTATGTTCGTCATGTTCTATGGTTCCCGGAGCCTTCAGAAACAAGTCGACAAATCCCATCTGGGAGAATTCAGCCTGAAGGTAATTTGATCTGAGCCTTCCAAGTATAGCATATATTCAGATCCATCCCACATCGTTGCATCGATGTGCCTGATGCTAACAAGAAGAGAGCTTGGAATCCATGGCAGAAGCTGAAGGAAGAGGCCAGGATCCAGTCCCTGACGCAGGCGAAGTCGAGGATCGGCCACGCCGTGCTGCTGCTGCTCCAGGCGGGCGTCCTCGAGAAGTTCAAGAGCGTGCCGCTCATCAACGGCCTCGACATGGCGTGCTTCGCCGGCGCGGTGCTCGCCTCCTCCGCCGGCGTCTTCCTCCTGTCGAAACTCATGGTGCGGCGCCAGCGACCGTGCAAGCAAACTCTTGCATGAGCACGCGTCTCGCTCCATGTGCCATGCATGCAAGATTTGCCACCTGCATGGCAACGTAGGAACAGATAAATTAAGCTTTATGTGCACAATAAGGGAACTAGGGAAGGGTTCAAGACTCAAGAAGATTCAGAGTTAGAGTCACTGCGTCATACGGAGTACGTGAGTACCAGCAGGATTGAGATCCGCCTCACTCTATGTACGACCTTACCTACCTTTGTGATAGGTTAGCTACTTGGTTAGTTCTGATTCATTCATTCATTACTCCAGGTGAGCAAGATTAAGAATAACAAAGAACTGTAAAGTCTGTATGTTTTCCTCTGTTTTTCACTACATGTAGTGCTGAAATATCGGTTAATCTGCGCCTTGTGCGCGCTGTCAATAAAAAGCTTCTGGGGGAAGGAACGCCAGCTGAAAACCTCGTTCGTCTTAGTGTGATTCTCGAGGCACGGGGAAGAAGAACTCATCGCTTACAGCTTTTTGATCACACACACACACACACACACACTGACACACACACACATGTGTGTGTGTGGTGTGTGTGTGTGTGGCTATGAGACGATGTGGTCGTGAGAAATTTGCTGAAGAGGGCTGTGAATCTACAATTACACCTGGACGTGCCACTGGTGAGGTGAGGGGCGACTGCCGAGTGGCGCCGGGGCGCCGGCTCTTCGCTTCCGCATCGGCGGTTGCCCGCGCCGCTTAGGGGCACGGAAGGGGTGACCGGATGCGTCGCTGGTGGCTCGCCGTGATTTGGCCCCGGCCGCGCGGCCGGGATCGGAGTCGGGATCGCCGGGGTTCGCACGCACGGCGGCGACCAGCTCATATCATGCAGGATTATGTCCCAGTTGTGGGCCCGACCCGTCAGCGGGTGAGTTCCGGGGAACGTAAGGGTTGAGTGGATCGTCGGACACGTGTCATGTGTTGGTTGGCTGAACACCTCTCTGGAGCGGATCTTCGTCGTGCCTTATGCCATGCGATTGCGATTTGTGAATTGCGATGCTTGATAGTTTAACCCGCTTGATTGTTAAGGCTGCAGGGGCGGACGCAGCCAAAGAAAATAGAAGGGGCTAAAATTCAGCTCAAGGGTCAAGTCTAAAGTTTAGCCTCTTCTTCTCTTCTATTTTATACTAAAATCTATAGGTGGATCTAAGGTGGGGCTCCACTGTCAAACACAGCGTAGGTGGGGCTAGAGCCCCACCAGACCCGGTGCTAGGTCCGCCCGGGCTGAGGGAATTTAACTAGTGACGATGCGGTAAAAATTATTCCAGTGCTCATTTCCCAGAAGACGTCCCATCATCCCATGAAGACGCATGAACTTATGCTTCATTTCTCAGCTTCCCCTCAAAAAATGAAGGGAATCAAAATAACTAGAGAGACACAAACACAATAGCGCGATTATGCACATTTGAGCGTATCGCGCTGTCAACAACTCAGCATCAAAGCAGCAAAAATAAAATGTTTTGTGAGATCAACAGTAGCGAACCGGGAAAAAAAAAAGGAGAAGCACGCTAGCATAATCGCGCTCCATGCATGCATGCTAAGTCTCATCGGGCGCAACGCTCAGCTCAAGCCGCAGGCGCAGCGCCGTCGCCGTCGCCGTCGCCATGGCGCGCAGCGCTCCGTGCCCGCGGGCGAAAGCGAAGGCGCCCGTGCCGCCCACCACCCGCAGCAGCAGCTCCTCCTCCCCGCCGTCGCGCCGCCGCCGCCGCCTGTGCCCTGGGGCCGCCGGCGCCGCCTTGCTCCGGGCCGCCTCGACGCAGAGGCCGCCGGAGAGCCCGGCTGCGTCGAACGCCAGGTGCACCGTGTCGAACGCCGACATCGCCGCTCCGCCGCCTCCCCCGGGGAGCACGAACCCGGAGGCCGCGCCGAGGGCCCTCGCCGTGCTCTCGGGCCCCGCCGTCATCCTGTGGCGGAACACCAGCGCGCTCGCCGCCCCCGCCGCCGCCGCCCCCCTCGCTCCCTGCTCCTGCTGCTCCGGGTGGATGTACACCGTGAGAACGCGGGGGCTCGGATGGGCCCTGCCTCGGCCGGTGGACCGCCGCGGGAGAGGGGAGACGGTGGCGAGAAGGACGACGGCGAGGACCGCCGCGGCGATCACCACGCAGAAGATGACCCTCCCCAGCATTATCGCCGTCGTCGTCGTGTCATCGCAGTGGCTGCGGTTTCTTTATCTGGGATGGCCAATTGCAGGAGCGGTCAACGAGCTAGGGCGATAGCAGTAGGATTCAATGGATCTTCTTTGAGAGAACAATCCAAAGCTAAGAGAGTGGAAAGCTGAGAGTAGTTGCATTCGCAGCACTAAATCCATTGCGATGGTTAGGGTCAAGCATAAACTAACCCATTGACGGAAAGAGCGATATAGATTAAGCAAAACAAATGACTTGGGTGCTAGTGCGGTTGGAGCACAAGCCATGCACGGACTCGGTGCTTGTCGGGCTATTTGCAAACGTTGGTTACATTTCTTTATCTTTATGCTATTTGTACCAGTCACCGGTTTATGGATGAGTGCTATTGGCGTAGTCGGCCTAGCTCTGAACCTACGTGCCTATGATTTCGTTTCCTAGGAAATCCGTCCAGCGGAAGATCCCGAATTTGAGACTTTCTACATCAAAAATATTCGTTTAAATGAAGGTTGGGGTATGATCATAGAAAATATTCTCCTCAAGTGAACCAGCCTATCCTTTTTTATCAACCGAGAGTAGCGAAAAAAAAATCCTAGGGGCCCCCTTCCCCCTTTAATGAGAAATGCGAAATAAAAAAAGTGAAGTTAAGGGTGCCTCATGGGTACTTGATCTACCTCATGTACGGTTTTGGAACAGAGATTTTTTTAATAGAACGAACGACCATAACGAATGTTGGCTCAATCCGAAGGAAATTATGCGGAAGCTTTGCAGAATTATTATGAAGCTACGCGACTAGAAATTGATCCCTATGATCGAAGTTATATATTCTATAACATAGGCCTTATACACATAAGCAATGGAGAGCATACAAAGGTTTTGGAATATTATTTCCGAGCACTAGAATGAAATCCCTTCTTACCACAAGCTTTTAATACTTCGGAGTTGAGCCGTATAGGTGGGAGTACGCAGGCATTACTGTGATGTTTCTATCAAAATACTAATGACCCTAGACGTGTAGCCCTAATCCTCATCTTCGAGGCATTCGTACGGGACATTGTCATGACCTCCATCCAAAAGAGTGAGAGTATGCTAAGTCAGTGTCATCCAAACAATGGTTAATTAACATCCCTCCTTATGCACTTAATGGTATATGCCTCGAGAGAAGAGAAGGGTTCTTTTATTTGCGTAAAGCCAGTTTTTAAGAAAATTTGTTTCACTCTATCTAGCTCATTGATTTACTTTTTATCTTGATTGAACACAAAGTCAACATAGTTTTAACAAACCTCTTTAACTATCAGACCATCCAACCAACAATCCAACCCAAACCCTACCCAACCAATCTGATCCTATAGAGTGTCGGTGTCTGGGAATCGCGCTCCTGAAGAGCAGCGGGTCCACGGACCGGCAGACGAGTTTGTAGTTGGTGTGAGGCCAAACGACCACCCTTCTCAGCGGCTCGTGGCGGCGGCCAAGCCTACGGGGGCTAAGGCCGCGCTGGCTTCCCGGACAAGGGCCTGGTGCGACTTGGTGATTCCGGTACAGATCCTTTGTACAAAGGGAAGAAGAGAGAAAACAATACAAACCGTGAAGACACCAGCGATTTACCCTGGTTCGAGCCCCCACTGCCGAGTAATAGCTCTACTCCAGTCTTATTGATTATGTGGTGGAAATCAGTACAGAGGTGCCGAGACCGGGCTTGGAGGCACCGATCCCAAGCTTACAGTGGTGATGACTAAGGACTAAGACTACTCGCCAAGGAAGCTTTGGATGCGGGTGTCGCCTGAGCTCGGATCAGATGGAATCGGATCGGGTTGGATCGGGGGGTCCCTCGAATGTCCAGGAATCCTCCTTTTATAGGCGCGGTGGGCCGCCCGAAGCTGATGCAGCGGGCCCCGCGCCGGTCTTTGCTTTAATCGGCGAGGCCCTTGTCTTGTTCTAGGGTCCTATCGGGTCTCGAGCCTGCAGGGAGAAACTGGTCGGGTTAGTACTGGACACATGCTTGTCTTAACATGCTGATTCAGGGGAGAACACTTCTTTAGGGAGAAAGCACTTTCCCTTTATCCCCAATATAGCCCTGACTGGACCGAGCCAGCCCCGCGCCACCCGTTGGGGGCGTCACGTAGCGTAACAACCATCCGCTGCCTGCCAGGAGAGGGCAAACGACAAGATGAACTGCCCGCGTGTTCTTCCCCGGGCTATGGGTTTCTGGGGAGACACAGTTCTTTCTCCGGTCAAGGCCGGAGAAAGTATGATGGGGTACGACAGCTGTAAAGGCCTGCCTACGAACAGGCTGGCCGCTCGTGGAGCCTTCCCCCGGGCTAAAGGAAGCCCGGGAAGTACGCCAAACCCCCTGACAGAGACCCAGGACAACGTGGTTGACCTGGTCAAGCTCGGTACGGACCCTGACAGGCTAGGCGCCTGGCCAAGGGTGGCTCTTTGGACTTCACGCATGGTGGGCTGATACGGAATCAGCCCAGGCCCATCTCGAAGTGGGCCGCTTATTAATCACCAACATAGAGCATACCTAACATTTCCCCTAACAATTTCAATCTTATCCTAACCATCTTCCTTCCAACACCCACCGTTTTTTCTAGGATTTGGTTAATCCGTTGTGGGCCACACATGGCATAGATGTTCAGTCCTGACCTAAGAGAGTTGCCAACCCACGTTTGCCTTACAGTTCCTAGGGATATGTGGACGATTCACCTCAGTGACGACCCAAACAGATCCATCTTCAAGAATGGACCCATGGTGCCTCCGTAGAGCACACGCGACCGACGCACCAAACTTGTACTACCGCGCTATGGCCACACGTTGTGTTGGAAGCATTCTTTGCTGGCAGCGCCCTCCCGTTACATGTGTGACTCCCCGGTCCTCCTAGGTAAGCCCTAGCTATGCCTAACACTGACATTTCCTACCCGAGTAACTCCTCTTATATATACTTGGCTCCGCAGAGTACTCATGTTGGGCGTCATCCACATCATTCCCCTTTGGGCAAACCTATGACCACTCCATTCATTATTATAGACCAAGTCCACCAACACAAGAATTGTCATATGTCATTAATTTGAATGAATAAATCAATTTCCAATAAATATCGGTTCATTGGTCCACGACTTGTTGTCTAAAGGATTTTTTGGACCATCGATGTTTAAGCAAAATATTACCCGGTAGATAGGGTTAAAGTTGTTACCAAAGTTGACTTAGGTTAATCAAAGAGTATGACAATCAAGATGGTCATGTAGGGTAATAAGAGTAATAAGGAATATAGACATGTTTATAACATGGATAACAAATATGCATTTCATATAGCATCCATTTTCATAGCAAACAACATAATTTTAGAAACTTGGGTATACACATGAACTATGGAATGTTAACCTGCAAAGTTGCCATGCTTCGGTGGATGATATTTCTCAGCGTCTCCAAACCTAACTTTCAGGTCGTTTAAGTTTATTCACAAAATTTAACACTAATAAATATCCAAAAATGCAAGTAAGTCATGATGCATGAATGCAATTACGTCTACTCGACGATGAGTTCGGTCTTCCTCTAAGTATCACCAAACCCTAGTCTATGGTTGGCCGAAAATGCTAATGCAATGCATGATCAATTAATAGGATATGGCGCGCTATATGTGTTAATATATTAGATAATGCCTCCTTTTTGTTTAAACAATTTCAGTTGTAACCAAATACATTTTAGGGGTCATTATAATAAATAAGAGAATGGCAAAAGGGATTTAATAGTTTTATTATTTCCATTTAAGGTGACTTCATGTACTTTTATAATTTTTCTATGTCCAGAAGGTCATTTTATATCTTAAGATTTGTTTTAGTTTTTTATTGCCATATACTATTTTAAATTAATAGGGACTCCCTTTAGCTATTTATTGGGATACCTAAATACTAGAAAAGATTTCCAAAGACTATTCCAGAACCTAGAATAGTAGCAACACATTAACTAATATTTTTATAAAGTTACTGTAGGGGTCTAGTATTTACCCTAATTTTCTAGTCTTCTACTGGTCTCTTAACTATTTTCAAAAAATCATTTACCATCTCTAGAATTAGATATTTAAATAAATCACAGAAAAATCTGAATGAATAGTGTTGGGTTGGCCCATTGAGGGTCTTCAGTGGCTATTGTGGGGCTCTTTTTTTTGTCGTGGTCTCGTTGCTGCTGTAATAGAAGTTTAGTGTGAGTCAGCCTTGTCGTCCTATAGGGTTGCTTTCTGAGTCGTGCGTGTTGTTCGGCCTTTAGCTAGGTGGTTGTGTTTGCGTGGTGGTGTGCTGGTGTAATCCTGTGTCTGGCACAAAGATTTTCCTTTTATATTTTCTTCTGTTTGATGAAATTGGACAGCTGTTTTCTTATCTCTTTTTTTTAAGGAAAAAGTGTCATTTTGGTCCCTCAACTTTCACGTTTGAGCCAAATTCGTTCCTGAAGTCCAAAACCAGTTTTCGCACGTCCCCCATATTTCAAAACAGTGCCGATTTGGTCCCTTGACTGGTCAAATCCGGATTGGAGGGCGGTTTTGGCTGATGTGGCGTTTTTAGCTTATGTGGCGCTCATGTGGCACACCACGTGGCTTTTTTTTCGGGCCGACGGCACCGTTCTCGGTAATTCACTATTTTCGAGATCTTATGTTGCTCGGATGAATTTGGGTTGAACATGAAAGCTGTAGATAATTTCGAGACGCATCTTTTTCATGTAGAAAAGTTTTTCACTTGAGCAATTCATGAATTTATAAAAAATATTTTTGTCGCTGCCTGCTTCCGGGCTGACGGCACCGTCCTCGGTAATTCACCATTTTCGAGGTCTTATGTTGCTCGGATGAATTTTGGTTGAACACGAAAGTTGTAGATAATTTCGATACGCATAGTTTTCATGTAGAAAAGTTTTTCATTGGAGCAATTAATGAATTTATAAAAAATATTTTTGTCGCTGCCTGCTTCCGGGCCAACGGCACCGTCCTCGGTAATTTGCCATTTTAGAGGTCTTATGTTTCTCGTATGAATTTGGGTTGAACACGAAAGTTGTAGATAATTAAGAGAAGCATATTTTTAGTGTATAAAAGTTTTTCATTTGAGAAATTCATGAATTTATAAAAAATATTTTTGTCGCTGCCTGCTTCCGGGCCGACAGCACCGTCCTCGGTAATTCGCTATTTTCGAGGTCTTATGTTGCTCGGATGAATTTGGGTTGAACACAAAAGTTGTAGATCATTTCAAGACGCATCGTTTTTGTATAAACAACTTTTCCATTTTAGCAACGTATGAATTTCTACAAAATTATTTTGCCTGTTGTTCTGTTACTCGTGAAAAAAAGCCACGTGGTGTGCCACATGAGCGCCACATCAGCTCAGAACGCCACATCAGCGGCACTTTAGCCAAAACCGCCCTCCAATCCGGGTTTGACCGGCCAAGGGACCAAATCGGCACTGTTTTAAAAGATGAGGGACGTGCGAAAACTGGTTTTGGATTTCAAAGACGAATTTGGTTCAAACGTGAAAGTTGAGGGACCAAAATGACACTTTTTTCTTTTTAAAAAAAAATCAATTGAGGTAGCACTAGACTCATTGGCTAACTCGAGATTTCTTCAAGTCAAGCCAAGCCAAATTTGTAGTGTGCTCGTTCTACCGAGCCAAACCGAGCTATCTCGGGCCATGACTTAGGCCTTGTTCTTTTCAGCGTATCGTTGCGTTGGCGTAATACTGTAGCAAAATTAAAAGCCCTCGAAAGGAGGTCTAAAGATTATGAAAAAATAATTAAAAACTAGTTTTAGGATCTTTGGAAGTATTACTAAAAGTCATGAAAAAATCATTACAAATTATCACAACATATAGGCTATATAAAAATAACAAAATTTGTTACAGTAATACGCAACAGTACGATACGCTGAAAAGAACACGGCCTTAACGAGGTAGACAGAATGTGTGTCCAGCTAAGCTAGCCTATTGCGTCGTATTGGTTCGATTAAGTTTAGGGCTTTTGGGCCATGTCGTATCCGGACATGCCTACTGCACTAGCGTGCCCCTGGCCCAATAATAGGCAGGCTCTTGCTTCCAAATAGCTGAAAGAAAGAAAAAAAGATCGTGTGCCAACACTGTGAACTGTGTGAAGTTCCCGACAAAATGCTTGGTAAAAAAAGTGGTTGATAAACCCAAACTTCATACTATTTGTGTTATCGTGGCAACGTCATTCAAATGTGTGGCCTTGGGCGATCCGCGTCATTTCTCTCGGGGATACGTCATACGTGGGGGGCAGCAGACCACCAGCTAGCACCGGCGACGTAGCTAGCTGCTGGACGAGGAGAGCGGCGAGGCTGACGGCGTGGGTTGGTATGCAGGATCTCCGTCGGGGAAAAGAGAGAGATTTCCATCGATAAGACAGTGCTGCAATGTCCACATTATTTCTTTCAGAAGATGCTATATTTTTAGCCTGACACCAACTACTGTACATGGCTTGTTGATTTGCCGCCAAAAAACAGTGGACGGGGTTATATTTTTTATTTAGGAAAAAAACAACAACGGAGGGGACGATTGCATGATGCTATAAAACTAGAGAGCTCGCGACAGCGAAACGATGGGAGTGGGGGCCACGAAATAATGCAGAACCAAAATGCGGGAGTGGGGGCCAACCCAAAACCCCAGAGCGAAACGACGGCCTCCTCCTGCGTATGAGTGGGAAGGGGATGGAGATGGACACCGGAGACCATGCAGGGGATGGAGATGGACACCGGAGACCATGCAGGGATGCATGCATGCATCCAAATCCCAATCAGGCCAGCCCAAACCGGAGCCCCAGCCCCCCATGATTGGGCAATGTTCACTGTACTGTGGCGAGCGGATCCCATCACCGGCTGCTGCAGTGCAGGTAGCAATTAACGAGCTCCGATTAGTCTTGAGTCTTAACAGGAAGGACACCCTTTGAAAACCGAGCGCGCGGGCATGTGCAGATCGATGCTGCAGGCCGCAGCACCCGCAGCAGAGCGCAGGGCAGCGTGCGCCGTGCGGTGCATTTGGCTGCGGATACGACTACGAGCCCGCACCCCACCTAGCTCGGCGAACAACTCGCCCGCTTGGATCTTGCGTCGGCGCTCGACCCGGCCCACCTGGCATTGGCTCGTCGGCGCTCGATCTCCGCCTGCCGGAGGGAGATGAGAAAGGAAGACGATGATGAGCATGGCAAGCGCTGTGGTCCGGTAGAGGATCGATGATACACAGCTACATGCTGTTCTTTAATTAAAGGGGGAGAATTCCTCCGCCAAAATTGTTCATTGTAAATTGTACAGTGATGTAGAAGCACAAGGCATCGTAAATTGCTTGGACGGGCTCTCCGGCTATGATGATCTCATGGATTGGTATGGATTTGATCTGCCATAGACGACCATTGACTGCATCTTCTTTCGAGCCTCGACACAGGTCCGTCTAGGGCATGGGAGCACGCCAAACTTCTGGACCTTTGCTTGGCTGGATGGACGATCCCTATAGCTGATAGCCCTATCTTGCTACCAAGTACCAACTGACTCACAGCAAGGGGGTCATCATACGGACGCTGGTCACAAGCTATTAGTTAAGTTCTTGTTCTTTAAAGCTGAACTGTAACCAATGACAGATTATAATCTCAAAAAAAAAAATAGAACCCTCGATAAAGGGGATCCAAAACATTCTTAAAAAGTGTTTTTTGGAACCTTTGCAAAAATCACTCAAAAAGTCTGACAAAAATGGCTAGGACAGTATATGTAGTATAATACTATAATCATAGCAATCGTACGTACGTGTTGCATTCGTATATATAGAGAAAAACTAATAGATTAGTTCACCCGCGTTAGGAAATTCTCTCTTCGTATCACAAAAACTGAATCGTCCTAAGTCAATGTTTTAACTTTATCAATGAAAATCTTTTGAACTTTTGGATTGGGTATATAAAAATCATATTGTCAACTCCTAGGGCCCGCTGACTTGACCCCGAGGGTCAGACCGCAGAAATTTGTAGAGGGGGTGAGCAACCCGCTGGAACCCTGCAGGCGAGACCCGCTGCGAGATGGAGGGGAAATCGGGAACTGGACACTTGGACACGTTATATTTTTTAGGCTGGTTCGGGCCCCTCCAGACGAGGTAAATTTAGAACGCAACAATTTTCACGTAAATTTGATGGCAATTAAGGCAATTTTCTTTCATTACCTTTTTTTTAAAAAAAAAGCCATACCATTACACCCCCCCCCCCCCCAAAAAAAAAAAAAAAAAAACCGTGTTATGTTGCATAGCATGCATCTCTCCGATGGAAAATTGGAGATCACATACCATGGTAAGGCGGTACACACACAGCCAGCTGGACGTAACCGAAGCTCGCAAACGGCGTAAAGCCGAATATTGCACAACGATGGTGCATTGAGGGAGACATTCCAACGCTGCTGGTGTGCCTTGATCAGTATAGTGTGGAGATGGACCTCAGCCGAACCGCCTTCAAGGAGGAGGGATGCATGCATGCATGGGGCCAAGACGAAAGAAGATGGCGCATCATTTGCAGGACTAGCTGGACAGTGGACAGTACTACGCATCGTACGTAGCTAGCTAGCTAGCTCGCACTACGCAGTGCACCCCCGGGGGCCGGGGCCCAGAGCGTGCGATTGGCCACCCGGCGTTGCATTGCATCAGATCGACCCTGCGTCTGCGTGCGTAGCTGGAACAGGGGCTCCGCCGTTTCGTTCCCAAAGAAGAATAGAACTGAAGCTGAAGTGACAAGTGATAAAGATATTTCAAATTTCCATAGAAATTGAGAAAATTCTCTTGTCTCACTCTCCATAAAAAGGGCACAGCTATTTTTCCACTCTGATATGTAGTCGTTCCTCACAATACCACATACCTTTTATACTACATGATTATGGCATAAGCCACTTTCAACGATAAAAAACAATTCGCCGAAAAGAAGATAAGCATATTATCTCAT
This sequence comes from Raddia distichophylla, assembly GCA_005191435.1. NCBI lineage: Eukaryota > Viridiplantae > Streptophyta > Magnoliopsida > Poales > Poaceae > Raddia > Raddia distichophylla. Next base: position 1,412,986 of record SPJY01032216.1, on the reverse strand, counting down.
CTCGACGAACAAGATTATGTCTATACGTTATCAGACCATACACAAAAAATGTTCTTTAAAGTTTTCCTTCTTCTAAACAAGCGAAGAAACAGATAACCAATTAACTACTCGCCTTGCTTTCTTCCTCGACAAACTGTCGACATGCGGTGCAATTATACAGGCCGAAAGATCCACCGGGGGGAAAAAAAAGAAAAGAAAAGGGGGGCTTCAGATAACACGAACTCAAGAGCCAAGTCGCATCAAATCACCACGAACGAAAACGATCGATTCCCCTGGGTCTATCTCTGACAGCGGCAATTTGCGCAAGAATAACCAATCCAATCTCTGCTAAATCGTGCGGCGGCTGGCCGTGAACCAACCGTTTCATCGATCCCCCCTTTTCGCCGTCCTCGCCTTGATCTGACAGAGAGGGGACAGGTTCTATCAACAAGGAAGCTTTAAGCCAGAGTATTCTGATTCTTCACAAGAACACTCCTTTTTTTTTCTGCAAGAAAAGAGAAAATATGTATGTTTACGTACAAGGACAAGTTGGATCCGGCACATGAGGAGGAGAGGGCGAGAGGTCGCTTGTCCCTCCGGTGTCGCTTCACCCGAGGGCAGCGACGAGCTGGCAGTAGATTCTGCGCTCTTCTGCGTGTTTTAGCCGAATGCATGAACGCATGATGCATCGGCAGGGTTGATTAGTTTTTTAAAAAAAAAACTAGTGTCAGCCCGGGCGTTTTGTTTGACCACAGCCCTGGCCCTGCATGGGCTTCAAAATGTGTTCGGTTCTTGGTGCAGAGTACTGAGCAGAGCAGAGTAGCTCGATCCAGCGGAGACACTACCATACTGGAGTGGCGAAATGAATCTCTTTAACTCGACTAGGTGCCAGGTCTACAGTGCAAATTTCCTCTCACATACATCGAATTCCCTCCTGCTGCATTTGAAATTTTTTGAAATAGAGGCCTGTTTAGGGGGCCTGATGGGGATGCTCTGAGCAGAGCAGAGCAGCTCGATCCAGCGGAGACACTACCACACTGGAGTGGCGAACATGAATCTCTTTAACTCGACCAGGTGCCAGGTCATCTCCGACGGTTTCTCTATTTTATTTTGCTCCATTCCTATTTTACTTTTGCTTTATTTCTATTCTACAATGATGGGTTACTCCATCACTATTCATTGTCCCATTTCTATCCACATTTTTCTTTTCTATATTTTCTATTCATTGTTTGACTATTCACCTCTTCAATAGTACAATACCTTAAATTTATCTTACTATTCAACTCTTCAGCGGTGTGTTCCAAATTTTCCCTTCTGTAGTGATGAAGCATGCACATTAAGGACACACTGCTGGTGATGTTTCAAGGACGCAAAACGAAGGGACAGACTGTCCATTTTTAATACGCCATCGTGTCCGCCATTCGACCGGTCTCATGGTGGATCCAGCAGCAGGGAGTAAAGGTGATTGGTGGATACGATGATGAACTGGAGTTTAGTGGGAGTGACTAGTGAGTGAGAGCGAGCTGGATTTACTCGCCGAGCAGCAGCAAACGCCGACGAACGAGCCGGCGCCATCGCATTTACGCGACGAGCACAGCGGATTTGGATGGATGCATGCGTCGCTCGGGTTGGTGGATCCATGGACCATGGCCATGATTGGGCTGGCCATCTCGCGGAGGAAGAAATGCCGCGACCCGCACGGACACGACGGAGCTGTGCGTCCTAGCGCTCGATCATTCATGCGTCCATGCGTCCATTCATCAATCCGTGCAGGGCAGGCCAGCGCCAATGATGAGGCCAAGCATGGGCTCGACTGGCTGCTGCTTCTCTCTCCTCCACTCGCTGACTCGGACTCTCCGAGTGCATCATCAGCCGTTGCTTCAAATGAACGTACCTCATCATCGTAATAGTGAAATTTTAGACACGGAGAACTGAATAGCGATGAGATAACTAATAACGAACATAGAGAGAAAAAGTGAACACGGGAGAATGAATAATGACGAGGCATTATGTCATCTCCAATACGACTTAACTAAGGTTAGCCTAAACACAATTCAGCCACTACTCACACATGTTTTTCATTATTCATCTACATTTGTCCCTTCTATTTTATTTGCTACAAATACTAGGACAACTAAAATTATTGGACATGCTCTTATGAATAGGAACAAGCATGGTTTTCCGCGCATTTGCACGGCAAGATTTATCTTAACTTTTTAATTTGACTTAAACTATTATTTCGAATTTCTGCATTTTTTGTAACGTATACGAATCTCTTTCTTTTAATCAAACAATGACTCTTATTTCTATTCTTCTTTATCCTAAATTTCTATATTATTATGTTGTAGCGAATACAAACCCTTATTTAATCTGGCATTAACACTTATTTCTATTTTTTTTTTTTTTATTGTAGTTCATATGAAATCTTTTTTTAATATAATCCATTATAATCGGGGTCCACGACAATCAATAGTATAGATCTTTTTTATTTTCAATTAATGTGGGAATTTTTTATGATTTTTGGACTAATATGGTTGGCTCTGTTGAACCCTATTTAAATCAAATAAAAGAAGGGTGCCTCTCACATTTGCGGCTAGATTTGTGTCAATATTTAATTCGACGTGGACATTATTTTTATTATGAGTTTATCTAATTTTTTTTATTGTAGCCGATAGGAAGTCTTTCTTTTGATATGACATGCACTCTTATTTCTATTATTTTATTTTATAACTATAGTAGGTATGAACACTTTTTTTTAACCTAAGCCGTTTTAATCCGATCCACTATATTCGCGGTGCAAATTTTTCCTTTTTTCCAATTAATGTGAAAATTTCCATTATTTTTTATTAATGTGGGAATTTATAGGATTTTACAATTAATGTGGTGGCTCCGTTGGACCATGTTTTAATTATATAACGAGCTAGGTATCCCGTGTATTTGTGCAACTAGATTTACGTCAACATTTAACCTAACATGAACAATACTTTTATTATGAATTTATGTAATCGTTTTTATTGTAGTTGATACGAGCTCTTTCTTTTAATATGAAATTAACTTTTATTTCAATAATTCTATTCTAAATTTCAATTATTTTATTTCATAATGGTAAAAGGTATGGACTATTTCCTTTAATTTAAACTGTTATAATTTGATCCACTATAATCGATGGTGCAGATCTCTCTTTCTTGTAATGTAAGCCAAAGGAGAAAATAATGACAAATTTGAACCATTCAAATTGATATAGTTTTCTCTTTTTTATAACTCTTACTACACAATGAATTTGATCTTCAAACTTTATACATAGGTGGAACAAGTTCATTAAAATATTTGCAATTTTTTTTAGAATTTTTTATGACTTTTGCTAGTTGGTGTACACGGGGTTTACACGGAAACCCTATGTACACGGGATATGTTGCCGGTAGAGATGGCTTAGAGACAACTGCATATTTTTTATGGCACTTAATCACACATAAGATTTCTTAATTCACGTGTCTAGAGTCATCTCTTGCATTGAAGACGGCTCAACTCTCTATGCGCATCCTCTCTCCTCTACATCATTATCTATCCTACATGGCAAACCTTATAGATAACTGATGTGTACCATTATACATGCTCTCATCAGTCGTTGCTTCAAATGAACGTACCTCATTATTATAACAGTGAAATTTTAGACACAGAGATCTGAATAGCGATGAGATGACTAATTACAAACATAGAGAGAAAAAGTGAATAGGAGAGAATGAATAATGACGAGGCATTAGGTCATCTCCAATACGGAGGTTAGCCTAAACATAATTCAGCCACTACTCATACATGTTTTTCATTATTCATTTGCATTTGTCTCTTCTATTTTATTTGCTATAATACTAAGACAACCTAAATTATTGGACATGCTCTTATGAATAGGAACAAGCATGGTTTTTTGCGCATTTGCACGGTTAGATTTATCTGAATCTTTTAATTTGACTTGAACTTTTATTCCTATTAATTTCAATTCCAAATTTTTGCATTTTTTTGGTAACATATATGAATCACTTTCTTTTAATCAAACATTGACTCTTATTTCTATTATTCTTTAACTAAAATTTCTCGTATATTGTTATGTTGTAACAAATACAAACTCTTATCTAATCTGGCATTAACTCTTATTTCTACTTTTTCGATATATATTTATTGTAGTTCATATGAAATCTTTTTTAATCTAATCCATTATAATCTGGGTCCACGATAATCAATAGTATGTATATTTTTTATTTTCAATTATGTGGAATTTTTTTATGATTTTTGGACTAATGTGGTTGGCTCTGTTGGACCTCGTTTAAATCAAATAAAAGAAGGGTGTCTCGCGCATTTGCGTCTAGATTTGTGTCAATATTTAATTCAATATGGACATTACTTTTATATGAGTTTACCTAACTTTTTTTTATTGTAGCCGATCTGAAGTATTTCTTTTAATATGGCATGGACTCTGATTTCTATTTTTTATTTTATAACTACAGTAGGTATGAACACTTTTTTAATCTAAGTCGTTATAATCCGATCCACTATATTCGCAATGTGAATTTTTTCCTTTTTTCTAATTAATGTGAAAATTTCTAGTATTTTTTATTAACGTGGGAATTTATAGGATTTTAGGATTAATATGGTGGCTCTGTTAGACCATGTTTTAATTATGTAATGAGCAGGGTGTCCCGCGTATTTATGCGACTAGATTTACGCCAACATTTAACCTAACATGAACAATATTTTTATTATGAATTTATGTAATTGTTTTTATTGTAGTTGATATGAGCTCTTTTTTTAATATGACATGAACTTTTATTTTTATTATTTTATTCTAAATTTCTATTATTTTATTTTATAATTGTAACAGGTATGGACTTTTTTCTTTAATCTAAACCGTTATAATTTGATCCACTATAATCGACGGTGCCTCTCTTTCTTGTAATGTAAGCCATTATAATCCTACCCAATATAATTGTCGGTGTAGATTTTTTCTACGATTAACGTGAGAATTTCTAATAGTTTAAAATTAATGTAGGATTAATGTGGTGCTCGGTTTTATCCTATTATATATACAGTAGATAGATTGGCTTTTGCAAAGGGAAATGGGGCGACCGTCGAAGATGTGCTGAGTAGTGTCATTTACTGTGTGTTTTGGCTTGGTTTTTCTTCTTCGAGCAATCCGTTCTCACTGTCTAGCCGCGAGTTATGATGTGGCGTCCACGCACGAATGGACGACGCTTTATGGACATGGCGAGGACTGCATGTCCAGCTAAGCGAGCTGTACACGCGTCGGAGCCCAGATCTTCAGCGATCGCAGGCTAGCTAGCTTGCAGCTGCAGGGCAAGGATTGGCCGTGGGGATCTGACGACAGTACAGTAGATGGCAGTCACTGGGGAGCCGAGTACCGCATCTACACATGCATGCCTCGCTCTAGCAGCAAGTAAATGTGAATGCATGGGACTGGGGCAAAAAGAATCCTATGTCTCAGAAAGATTTTGATGCTTGCTTAACCGTGGTCAATACGATCTTATTTCATGTCTTTGCTTTGGGGGCATCTATTCCTTTTAGTATATACTACAAGCTATATATATAGTAGCTGCGATGGCGCCTCATGCTACTCGTGATCTCGATATTGCTGCAGAAAATCCAAGAAATCCCGATCCAACATGGCGAGGAGAAAATGGCGCGAAGCTGCCACCTTTGGCCGTTCCTCCGCCGTTTCTGTGATCCTGCGTGCATGCGGCCCCTCCGGCGGCAATGATCGCCTCTGCCCATCGATAGGGTTCTTCTTCCTCGCCTTTTCCTTCCTTTCCAAATTAAGGCCATGAAATCTCAATAGATTAATTAAGCGCCGTTTTCGCCCAAAGAATCACGATCAGCATCCACATCCATGTGATCAATTGCTTTCGCCACGAACGCGTTGTAGCTTTGCAATGTACTCCATAATCTAGATTCACACATTCACTTTCATTTCTACCTCTTACTCTAGTACGTAACAGCTGGATCCTTCCTCCCCTCCGTTTGATTCAAATGAAGTGCACGAAGAATCGATTCGATGAAGACGGTGGCGAAATCGAGGCGCGCGAAAGCGTCGCTGATACGTGGGGTCCCACTTCAACGCAGCATACGTAGCCAAACAGGGCGCCGAGACGTCCCGAGGCTGCACAGTGTCACACATTTACGCGCGCGTACTATAGTGCCCGCATGCAAGCTGTCCCCAACAACCTCCAGGTTGGCATCCTCCCTCCCTCCTGGCCTCCTCCTCGTCTCCTCTCCCCCTCGCGGCGATCCTACCCGAGTACCCGACGCGTCCCCCTCGGCTATATATATATGCGCGCGCGTGGCACGGCACGGGCTCGCTCACTCCTCCTCGCCGCACAACCACCGCCTCGATACCTCGCCGGAGTCGTCCCGGTGCTGAGCGGCGGAGCTCGCGCGAGCTGACGGCAAAGCGTTTATATAGAGATATATAGCTTGCGATGGGCGCCTGCAACTCCTGCGAGGCGACGGCGGTGGCGGGGGGCGCGGCGGCGGGGGAGGCGGCGGCGGCGGCGGAGGTGCTCGCGCACGGCGCGGTGGCGGGGTTCCCGGGGGGCACCCGGGCGTCGCAGGCGGCGAAGGCGGCGGCCGGCGGCGGTGTTGCGTGCTTCCTGTGCAGCGCCGACGGGCTGGAGCTCGGCGGCGAGGTGGCGGCCGTGGCGCCGGACGAGGAGCTGCAGCCCGGGCAGCTCTACTTCGTGCTGCCAGCGGCGATGCGCCGGCGGCCGCTGCAGGCGGAGGAGATGGCGGCACTCGCCATCCGCGCCAGCGCCGCGCTGGTGGGCGACCACGACGGCCCGCTCGTCTTCCCGGAGGCGGAGGTGGAGGCGGCGCCCGCCACCGCCGCGGCGAGGAACAGCGGGAAGGCGTGCCGCCGGCGGTCGCGCAGGGGCGGAAGCCGCGGCCGGGATTTCGTGCCGGACCTCGGCGCCATTGCCGAGTAGCTCGCCGCCGACCGCAGTACCGCACCAAACACGCGCGCGGCGCCAAAAAACGAAAAGAAAACTCAAGTGTAGTTAACGTGCAGACTAATCAACTGGAGGCTTTGACTAATGCTAATCTAGGAGTGTAGCTTAGCTGGCTGGCTGCAGCCTGTAGTGTAGGTACGTACACATGTACATGCTGGAACTGCAAGCTGCATGTATGCAAATGCACGTTCTGATTCTGATCCAAGGGCCGGAGGGAGGAGGACGATGCCCAGGTCGGTGCATGTCTTGTATGTGGATGACGGGTACGTAGGACCCACGTGCATTGTTAAATGGCTAATATGCCCATGCATTGCTGCTGAGATGAGATGGGAATATGGGATGGATAATGTGTGATGAGCCAATGACTAGACTGGCCACTTGATGCAGATCTTGCTGCGTGGCCTAACTTAAATCGCGTCCGTCTCTTGTCGGCTTCTCGTCGCTACTCGCTACTCGCTACTCGCTAGCCTGGGAAGCAGATGCGGATTTGACGATGCTAGTGGCCTGATTCTGCGTTTGACTTGTCTTTGGACGTCGTAGCTCTGGGAAGAGCAAGAGGGAGTGGGCGTCTACGACGATCTACGCAAAGCCAACTCGGTACGAGGAAAAGCAGACCCACATCCTGCTCAGGAGCTCATTGGTTGGCTACTTGGCCCTGCAATGACCTGGCCGGCGTTGCTGCCACCGATTGATCAACCTCGCCGTGGGCGTGCAAGGTGACAAAAAATCTACAATGTTTGTATATGGTAGGGCGATCCGACGTGACTAACGATAATATTAACTTTTAGCATATCGTCTTTACAGTTATTGCAAGCTGCTCGAGGAGCCCGTTCGTTGCAAATTAACATATCTTACGTAAACCCAACATAAGCATAATTATAAATTATTAACTAAGAAACTTATTCTACTTTAGTTTTAATGGATTTTTTTAGATTTCAATACTTCTCTACTTTAACATTGTTCGATTTTGGTTTGGTTAAGTTTTAGACCCATTAAAACCGACGGCATATGTAATCAAATAGCCCACTCTAGACCTAAATCAACAACCTAACCATCCAGCTGTCAACCCGACCCTCAACCCATCGCCCCCATCCAACTCCCCAGTGCCGCCTAGGCACCTAGACTCACCATCCCCAACACAACATGCCACAGTGAGATCGTAAAAAACACTCGAGGCACACAAAATGCTCAAACTCGACTTGTCGAAGGCTCAAGTTGAGTTCAGCTCAAGTTCCACACACAAGTCAAGCTTGAGCCTAGACAAGCCAAGTTTAAGTACTTGTGTGGGCACATTTGGTTTTAACCCGACCGTTAGGCAGTTGTTACCTTGGATTGATCAGCTCACCAATGACTAACCTAGCTTCCCAATCAATGGCCCAACATATATGCTATATATGTGGCATGACTCCCACGACAACGCAACCCTGATCTAAAATCCCCTGATCAAAGACCCGACTCCCCATTACCATATCATAGTTAGGAGGCTAACCTCCTCTTTCTTCTTGTGTCCCTATGGTCTTGTTTTGTTTGAGCTGAAAGCTGCTGAAAATTTTAATCTGAAAAGCCATGACCCTCGAAAGACGTCTTAAAAAGTTCAAAAAATTAAGAAAAAATTATATGAACTCTAAAAAGAGCTATTTAAAACCCCACAAAAATAACTACTGATGACCTTGCTGCAATTGGTAGTGGTAGCCAATGTCTCGCTGTAGCAACAAGCTCATTATGCAACTGCTGCATGTAAAGATGACCACTCCTTGCCTCCTATTGCCACGGGTTGCTGGCCGGCGCAGCGCCGTCACAGTGGCCTTGCTCCACAACGTCTACATGTTGTGTTTATACTTCCTAGCCTTATTTGTTTTAGCTTAAAGTTACGAAAAGTTTTAATATGAAAAAGTTGTGGTCCCCTAATAGGAGTTTTGAAGAGTCCAAAAAAAATATATTAAAATTTTAGTGATTCTAAATAAACTTTTGTAAACCCCACAAAAAATGACTACAAAGTACCACATTAATTGTTTGGCTTCTATATAAAAAAAATTATTTAATTTAATTTAAGTTGAAAAGAACCAGTTCCTTATGTCGGTGGAGGTGCCTGAGGAGGAGATTTTGAGCCAAGGGAGGAAGGGCCCATTGATATTGCTGTGAACGGTCAGCATGAACCGAATAGCCTCCTACAGCGTAAGGGGATTTGAATTCGAGTGAGACTGGGAGGCCGTGTCGATAATGACCATGTCACCGCAAAGTGCCTAGACGCACGCTGCAACTCGTCAAGTCCCCGATCGATATTCTCTTTCCAGCAGAAATGAAGACAAACGTCGAGGAGGCGATCGCGCGACATCTACATCGCATGGAGGCTGAGAGGAGGTAGCATTTTTGTGCAGTCATTCTTACGTCCGTGCTCTAACAATTGGCCATCCATTCTACGTACGTGCACTCGATCACCACCAACCTTTCATTTCTAGAGTGAAGCTAAGCTACCACAGTCCATACTCCATAGGCTAGCTATATATAGAGGCATATATCGGTGGCCCCAACAAAAGTTTCCTGCAGGATTCGCCCTGGGTGACAATGTGTGTGACATACATGACGGATCGGCTGATCGGCTGTGCACAGTGCACTTGACCACTTGTGCTCCGTGCCGTGTCTGTCTAGTGGCATCCAATCCGTTTCCGTTGGGTGCATGCGGATTAGTTTAAGGTACAACGAACCGCGCTTTATTCTTGATGACACTGACAATCGTATACGTACAACATGTCTCGAGCTCACTCGCGTCCTGATCCATCTCTCATCCGCCAACACAAAGCCCAGGTGCGTGTACGTACGTACGTAGTCTCTGCGTGGACTTCTGATCAACACGATCGAATGGTCGAATCTCGCGATCGAGTAGGAGTAGCTATCCAAGTATCTAGGGGAGCCCGAAGCAAACGGACTCCAATACTCCATAGTCCATCCATAAGCAGTACTGATCTATACTTAATTAGCTAGCTAGCTAGTAATTAGCATCACATCGATCGGTTATCGGTCACAACAGGAGGTGGTCCGTACGTAGTGTTAGCCTGTTAGGGCAGACGGCTGGTGGGACAGCGGGAGGGAAAGATGGAACCTTCACGTACGATTCGATATTCGCATGCACTGCGTGCATGCTAGTCGCGGCATAGATATCCCGTGCACACACACTGACGTAGCACATGGCATATTGCGTCCAAAAGAAAAATAATCCTTAAAAGCGTGGCGATTGTTAAATACTCCCCAAAACATGACATTTTAGATATTTACTACGTTAATAATTTAAGTTAGAAAAACCTCATGAACTAATTAGATTGGCTATATAAAAATCATGTATATAGATTAATCTTCGTTAAAACAACTTTCATGATATAACTTTTGTGGATTCTATAATAAATTACAATGATATATAATTAGTGGTCAAAGATGTCTTTTGCAAACCATATTTATGTCCAAAACATCGGATTTTACCTTTTAGAAAGAAGTGAAATGTTGTTGGCTATATGATAAGAATGGATATTATAGTACCTAGGATTAAGCCAGGAGAGTCTATTATTGGAGTTTTTTCCAACTACCAGAAGCACATTCTTTAATAGTGAAGCACAACATGGCATTGTAGTGCGTTTTGGAAGAATGAATATGAACGACTTATCTTATCCAATGTTAGCGGCATATATCCATTATGAATATTGTATTACATGATCATATCCTACTACTGCATCAAAATTCAAAAATATTGGTACATGTCTCACACGCGTACACCTCCTCCTCACCCCCACACCCCACACACCAAAAAAAACTTAGTAAATACTAGAAAAAGGGCATTCTACATAGGGATCGTCAAAATAATGATTTTGCCCTATCAACTGTAGGAAAAAAGGAAAGTGAACTCGCTGAAGGTGGGAGTACGTGTGAGGAAATCCGTTTCTGTTTAGGTGTGATTCTTCATGTTTAGGTTTGTTATCTATTTCATCTTCGATGACAATGAAGTGAATTATGATAATAAATTTTCTTCTAATATTTTGAAGCGTTGTGGTTTGTCTCGGTGTCCTCTTTAGTGAAGTTTTAGGTAGGGTTGGTGTCCTTGATTTCCGATCTGCTCGTGGTCTAGTGGGATCTCCTCTTCCGTGGTGGGAGATTTATTTTGGTCTGGTGTTGGCTATGTCTTCGTATCATTGTTTTGAAAGTAGAAGATCATGGTGGTCCACGATGCGTGTTACTGAAGCACAGAGAGATCGGGCTATGTCGGTAAAAGGTGATCTGAGAAGAATGGTGGAGAAAAAGGATTTGGATGTTCAAACACTATATTCTGGCAAATAAAAGGCATGCCTATTAGACAGTAAATAAGATGCCTAGTTTGTGTATATTAGTGCAAGCACTATACTATGCAACACGTTTTTGGCCCTGTCAAGAGCATGTGTTGGGTCTTTGTATGAAGTTGGATTGTAAGCATATTCTTATGATCGTAAGACTTTGGTCTATTGATATATACAACAAAGAGCTAGCTCGATTTAAAAAAAAAATGTGCCATTGTGTGCATCGCAGTGGGTGCAGGGTTGGATTCAAGTCAATTCTGAGCAAGGTTAGGCGATGAAAGATCGAGCTCGGTTAGGGTGAGGCTCGAATCAACATTGATCTTAGTGCTAGACTCAAGATCAAACTAGATGAAAGCTCAGTTAAGCTTGAGCTTGGCTCGGCTGAGCTCGAATGAGGTATCAATGCTAATACATGATAGGTGATAAGGCTATATGGGCTAGGTTAGGCTCGATTGGACTTGATTTCATGTTTGAACTCGACTCTAATCGGTTGAACTAGTTGATCTAGAGAACGAGATAAATGTCTAATAGTGTTTGTTCGAGTTTGGATAGATTTGATGAGGGTTCGAGATCCGACTCAAGCTCGCCTCAAATAGAATCCAGCTCAAGACCGGGTTCGAAATCAGATGGTTCTGTTTTTGAGTTTTATCCAAATTTGATCCGATCTAGATTAGCTCGTGGAGTCCAAACATTTGTCCGGCCCTAGGCGGGTGGCCATGAGCCCATAAACCAAACTGTGCGGTGGCATGGCAAGAATCTTTGCCCAACCAAAACGCGCGCATGGGGACATGGCAAGAATCTCTCTTCGGCTCAACCATCCCGCGTGGGGACCGGCCGTCGTGAGCTCGACGTGCATGCGCAATGTGTCTCCCCGGCCGATCGATCGCTGTGGCTCTGGCTGCCACCAACGCCCAAGCCGTCGCGTCGTATCACACACTACTAGCTAGTGAATTGCCGATGGTTTCGCGCGAATTGGCCCGAGCGCCGCCGGGCGGCATCCTCGCCTCGGCCAGCTCGCCGCGAACTGGCGCCCAGCGCAACCACCTCGGTTTCCCGCGCCCCGTTGGTGCCTGCGCTGCCTGCAGCTGCAGTACTGCCAGTCTGCCGCACTAGGCACTAGCTAGTAACTACGTGCCACTGCACGCCCATGCAGCGCTGTGCAGCGGCCAACTATCGTACGGACTTCCTTTTTTTTTTACGTACGATGTGTGCAAACACATGTCACGTCACTTGGGTGTGGGGGCCATCACCGATCAAAACAGGTAGTGATATATGGTAGATGCTCGATCGATCGGCACGGCACACAGACGCCTAGGTAGCCACAACCACAAACCAGAGAGATCCCTTCGAAACTAGTCAACAGGCATAAGAGAAATGGTACTTACAGGGGGTTAGGTCCGGGGTCCTTCTCGGTTAGCCACGCACATCGACAGAACAGATGGTTGGTTGCATGCATGATGCGCCCAACACACAGCGGCATCGACGTTAATCGCTTCCTCGCTGCGTCGTGCAGGCGAGCGCTATGTGAATGTGACTGCGTGCATCGTCCTAGCTAGCACAGTAGCTTGTCAATATTGTGTTGGGCAGTGTTGCAGGCGTTGACCAGACGTACAAACGCACCCGAAAGGCGGAAACCCAATCTTCCCGTGCTCCTCCTCCCCTCTTTGTCCTTTCTCTGATCCTAGCATCGTCAGCTCTTTGTTTTGTTGCCCTAATATTGTCGTCTCTCGGCTCTCACCAAAGCACCACCGCCGTTAACGTTAAGCTCCAGGTCGTGGGGTTAGGGATGGCCCAACACTATATTAGTTAACGTTGAATTTATAGGAGGGAGAGAGGCTAGGGGACGACCAAAGTGGCGGCCAGCTAACTCTAGGTAGTATAAGATTTATGGGCCTATAACATCGGACATATTCTATTCGCCATCTTGTGTTTCATCATTCTCGTTGACCTGTAAGAAAATTTACCATGGAACTCGATCCATTAGAGCGCGGTGATCTTCGTCTTCGGATCGCTCCAAGTGGCCAAATTGGACTCATGAATTAACTGGGCTTGATATCGAGTTGAACCTTGAGCGATATGAGCAGATGGGCCTGAGCGTGTCGAGAAGGTGGAGAGACATCTTTCCTGGTGCATGCAGTCACGGTGAAGGTTAAACTTGTGACGATGGTGCAACATCCAAACGTACGGTATACATGCTGATGGTTTGTACGTCTGGCCTTGGTGACAGTCAACGAATCCACACAAACACAACAAATCGTAGTAGTTGTAGATGAAATGGATGATGTCATAAAGTGTTGCCAACTTGTTGTAGATGTAGTGGTCGAAGATGTAGTAGTTGTTAAAAAGTACATTGAGTTCTATGTTATGGAAAAGCTTAGCGACGATCTTGCTAAGGAAATAGTTGGTGAAAACCTTGGTGCCACTCGTACTGTCGTTGTCGGTAATATCCATGATGGGTATGGTCACATCAATAATTATTACCATTGTTTCCCTTTATACTTTACGAAGTACTGCTTTTCCATGGATTCAACAATACCAACATACTCCCTCCATTTTTTATGCTAGTGCCATATAGTTTGAATGATCTCATTTAGAAATATATAAGACATGCATAATAATTTATTGATGTTTTTGCTTTTTTAATCTTATTTATTGCACAATTCGCTCTTACGTATTTATGAACAACTCTCTCACTATTCTCTATCATATTTTCAAGACATTTATAACATGAGTAATATGGTCATTTTCTCTTAACTTTCTCATAAGTTCCAGTTCAAAATATGTCTTGCGTAAAAAAAAGGAGGGAGCACATTTTTTTATCTTCAGGCTCCCCTACTACCTACTACGTCAGTTGCCATGTGGAATGATGAGTAATCGAATGAAAGCAACCTATTCCCCGTTGCAATGTAGTGCTAAGTGTTAACCAACTACCAGCAATATGGAGTGAGGCAGTGAGCCAGTGAAGTGTGAAAAGGTCACAAACTCGATCGAAAAATGGAGGAGAGGCTCTGCATGCGCTGGTGCTGCCCTGTGGGCCATGGCCCAGGGCCCATAGCCCAGCGCCAAGGCCCAAGGACGAGCATCCAGGCCTAACGCCCAAACAGCGCCCCGACGGCCCGACCCCTCGCCTCCCCCGTGCTCTTGCTCTTTCCTTCATCCTCTGCTCCCTGTATAGCGCCACCGCCGACGCCTGGGAAACTGCTCGTCTTCATCCTCCAATCGCCGCGAAAGAGAAGGGGTTTTCCCCTGCCGTCAAAATCAGAGCCTGGCGGCACGCCCGCCCCTGCCTCCAATCCGCTCCGTCATCGCCGGCGCTGCCTAGCTATGCGCCTGTGCGTCCGCGCCGGCCGCCGCCCCAGCCGAACGTTGCACCGGTCGCGCGCCGCCGCCAAGGCCATTCGTGGCTAATCGTGCTCGGCCCCGGCACAGCGCGACCCGAGGCTACCGCGCGCTCTTGGGACACTTGCTGTTTTTGTGTAGAGCAATTGGCAAAAAGCAGCAATGCTCGCATCGCATCTCGTGGCGACGGCGTCGGCGGCTCGGGCTCCGGAACTTCTATGGAGATGGCCGTGCAGGAGCTAGCAATGGCGGAGTCCTCGACTTTGACGTGCTGGAGGGCGTGCGCGCCATCGTGCTGAAGCCGTCGGAGTCGCTCGATGACGCGCGGTTAACAAGGATCGCGGGCGCCGACTTCAGTGACGCCGGCCTCGGCCTCCAAGGGCTGCTCGGGTCGCTCCAAGTGGCCAAATTGGACTCATGAATTAATTGGGCTTGATATCGAGTTGCACCTTGAGCGATATGAGTAGATGGGCCTGAGCATGTCGAGAAGGTGGAAAGGCATCTTTCTTAGGTGCATGTTCATGGAGTGCATGGAGGCAGTCACGGTGGAGGTTAAACTTGTGACGACGGTGCAACATCCAAACGGTATACATGCTGATGGTTTGTACGTCTGGCCTTGGTGGCAGTCGACGAATCCACACAAACACAACAAATCGTAGTAGTTGTAGATGAAATGGATGATGTCATAAAGTGTTGTCAACTTGTTGTAGATGTAGTGGTCGAAGATGTAGTAGTTGTTAAAAAGTACATTGAGTTCTATGTTATGGTAAAGCTCAGCGACGATCTTGCTAAGGAAATAGTTGGTGAAAATCTTGGTGCCACTCGTATTGATGTATTGTCAATAATATCCATGATGGGTGTGGTCACATCAATAATTATTACCATCGTTTCCCTTCATACTTTATAAAGTACTGATTTTCCATGGATTCAACAATACCAACATACTCCCTCCATTTTTTATGCTAGTGCCATGTAGTTTGAATGATCTTATTTAGAAATATATAAGACTTGCATGCTAATTTATTGATGTTTTTGCTTTTCTATTCTTATTTATTGCACGATTCCCTCTTACGTATTTATGAACAACTCTCTCACTGTTCTCTCTCATATTTTCAGGACATTTATAACATGAGTAATATGGTCATTTTCTCTTAACTTTCTCATAATTTTCAATTCAAGATATGTCTTGCGTAAAAGAAAGGAGGGAGCACATTTTTTTTATCTTCAGGCTCCCCTACTACCTGCTACGTCAGTTGCCATGTGGAATGCTGAGTAATCGAATGAAAGCAACCTATTGCCCGTTGCAATGTAGTGTTAAGTGTTAACCAGCTACCAGCAATATGGAGTGAGGTAGTGAGGCAGTGAAGTGTGAAGAGGTCACAAACTTGGAAAAGGGAGGAGAGCAGGACCGGCTGCTCCGCATGCGCTGGTGCCGCCCTGTGAGCCAAGGCACATGGCCCACAGCCCATAGCCCAGCGCCATGGCCCATGGCCCATAGCCCAGCGCCAAGGCCCAAGGTCGGACATCCAAGCCTAACGCCCAAACAGTGCCCCGACGGCCCGACTCCTCGCCTCCCCCGCGCTCTTGCTCTTTCCTCCATCCTCTGCTTTCTGTACAGCGCCACTGCCGACGCCAGGGAAACAACTTGTCTTCATCCTCCAGTCGCCGCGAAAGAGAAGGGGTTTTCCCCTGCCGGCAAAATCAGAGCCTGGGGCGCACTCGCCCCTGCCTCCAAGCCGCTCCGTCATCGTCAGTGCCGCCTAGCTGTGCGCCTGTGCGTTCGCGCCGGCCGTCGCCCCAGACGAACATTGCACCGGTCGCGCGCCGCCGCCTAGGCCGTTCGTGGCTAATCGTGCCCGGCCCCGGCACGACACAAGACGAGGCTACCGCGCCTCCTGGGACACTTGCTACTTTTGTGTAGAGCAATTGCAAAAGGCAGCGAAGCTCGGGAGAATTGCCAATTTGCCCCGAAATTCACTGGCCTTTGCCAATTTACCCAAAGTTCATTAGCCTTGGATGATTTACACTAGGTGGGTTTAACTTTAAATAAAACTTGAAAAAACTTACAAATCAGTTCTCAGAAACCAACAGACGCGAGGTGATCTTTCGCGTGCAGCTGGGCGAGCGGCGCCGCCCTCGGCTTCTCCTCCAGGCGCGTAGCGCCGCCCCTCCTCCACGCGCCAGCAGTCTCCAAGCGCAGGCTCCTCCACTCGCACGGCGTCCACGCCGCCCCTCTCCACGCGTGGCGTCCACGCCGCCCCTCAAGCACTAGAGGACGCCGATTGGATAGTGGCGATGCAAGAAGAGTTAAATAACTTCACGAGGAACGAGGTGTGGGAACTTGTGAAGCGCCCCAAGCAAAACGTCATTGGAACAAAGTGGGTCTTCCGCAACAAACAAGATGAACATGGAGTAGTCGTCAAGAACAAGGCAAGGTTGGTCGCTCAAGGCTTCACACAAATCGAAGGTTTGGATTGTGGCGATACTTACGCTCCCGTAGCAAGGATTGATGCAATTAGAATATTATTGGCCTTTGCTACTCACCACTCTTTTAAGTTATTTCAAATGGACGTTAAGAGCGCATTTCTCAATGGACCACTCTCCGAAGAAGTTTATGTTGAGCAACCGCCCGGCTTCGAAGATCCAAAGCATCTCAATCACGTCTACAAGCTACACAAGGCACTATATGGGTTGAAGCAAGCCCCTAGGGCATGGTACGAGTGCCTCAAGGAATTCTTGTCGAAGAAGGGCTTCGTGATTGGAAACTCCGATCCAACACTCTTCACCAAAAACGTGGACGGTGACCTATTTGTGTGTCAAATATATGTTGATGACATAATCTTTGGATCTACTAATGATTTGTTTTGCAAGGAGTTTAGTCAAATTATGACTAAACGATTTGAAATGTCTATGATGGGGGAATTGAAGTACTTCCTCGGATTTCAAGTCAAACAAATGAAGGAGAAAACATTTATAACCCAATCCAAGTATGTGAAGGATATGCTCAAGAAATTCGAGATGGAAAATGCCAAGCCAATCAAAACACCTATGCAAGCAAATGGGCACTTGGACTTAAATGAAAATGGTAAGAGCGTCGACCAAAAGGTATACCGCTCTATGATTGGGTCATTGCTTTACCTTTGTGCATCTAGGCCCGATATCATGCTTAGCGTGTGCATGTGTGCGCGATTTCAAGCCGCTCCTAAGGAGTGCCATTTAGTGGCCGTTAAGAGGATATTGCGATATTTGGTTCATACCCCAACTTAGGCCTTTGGTATCCTAAAGGATCAAACTTTGATCTAATCGGTTATTCGGATGCGGATTATGCCGGTTGCAAGGTGGATAGGAAGAGTACCTCCGGTACTTGCCAATTTTTGGGTAGATCCCTTGTGTCTTGGTCTTCCAAGAAGCAAAACTCCGTTGCCCTATCCACCGCCGAGGCCGAGTATATTGCGGCGGGAAGTTGTTGCGCCCAATTGCTTTGGATGAGGCTAACCCTTAAAGACTATGGCCTAAACCTAAGAAACATTCCTTTATTGTGCGACAATGAGAGTGCCATAAAAATAGCAACCAACCCCATCCAACACTCTAGAACCAAACATATTGATATTCGCCACCATTTCCTCAAAGACCACTCGACCAAAGGCGATATTGATATAAAACATGTTCGCACCGAAAAACAACTAGCCGACATCTTTACCAAGCCTTTGGATGAGAGAAGATTTTGTGAGTTGAGGAATGAGCTCAATATCCTTGACCCTCGAAACATGGCTTGAACTAGTGCGCACATTGATTGGTGATTGAAAAATGAATTGAAAAGCTATATATTTAACTATTCTATTTTTGATTCAACTTATGTTCAAATATGTGAGTTGGATTTTCATCACTTTATTCATGGCTATAATTTGATTTGTTGATTGCTTACTAGTCATGGATAAAAGGATTTTATAAGATATCTCTCTAAACCCCCTTCCGGTGCCTCCCTCTCTAAAATCCATTCAAAGTCTGGCACTTTGTTGTCTGGGGGGTTTGGACTGTCCGAGCCAGTCCACGGACTGTCCGGCATTCGGACTGTCCGACCCCCCGCTCAGATCAGCTCTCTGTCCGGGTTTCGGACTGTCCGGACCTATTTACCGGACAGTCCGAATCTCACTTAATCCGATACATATGTCTGAGGGTAGCCCGTGACTTTCTCTCTCCCTCACTCTCCACGGGCTCTCTCCTCCTCTCTCCACTCCGTCCCCGTCGGGTTCCCCTCCAGTGACCTAGAGATTCGATCTTCCCACTGATTTGGCTACGGATTTGAGCTCCGAAGGCCGGATCTCTCTTCCCCACGTGCTTCTCCTCAATGGCTAGGGAAAGAAGGTATATTCTTCGAGGCATTGCTCTATTTCCTCTTTTTTTAGGGTTTGGTGCCCGATCTGTCAAATAGAGCAATATTTGTTGAAATGCCTTGGTAGAATAAGTCCACTGCTTACCTATTTCACCTTCTTCAAATGGCATAAAGTTTTATTGTTTGGTTTGAAGGATCTAGGTTGAAACCCTATTTCTGGGAGATTCGGACTGTCCGAGACCTGGTTCGGACTGTCCAAACCCTGCAGAAATTTGGTATCAATTCTAAATCCTAAAATCATATCTCCTATGTTGTATCCTTATTTGCTTCCTTGTCTCCTATATTCAGAGGCAGGGAATCCGCTGGCCAAGACGATGGTTCTGATTCAAGAGATTTGCCAAGAGGGCGTATGACTATTCAGCCAGAGAGGCGAACTAAACAACGTCATGATACTATGCCAGGGGGCAGCTCACAACATGAGATTGAGGAAGAAGACGAAGATATGGAGTACACCCCTGTTGAGACAAGTGTGGGTAGAAAGAGAGCAGTTGTTGGTAAGAGAAAAACATCTAGCACCTCAGGGCCCGGCAAGCAGCACTTCAGAGGAGCATCCAGCAGCACACCAGGAGGGCTTATTGGTCCTCTCTCAATGCACCCGCCTCTTCAGTTCCAGGACTCTCCAAGGAGGGCGATCGACTACTCTAAGGCTGGAGAGAGGGTAAGGAAGAAGCGTATGGAGGACCCGGCAAAGTACACTCAAGCGGGCGTGGATAAGCGCTTTTGGTCTGATTTCCACTCTGACTTCTACGCCACAGTAATCCTAGCGAAGAAGACTCCGATCACTGATATGCAGTGGGTTGACTGGAGTCACATGTCTAAGGTAAAATGACCCCATTTTTGACAAAGCCATTGATGCTTGTGAGGAGCTTGGACTGCGAGACATCATGGGTCTCAAGTATGACTGGTGCAAAGAAATCATCGCACAATTTTATGCCACCTACTATTGCAAAGGCGATGAAGCTGGGACTGTCAGTTGGATGACTGAGGGAGAGTGGTATTCGGTGTCCTATAACAGATTTGGAGCTATTCTGGGTTTCACCAGGGAGGAGCTGGACATTGGATACAAGCTTCATAATGAGGAGGTCTTAGCTCCTGAGAGAATGGAGAGCATGTATGATGATCAGATGAACATCAAGTATGGCACCACTGTGGGCATGAAGCCCTACTACAACTACTTGAACAGGCTATTCAGAAAAAGACTCCAAGGGGTGGAGATGCAAGTAATGTCTCAGGGCATCAAAGAAACCTTATGCTCAAGGTTAGGCCCGATGGAAAGCCATTCAATGTGTTCGATTTCATTTGGAAAGAGATTCGCATCACTTCTATCTCGCCAATCAGAAGCTATCCCTATGCGCCATTCATTATGAAGATGATTGAATCGGTGACAAAGCTGCAATTTGTGAAGGAAGAAAAGCACACCGGGTTGAGAATTAGGACCATCACCACTGGCCGCAAAATTCCTCTTAAGCCAGCTTCCACCTCCACCACTCCTTCTTCTAGCTCCTCCGGCATTCTCAATGCCCTTCGAGCTATCTTCTGTCTTGGTCAGAAGAACTACAAGAAGATCTCGCGTCGCTCCAAGAAGACTCTTCGACATGTGAAGGACATCAAGCACCGCATGGACTTTGAGTACTCTCCCGACGGCTCCGAGGTGGAGTCAAGCGGGGAAGACGAAGAATTCAACGAGCAGGCCATCTTCGGCCATCTTGACCCTAGGGGCAAAGCGCTCGTCACCGAAGAGGAGGCCGAAGGCGACGACGACGAAGAAGAAGAGGAGGAAGGCGAGGAAGGCAGCGATGAAGATGAAGATGATTGAGTCGGCGTCTCTATTTTCTCCCATATCTTTTTTTGTGCTTGATGACAAAGGGGGAGAAGGAGAGCTTCAAAATCAAAATCTATCTTGTGCCTGTGTTATTTGAACCTTTGTGTCTGTAATAATCTTTAATGAACTGCTTATCTTGAAATGCTTTGTTTATCTATGTATCTGGTACTTGGTGAATTTTGCGTGCTTAAAACACTCACCATCCACCAGCATTCTCTATATTGGTAGGTCCTCGGTCCTAAGCCAATACCATCATCGGACGAGCACGAGCGCATTGCGGCGTTGGGTGAAGTCGCGGAGGCCTAATGCACGGTTGAACTTGAAGGTTGGCGGGATGAGGAAGGAGGCTAGATAGTAGCATTGCGATTACCTCTAGGGGTTAGGTTTAGATCAAAGGTCGCTGGGTCTGGATTTATGGGAGACTTGGGATTTTGGGACAGGAGTTAAAAAAATTTGGGGGTCCCATGCCCATGGCCGTGAGAGCTGTGGAGGCCGGGCTAGGAAATGAAGGGGGATTTAGGCCTCATAGGACTGTAGGAGGGGACATTGTGGGCTACTGGGCCGCTGGTTGGTAGATGTGCGTAGTGGACTAGTGGGCTTCACGGCCAATAGTGCTAAGAGAGGGGTATATATAATAATTTTTTCACAAAAAAATTGGATGTACAGTGTAGACAAAGGCGGAGGAATTCTAGTGTTGGATAGAATATTCTGTGCATAATATTATGATGTGCCTTTATAGTTTTAGGGTAAAGTTCCCCACTCTTAAGGGCTTGTTTGGCTGCAGGGGGTAAATAACCCTGGGTAAAAAATCCCATAGGGGGATTTTTGTGCCATTTTAATTTCCTTGCTCCATCCCCCATCCTTCTTCCCCAATCCCCATCCTTTCAAAAATCCCTTTTCCCCTACGTCTCCCTTCCCGAGCCTTCGCTGGCCATCGCCGTGCCCAGCGCCAGTGGCCACCCGAGCCTCCGCCGTCTGTTTACCCTCAGCTTCACCGCCGGTTTCCCGCTCACCATTGCGCTCCTCGAGGTCACCATCGAGGACGTCGCCCAACGCTTCACATCGGTGTTGGTCGCGCACCGGCTCTTGACCATCCGCGGCATGGGCTCCATCGCCGTCGTGCACGACGGTCGCGTCGATGCATACAGGAGACGGAGAGCAGCCAGGCAAAGTCCTTGATGGCAAAGATCGAAGGCACAAATACTCCGCATCGAGATCGAAGTGGCGGCCGAGGACGCAGCGGGTGCAGTGGCTCCCGCGGGTGAGCACGGTAGCTCCAGGGCGGCTCCGGTGCGGCGGAGGGTCGGGCCCCCATAGATCTAGAGCTCACCGAAGGTGGGGGCGGAGGGCGCTGGAGGCGAAGGTGAAGAGATAACGGGAGGAGGCGGCGGAGGGAGACGGAGACAGCGCTGAGGGAGTCAGAGGTGGGGCGAGCGAGTCGGTAGGGAGGGGGAGCGAGCGAGTCGCGAGAGGGCCAGGAAAAATCAACACGTCCGTAGCTGCGGGGGATTTCCCCAGGGTTTCAACGGGGAAGGGCCAAAATTCCTCGAATGACAGCGTTGCCAAATGTCTCTGCGATTGCCCATGCAGAAATTTCCTGCGTGGAATTCCGTCCTTGGATCAGGCTAGGATCCCGGCGGGGAAAGAGATTTTCAAACGAGTCCCATAAGACAAAAAAACAGGGTAGGTTGGAGCGTGTGGGAGATGCGACGTCACATTCGTGGCCTCCACCTCCCCCGTGACGTTTTACGGCCGCAATCATATTCTCACCGTCACGGCGTCAACTCCGCGGGGAAAAAACCGTCCGGATGTGGACCGGGCAGCTCGTAAATAGACCCGGTCCACAGCACTCAGGCGGCCCCCCTTACCCTGCCAACGCTTCAGACTATCCCGGGTCCATACACCGGTTTCACGCCGTTGGAGGGTCTCGGTCCCGCCGCCCGTCTCACGAGTCCACCCGCTCACTCAAGCTTAGATAATTAACCCGCATTTCATCCATCCCCACTCCTTCCCCATCCTCCTCCTCCATTCGATTCGATTCGAGCTGGTTCGATTTCGATTTGGGCGGAGAGGAGGGCGAGAGGGAGAGAGATCGTGTGGAGAGGGGGATGGACCAGGTGCTGAACAAGGTGGGGAGCTACTGGTTCAGCAAGAGGGCGAGCAAGGAGATCGACTCCATCGGCGATGACATCAACGTGCGTGCGCGCGCGCCTCCCCTCCCAACTCCTCTTTCCTCTTCTTGCCGCTCCGTGTTCCTTTCGGATCCCTGGCCTGCATTGGCTGGTTCTTGGCTGGAGCGTCCGCATCTGAGCTCCGGCTCAACCGCGGTTGCGGTGATCAGGGATTTCCCTGTCGATTTCGCCGACGCATAGCGGCTGGAGCGAGAAGGAGCCACCTTTTTGGGATTACTTGCTTGGGTTTGACAATGGGATTTGGAGTTTGGGCTTGTATTTCAAGTGGGTGTGGGTGTGGCCTGGTGCGGTAGGTTGGGACTTGGGACACGATGAATGCGGACGTTGAATCTTGTTTCAAGAATATAGGAGGTACGTTGAATCTCATTTGCAAATGTTGGTCCCCAAAATTTGATGGACCTGTCCTCAAGATAGCCATTGTTCGTGGCTTCATCAGTGATCTGGAATTTTCGTTTGGAATGCACGTAGGGAAAGGCATGCGATGTAAATCGTAAGGTAACTGCCTACTGCCATTGGGCTATGAGCATGTTAGGATGTAGAGGCCGGAAATATTTCCATTATCTTGAAAAAAACTGCCTACTGCCATGCAGGTTGGGCTGCCAAGTGCGATTGCGCGGATAGCTGATGTCGATCTAGAATAAGTTAATTCACTGTGTTGGTTAATTCACTTTCTAATCAGTAATTAGTTCAGCTGCCAATCTCTCTACTATTACAGTGTGTCTAGCGGTGAGTGCTGGTCATTATACTTTCTTTTTTTAAGAATCACTCATGCGTTCCATTTTTAGAATGACCCACGTGTTCGCATTTTAGGAAGTTTTGTTTGCTCACCTATTATACCGCTACCGCGGTCATGTCGACTAGATCCCATGCACATTAAATCATTCAATCTATGATATATCTATATCTATGACATGTGTTATCATATATAAACGAACAAAAATAGCTGAAACCAACAGCCAAAGAGATCGATTGAAACATGGTAGGATGTCATCAGATATTGTTTTAGTTCATAGCAAAGCACGACACTTGGCTAATAACTACTTAAGATTATACTTGTCTTTGAATAGTTGTGTGCTGGAACATTGTTCCTACTGTCAAAAGCTGGTTTTGTGTTTATTGCGCTACAGTTTCTACAACCATCTTCCTTGGTAAATGACATCAAACAAATACGTTTTGCAAGGAAAGGTGCTATGCAGTATGAATTATCTAGAATATGTTTTTTTTATGTAACTTTCTGTATGTAGTTGATTCAAGTCGGTTGTACGAGTCTACATGTGTGTTTGCAGTCCATCTCATGTAATTTAAACTTTAGAGAATTAGATGTTAACATTTTGAATGCCAAATTGCAAATTTAGAGAAGGAAGTTTGTGTTATAGTTCTGTACTTTCCTGTTTATTGTTCTAGTTGCATCTGCGGGAAGCAATGGAACAGAGTAGAAATATGGAACAGATGGTATGCAACTTGGTGCTTCTTTAAACTTTTGATAATATGAGTAGAAACAAGAAACAGAAGATGTACAACTTGGTGCTTCTCCAAACTTCTGATAATATATTAAGGACCCCTGAGGTTTCCTTTGTAGACACAAACGTGTCTTGCTATCAATTGACATAATGAAAAAAATTGTAGCTGATTTATTACAGCACGAGTGAAACTCAGGGACCTAGTATTGTTTTTTCCTCTTTACAGCTCATCCTACACTTCATGATAAATATCTGAAACTATGGTTGTTCACTGAGCATCACAAATTAATGTCATGCTGTTGTGGACTAGTGGTGATGGTGCATCACTACTGCATCCTATCAAATACACCTCCAGTATAAAATGGATACCTTCCTCCTTTTTTTGTTGCTTTGCATGGTTGAAAACACATATTTGACAATTAATTTGTAAATATATCACACACTATCATCTGACATTATGGAAGCAGTTTTTAGTAGGAATATAATAATTGCATCATTCTCATGTGGCAATCTAAACATATATGTTATAATGTTACTGGTTTAAAATGTAAAAGTACCTGTTGCTTCTCTGATGGTCTTTCCACTAGCAAGCAGGTTAGTGGTAACAGACAGTCTATGGACTTTGATTGCATGTGGCTAATTTATAGAATAATAACTTTGAAACCATGGTACATGTCCTACTAGTAACCCTACACAATATTTAGTTCTTCATGATATCTATTGAGAAAAGTAGAAGTTCCAGTGGTAAGGGGTAAACTTGCAAGCCCGAGTAGAAGCATAAAGCGGTTATAATAATCTGGTTATATCTTCTGCTTCAAGCTGCGTTGTAGTTGGTTGGTCATGGCTTGTGGGGATGGTAGACATGTAAAGAGGCCGAGAGGGTGAGGTTGACTACGTTGGACCATAACTGATGTTGCTTACCTATTCTCCTGTTGATCGAACTATCACACATTTTACAAATTTTGCGGCTCATGTGATTCTTCCTGAAACATGGAAAACTTATGATCAGTGAAGTATGGTGATCCAAGATTTTTGTTATTAATGTTATTCTCAAGTATGGCATTTTGTTAGCTTACCAGCATTGAGGATCTTTTTTTTATTACTGTATTTTCAATGGGTTTCTTTCATATTCTTTTGTCACTATCAATATGCATATACTATGTGAGCCGTTTGTTGTCGTTTTACATTGTTTTTCACTTTTTCTCTCAATGTTTTCAGATCCTGCTCATAGATGAAACAAAGCTCCATTGTATAGTTTTAACTTCTGATATTATTTTCCATAAAAAAAACTTATGATGTTATTATTTGCATTTTGAACCTAGTCAATCTCTTCCAGCATTGGAGAGGGAGCTAAATGGATGGTCAACAAAATCAAAGGTACCCCATTTCATTATCCTTAATTCGAAGTGACTTATTTTGATAGCTCAAGTGTTAATTTTAACTAATGCTTATGTTCAAGGTGATATATGTCACACCGATGCAAACTAATGCTTAATAAGGATTTCAAATTGGAGCTTGCATATCTGTTCCTATGTTTAGTGATTTTTCTTTTACTGGTGTGAATAAAACACATTTCGTTATCAGGGAAGATGCAGAAAGCATTACCAGATCTTCTCAAGGAATATGACATGCCAGCAGGCCTCTTCCCCCGAGATGCGACTAATTATGAATTCAATGAAGAGACAAAGAAGCTGACAGTGTACATCCCAGCAACCTGTGATGTCGGGTACAAGGATTCATCAGTTTTGCGGTTCTTTACCTGTGTGACTGGCTACCTTGAGAAGGGTAGACTTTCTGATATCGAGGGCATGAAGACTAAAGTGCTTGTATGGACCAAAGTGACTGCCATCAAGACCGAGGGCTCGAAGGTCCATTTCACGGCTGGTGTGAAGAAGATCCGCAGCCGCGATGCATACGAGGTTGTCAGAGATGGTATCACCATAGACAAGTTCTAGAGCATACCTGACATGACAAATGCAGTGTAATTAATTAGATGATGATGATGCTTTCACCCCTGTTAGCTTATATAAAAAAATATGTGGTGTTATTGAACCATTCTATCAACAGTGTTGCCGAAAATTTGGATACATCAATGGCATGACAGATTCTCGGAACCTTCGAAATTTGGTGCTTATTTACCGAGATTGTGATTCTTCAATCAAACAGGCAGTGGTCAGGACACCGTTAACCCTATTATGAATCGAGTACTATTTTATGGACTCATTGAGGTTAATTCTATTTTCCTCATAAGCAGGGTTCTGGAAATCAACAATTCCAGGAACAAAGAACTAACCTAAGCTAGGTGGTAAGCTGCTTGATTATGAAGCATATTGCTTGTGTTTAATTTCCATTTGGACAATAAAAATTTGGGTCTCATATTTTAAACTCCTTATACCGTGTAGCGGTATGTTTTCCTGCGCGCCGGTTGTGCCCACGTACGTATGTCTCACGGACCGTCTGATTTGGACGCACATCGGACCTGCTGTACATGCCTCTTCCTTCCTACTCGCTGGGTCCCACCTCCGCGTGTCCGTTGCATGTTTTGACAGCTCAGCCTGCCCTGTCCCCAATGCTTTTTGCAATAGCTCCCTGCAATGGCGCTTTTTTCTGCTTAGGCCCGTGAATGCCTGCGTCTGTAATTTTTTTTCCTCTGTGCGTTCGTGATTTCGTCTTTACTCTTCTCAGTTTTTAATTTGCTGGTCCTTTTGCCCTTTCTAATAACACTCAGTATTCCCTGAAATTACGTTTGGCATGCCATTTACAGCAGGCTAAGAGAAAGCTCACCTATATCAGTATCTTAGAAGAAAACTAGCAACTAGTGTAAAAATAATGCAGCGCAGAAAAGCCCCAATTGCTTTACCCTTTTCTGCGTATTTCCAGGCCTAATTAAGGATCTAAGTACTGTCCTTTTGGTGTTGAATGTAACTGAAACGTACCCGTGACTGATCCTTTTGCTACAATATATTCCCTTGCTTGGAGCATAACAAAAGGCCTTATAATTCTAACCCTTATTTTAGCTGCGATTACTTACGGACCTTGTTGAGGCCACGTGGAAAGGAACAACGTACTCGGTCCAAACAACATCAATCCAAAGCCCTACAACAAAGACCGCTACTAGCAAGAACGTATCCGCCGGTCTACCACACCCAATAACTGTACACTAAAGCAGCACAGCACTGTCCGCGCGCTCCTTGTTTCTAGTAACTCCGAAATCACCACAAGTTAGATGGCAAGGAGGTGCTTGATTGATTTCACCCTAAGTTAGATGGCAAGGAGCCAAGGAGGTGATTGATTGTGAAGCATATCACCTAAGTTTAAATTTCCACAAGGACAATAAAAATCTAAGTCTTGTATAACTGTGAAACCGATTCATCGGATCCCCACGGTACTCTAAAAAAACAAATTCCAAGAGTATAGGCAAGTGATATTATGGTATACATTGACACACAGGCCTGAGTGACTACGATTAAAAGGAATACTAGCTGCAACTACAGGCACGCCGTTCCATTGAAATCTTGTATAAACCAAGTGCCCCCAAAAAGTTTTCGGAACAAACATGGCTCTTCTAAAAGGATGTGGTTGGAACCGTGGGGTTATCTGGACGAAGGGGATTCTATAAATATCAACATTAATTTGTGGATTCAGATACCTCTAAGAGCTATATGAAAGAGAGAAATGCCGGGGTTATCTGGACGAAGAGGATTCTATAAATATCAACATTAATTTGCGGATTCAGATACCTCTAAGAGCTATATGAAAGAGAGAAATGCCGAGGAAAGAAATGTCGCAACAGCTTATCTACCAACGCTAAGAAAGAAATGTCGCAACAGCTTATCTACCAACGCTAAGAAAGAAATGTCGCAACAGCTTATCTACCAACGCTATTTATTTATCCACTTATTACTGTAAGTAATTACATGGACCATTCGTTGGCTGTTCCAGCACATGTTATGAAAGAAAAATAAATAGCTAAATGCATTATTACATGATAATTCTTTCGTCAATGCTACACGTCATAATCAACCGGCATTAAATTAAATCTTGGGCATTCGTCTAGTTTTTGGCAGCTACCATCATGGCCACACGCTTGAATGACAAATTTCAGACTAGTGATTTCGTCAGGGACTTGGAGGTCTGATACATAGAAGGCTTTGACAAGGGCAACTCCAAGAAAACTTCTTAAAGCCTTAACATTTGAATCTGCAGTTAATTTCTCAATATAGATATTGTACTTGATGAATGATGTCTGAAGACTGGTATTCAGCTTCCAACTAATTTTCAGACTTAAAAGTTTAGATTGGTTAGAGCTGTTCGACCATGAGATGTACTCGCCTTCTGTTACCCAAGATTTTGCTGGAGGGAACTGTGTATTTTCATCAGTGTTTCGGATACTCACATGACCTAGCGATGCAAAATAAGTTGACGATCTATTTGGATCTGCTTCTGAGCTTCCATCTTCCTCTCTTTCTGGGTTAGTTTGACCAGTGTTTTTCAATGTGCAAACAATGTTGATTCCAGTTAGTGTGTAGCCAGCACTGGACTGGACAGTTGCTTTGTAGAGGACCCAACCTTGGTTATCTGGAGCGTGTGGCTGTGCCTT
This sequence comes from Raddia distichophylla, assembly GCA_005191435.1. Lineage (NCBI taxonomy): Eukaryota > Viridiplantae > Streptophyta > Magnoliopsida > Poales > Poaceae > Raddia > Raddia distichophylla. The sequence continues at coordinate 1,383,869 of SPJY01032216.1, read as the reverse complement.
ATCAGCTTTAAAATATGAGCTGTATTTGCCATTTTGTTCCTTTCTAGCGAAAGTTGCTCTGTTCTCTGCGATGAGTATGGAAGCACTCCCATTATTTCTTGATGACAGGTCCAATGACAATCCTACATCTGAGTTTCTGTTGGATTTTACCTGAATCAATCAACAGGAAGGAATGCCACATCAGTTGGCTACAAAAAAGGGTCCTATTTTAGAAGAAAGAGAAAAGGTACAGGGTGCAAATGTATTGTCATCGTAAACATACTTAAGCATTTAGGTAATGTGTGTGTGTGACAATATTGTTAACAAGAAACAATCATATAGTATGCACAACTGGAAAAGAAGTGAACTTTTCATGAATTGTGTTTTCATTCCCTTCCATATCTTCAAAGAATTGTGTATTCATGAATTGTGACTATGCTAAACCAGTTACAATAAAATGGGATGACAATTTTTCTCACAGAATAAAATATATGTATATATCCATCTTTCATTGAAAGTCCTCCATTAAAAATCTGTTCAGAGAAAATAGCGCTCTGCTGGAGATGTCCTTTAATTGTCACACAATCTCCTCCACTGTACGCTCTATCCTTGAAACTATGAATTGATCAGAAAAATTATGGTTATAAATTGGAAAAGAACGCTGGAACAAGGAACAAAAACAAAAATGATGTGCCATCTAATCTAAGGGAAGAGAAAGTTCAACTCGCACTAGAAAATGACCTACAACCAGTCTGCATGTCCGAAAAAAGTACACTGCATATCTGCAACAGAGTATGCCTGGCAGATATGGAGATAATATTATGGCTCTGATTCTTTCTTATATGATCCCATAGAATTGCTTATCAGCTTCTAAGTATATTGAACTCATCCCCTGCCTCTCAATATCATAAGTAGTCATCAGTAAAAAATTAAACGGTCTATATGGCAAAACCCAGGTAGTACAGTTGCGGTACCTGTTCCAATTTCCATACTGTGGAACATTATATTTAAACAGAAGAATAATCCAAAATTCATTTACTGACTGAATTGTTCAGGATATGGTCAAATCTGCTTAATATAATGGCTAAACTGAGTTGAACAAAGTCCCTAGGCCAGGATTTCTGGTGATTGACAGTCTAGGGAAATTTTTTTCAACACTTTCCATTGTTATAAGTGATGACCAAATGCAAGTGCAACTAGATGACAGATTACAAATTTAATTTAAAACTGATAGCCTCTTTTTAATCTTGGCATAAGATGAAAAAAGTCACAAGAATTAAAGACACACAATTAATAAAAAATGCGTCTAAAACACATGGCGAGCTTACTTGATATAAGTTTGCACTGCTGGTTGAACTTTTTCTTCAGTGTATTTAAGCATGGGCTGAAAACAAGGGGGGCATGGGGTTGACAAGTGTGAGCTATTGAAAAAGAACAGAAATTTTTAGAAACTGAAAAGGCAATGACAATGTCCAAAGAATGTCCAGCATTGCAGTTTAACATTTCACTAGAAAACATAATACTAAAGAATTCATGCACACAGAAACAAATTGTGCTGACCAAACATCAGTCAGGTAGAAAGATTGCACAAGACAGCTACTAATCATGCTTTTAGATCCATCATAATGACAGCATGTTTAGACTTTACAGTATGGACACTATTATACGGAATACAATATCCTTACAGGACTGTTGACATCATGGTACCTGAAAACTCTGGCACGAAATATTGTTCCATGGATTATCAGATACCTTTAGTCCTTCAGAAGATACCTGATAACCATGACCCTGGAGGAAATAAAAAGTTTTAAAGCCATTAATATAAAAGCAAAAAAGAGACAAAATTGAAGTTGGACAGATAAATTGACTAGTTGTAATCAGTGTTAGGAATCAAATATCGTATTTCAACACATAACATGTTGTGCTCAGTGAATAGAAAATCCACAGTCCAAAGGTACAACAATATATACTACTACTGAAACACGGCAGGGCTTAATTTTAAAGTCATTCATTTCCACAAGTAAACATTGAGCATCATTGCATCAGCATTCATGGGCTGAGAGGTTTTAATTTCACAAACGGCATAACATCACATAACATGCCTGAGCTACAGATATTATCATTGTCAGGTATTCAAATTTAAATTATCATGAACAAATGGTAGGGATGAGCAGGACATTGCATATACATAAACAGAGACGAAAATATAGATGAAACTTGCAGAAAAAAATTATAAATTTGAGTGCAAATGTGAGCGAAATTGTTCTTTTGGAATTTTTTTTACCAGGGGATAATGGTAAGGCCAGTAAAATTTTCACTGGTACATACATGTATTGACTTCCACACAGGTTATAACAGACAATGATAATAAGATAATTAGCATCAATAGTAACGATTGCTGAGAATCTACCTGATTGAAATCTGAGTAGAAAGGTAATTGTTTTGGATAGCTCTGAAGAATACCCCATGATTTTTCAATAATGCCCCACCAACTGCACTATTTCTAGGTCAATACTTGGAAGAAATAACATAGAAGTACGATACAAGAGAGTAAACAATACATTACCGATTTTGTGCACTCTGAAAGTCAGGTCGTTGTCTAGTTTCATATACCCATCCAGGAGCAAATAAGGCAGCTGAGACATCATCTTGCTTAAGCAGATCAAGGGCAACATTTATCTAATGAAATAGGCAGTAAAGCACTTAATCATAAAGAAGAAGGCGAGAAAGTTTAACAGAATCCATTTACATGTGAGTAAAAAGGATCAACCATTATCATTAATGCATTAAAAAGGGATGATTACATTAGTTCATTGATGGATCAATCATTTCTGTTGTACAATCAACATGTTTTCGACTAAAATCTGATAAAAGTAATGTAGTCCAATATAATATTTGAACATCAGCATAAGCATCTATTTAATACCAACTTTATTGCCAGTTACAAAGCGGAGTTATGAAAGGCCTACATTATTTTGTATTAACATTGGTAATGATGGAATATCATGAGAAGACAGGCAGAGAGATTATCACATACATCCCATTGCCCACCACCAAATGTTTTACGGCCGAAAACATCAATACCCATGTACACATCATATTTCCTGTCGCCAGCAACCGCAGCTGAATCTTGTGGATAAGTTTCCTGCAAAAGGCATCCCAAGCCCATTAAAACATCATTCAATTGAGATTGCAGGGACCAACAAGAAGAGAGGATTACCTTCCAAGTATAGTTTACAAATAATCCATCACATAAATCAAAGAATGGCTTGTTAAACTCACTGAGCTTATCCTGCCAGTCGAGGTCACCATTTATAGTAATTGCATCATACCTGGAGAGCAAGTTTAGACCAAGAAGGAATTAATCAAACAACCTCTAAAACTAAAACCAGTCATGCCCACAACATAATACAGTTGGAATAATGAACTTCACCATATGACTAAAGATCCAGGAACATCGTCGTGCATTCTCTTCGTTAGATGATTAACGAATTCTTTCACGTTATTGATGAAATGGATGTCAATTTTAACCTCAATATTGATCTGAAAGATGATCCAGTATCAGTGAACAGATGATAACTATTGCCATCAACCAAATTTCACTTTGATATGTATCCCATCTTCTCTCATCTAAATACGAACCATGTTGTTAAAAAAATTAACTTCGGAACCCAAAATCACAAGATAACACGGAAGAGATTACCAGCCAACCATCAAAGCCCAAGGCAGCAGCCAGCTCTGTGAGCCTCTCGGCATACATCTGCGCAGAAGCCTCCGTTGCAAACATCTCCTTGCAGATTTCCGCACCTGCATCCCACTCCGTGATGAACGTTCCCAAGATCTTTGGTCACAAATGCCAAAAAGAAAAAAAACTAAGCAATCACACATCCAGTTGGGCGAATTCAAACCAAGGCAATGAAAGCAGGAAGAAGGCTAGAATAGAATTTGGAGGGAAGCAAGAACTCTATAGGAGGCAGCACCTTCACTCCGTGGAGGTGGGCGGCGTTGGTCCAGCACGGCGGCGGGAGGGTGACGAGGTAGTGGGAGAAGTAGACGAAGACGTCCATGAGGTGCCAGTGCCAGAGCGCGTAGGCGTCCGGGTTGGCGCCGCCCTGCGGCGCCGCGTCGTCGAGGTAGCCGCCCTGCATGTCGTGGCACACCAGGATGCGCCGCCGTGGCGGGAGCGGCGTCCCGGGGGATGGGAGCGGCGTGGAGGAGCGGTTGAAGGGGAGGTGGAAGTTGGTGGCCTCGGAGAGGTAGGAGCGGGAGGCGAGCGCGGCGAGGTCGGTGATGGGGTAGGAGATGGGCGGCGCCGGCTTGGACGCGTCGAAGGGCGGCTCCCAGGGCCGCCGCTTGGCGTCGGCGTCCGCGGCCGCGGCCGCGGTTGAAGGAAGCATGGAGCGGAGGCGGCGGAGGAAGCGCCGCGGGGAGAAGGGCATGCGCGGGTGTTGACCTGGCGGAGGCGGCGCCTGTGTGCGCGTGTGAGACAGAACGCCGGGCCGTGGTTCTGAACTTCTGATGGATTTACAAAGTTTGTTAGACCATCTCCAACCGAGTCCCTTCAGTGGTCAAAATCCCTTTGCGAAGAAATTCTGATGCTCCAACAAAATCTCGTCGCGGTTCTCGTCGGAAGAAATTTCTTCATGCATTCCTTTTAGAACGAGATTTTCTCTCCGTTTTTTTCGTAAATTTCTTCGAAGGGATGCTGTTGGAGATGATAGGAAATGAAGGAAACGAATGTGGGGAAAAGAATGGGGGAAGGGAATGAAATGAAGGGAATATGGTTGGAGATGGTCTTATTTTTTTTAGGTTTCATAAAATTTTGACAAAGTTCTAAAAATATTTTTTTAGTCTTTTCAAATCTCTTTCTAAAGGCTCTCAACTTTTCCAACGATAACCAAAACCAAACTAAAACCGCGAATCAAAGAGAGCTTTTATTTCACTGTGCGGCTCGATGGCTCGGAGAAATAGAGCGGATCCAGTAGGGTTCTGTGCCCCCCAATGGAACCGTCATATCGCAATTAACAAAGGAAGGGGGCTTGAAGGCGTCAAATATGGCAACCCCGTGAGCTCACTCTATTCTCATCATTCTCCATGCCGACAGCAACGACCTGCCATTCCCATGCTCAGCTAGAAAAGAGGGGAGGAAGGTTGTCTGAGTGTCGCCACCAGCGGCGTCGGGTTTAGCAGCGCCATGAACGAAGGAAAAAGTGAAGACAGAGTCACCGAATTTGACGACGCTGCCAGAGAAAGCCAACTTTTGTGTGTCTGTCCGCTCAGTGGAGTCCTCAACTGCTTCAAGCCCATCCCAGCGATGAAAGAGGAACATCCCCTACCTATTCCTCCCTTGGAAGGTGGGGCTGAGTAGATCGTCCAGGCCTTGATTTAGGGTTAGGGTTTGTGTTTGATTTGGGGATTTCACGCCTGCACAATGATGGATTGGGCTGCGATTACCCACGATCCTTTGTTTTTTTTAGCAGATCCATTTGATGGATCTGTCGATGAGAGATTTCCCACCTTTGTATTGTGGAGATGGTTCGATTTAGAGATTAGGGTTTTTGTGATTCACGCATGATATGGGGGATGCTTGCATTTAGGGATTTGACGTCTCGACAATGGTGGATTCGGGTTTAGGGTTACCTATGCCTGGGCGTGCTCATTTAATTTACATCCATTTCAGGGATTAGTCCATATAGGATTTCCCATTTCTGGATCTATGGACATGTCTCGATTTAGGGATGGGATGATTTCTTTCTTGCAATGCTGGGGTGATGACTGCATTGGGGGATTTGGACATTCCTTGATTTCTAATGTAGTTGCGTGCATGTAGATGAACAGCACCGAAGACAAGCTGCATAACCTACCGAAGTATGTGCTGGATCGTGTTGATGAGGCTTGTCAAATCTTAGAAAGCTTGCAAAGCAGAACTTCGACACTACGAACACGTTGCGAGCATTGTCTATGAACACACTTGTCCTTAGTCTAGAGGCATTGGCAAAACAGCGAGACATCCTTACACTTTAGGGAAAGGAGGAGATGATGAAGGCTCCTTTCTCCTCTAGTTCACATGCTTGTAAGAGGAACCGTACAATGCTTGGTCCGATGTTGAATCCTCTGACATCATCAACTCGGACTATGATCTCGAAGGTGAGAACTACGATCCAACTCTGTAGATTTTGTGCGAGGAGAATGGCATGGGATACGATAGCGACTAATCTAGGGGAATTTAGTTTGAATATAAATGTGAATAGATGATTACCATTACCTTAATGGTAATTTATTTAGTGTAATCATCTTGTTATTATGTATGTGTAGCTATAATTTGGCAGCATAGCTATCAAACCCAGAACCTTTTGTTCTGTCATAATCGACATATAGTATTTGTTCATAATGAAAGTGATGTGTAAGTCCTAATGTGATCAATAATAATATTTCTACATGTGCGGTTGTGTTAATTACCATTGTTGTGCACATATTATTCTCATTTCTTGCTATCTATGGCTATGTTATTCATATAATTTTAATTGGTATGTTCATTTCAAATGTTGAGGGGCTGGATCCTTTTTCTTACCACTTTGTAAAACTTTTGCAAAGAACCTGATCACTGAACATACTTACAATAACTTCAAATATGACACTAAACCTTGGCCTTAACACAGAACCTTAGAATAAATATTATTGTATTGCACCTCTGAATGCATTGTTTTTCCACTGCCACTTTTTTTTGTTAGTAATTGTTTCAATTATTGATAATATAGCACAACTTCTCCTACAAGCATAGTTGTAATTTTCATAATATTGTATTTACTAAATGATAACCATAAATGTCTCTATTAGCCGCACAAGGATGGACCCCAAATTCCTACGTGTAATGGAGCAACGAGGGCAGGGCGCGGCAAGGGTATGAGCCAAAAGGACGGGCACAACGTGGGCACACGACTATGGTAGCTGGCACACGGGCATGGTAAACCTAAGTGACGTCCTGGCTCGCATATATCCTAAGTGACGCATAAATTGGACTACACCATTTTTTTTTTTTGAAAAAACGCTAACTATTCTCATGGGCCAAGGGTCAGTGAAAACAAGGCACATAGCACACCCCGTGACGGGCAACCCCATATTTTCACAAAAAATACTACCCCGGTCACAGAAAGAAGTCGCTGTTGACTTTTGGACACGACTTTGACCATTTGTCTTATTAAAAAATTTAGTTCAAATATATGAAAATATAAGTAATACTTAAAATACATTTAATAATAAACCAAATCATAACAAAATAAATAATATTTATATAACTTTTTAAATAAGACGAATGGTCAAAGGCGTGTCCAAAAGTCAACGGCGACTTCTTTTTGTATTCGGAGGGGAGTTGCTATTTACGAAAATAATTCAAGTGACACACCCCGCTGCCGACCACCCCATCCATGGGGAATGGTCTCCTAAATCACAATACCAAAAGATAGGTATTCTTGTTTCACTGTGAATACCAGACAATTTTTTGTACGTACATTTTTCGAATAACTTTCCTTCGTTTTTCAAGGATGGATATTAGTAAATTCACGCACACACCATGGGTTCGAGCTAACTTACTAAAATGACTGCAATTTCATGGGTAGATACTACGGTATATGCTTGTATTAAAAACTTTGTATTTTTTGTTAGACACCCCTTCGCTACTACGGAAATTGCCTTTAGTCCCGGTTGAGAGAAGGTTTAGTCCCCCAACTGGGACTATAGCCACCAAAATATCTAAAAAATATGGAAAAATAGCCACCGAAATATCTAAAAAATATAGCGAATTCAAGACTCGAACCTAAAACCTCATGCCACCACGACTCTCCACCCACCCACCCACCCACCCACACGTATTGATCAGAGTAGGATACAGATTCCTTTTGAAGTTTGCTCGAACGAACCTTTAGTATGAGTTCGTACATCAGTACGGGTGCATATTACAAACCGGTACTGATGAGTCTGCACACCAGCTGCCTGTACCCGTCTGCGAAAGGTATCTTTATTGTTGCCTCTAACCGGCATTGAAAGTTTAGAATTGCTATTGTTGCTACAAACCGGTACTGGTGCACTATCAGTACCGGTTTTAATCCAACCGGTACTGATGTTCTGATAAATTAGTCCATTTCTCTAGCAGTGCTGGTGTGTGAGTAAAAATAGCGGTGCTTGTGTGTGAGTAAAAATAATTGTACGCCAATTCTACAATTGTAATAGGCCCAAATGCACTTATTTTCCATTGTTTCTATCTAGAACACCACAAATCAACACCACAAATCAACAGCGTATATGCATCTTTTCTTCCTATTTCAATATATTGGAAATATTAACGTGGTAATTCTCCAGAACTAAAGGACAATTATTTGTGCATGGTAACTTTCTCATTTTTTTAACAATACCTTTAGCCAGATCCATAAGGCAAATTTTAATACTACTGTTACCATATATACAAATTAATTAGATTTTCTTGGAAATGATATATCATGAGACAAACTACGCAGAGATTAGGAACGATATTGCGTGTTGCAAGTTGGCTGGGCAAGGGCCGTAAGCGCCTTTTCACTAGGAGATTAAGGCCCCGAGTCTCTTTCTTTTCCTTTTTCTTGTGTTGTTTTCTTCTTTATATGTAACCAAAACTTGTAACTATTTCCTCCCTACTTAATTGAAAAGCCACCCTTTCGTCGTCAAATCTTAAAAAAAAAAAAAGAGAGACTGAACTTAATTAGTTGGAGAAAGAACAGACGATTAATTGCAGCAACCTACTAGGTAATATTGATATGTTTGTTTAGTCTTCCTAGCTATCGTGGACTGTGGAACGGGATAAAATTGATGGACTGATATACGAAGTAGGTATACTAGGTACATTGCAAAAAATAAAGATAGGGATCAAGTCATCAAGCCCTCAGATATATATGTAAAGCAGACGTCGATCGATCGCTTCATATGCACAGACAAGTTGTCATTGGCTCAAAAATGCTCAAGATACTCAGAAGCTAAGCACGAGAAATAAAAAAAAGAGTGGAATCACAAGTACAGCACAAGAGTAAGAAAGAAGAAGAGCAGAAGAAGAAAAAAAAACAGAGTAAACAAAGTCCTCACAATGAACCTAATTAAAGCTACCCCTACCCTACACTATGAACTACATGCATGCATGGCAAGCAACAAGCTAAGTACCCTACACATAGTTGACTTAACTGGTTAACTAGCTAAGTCCAAAGGGACTCCCTCTTGAGGTGCTCCTGCGCCGCGTAGTGCACGCCGACGCCGCCGGCGGCCGCGGCAGCGCCGGAGTAGCCTACCAGCTGCGGCGGCACAAGCCCGCCGCCGTTCTGCATCAGGAAGGCCTCCGCCGCCGCGGCAGCGTCGGCGTCGGCCACCTGCTGCTGGTGATGGTGCTGCTGCATCGCCGCGATGCCGCCGTGGACGTCGCCGGCGAGCTGGGCGGCGGCGCCGGCCGGGAGCTGGCCGTCGCCGCGCTGCTGCTGCATCTGGATGCAGAGGATCTCGGCCTGCGCGACGGCGAGCTGCATCTGCAGCTGCGACACCTGGTTCTGCAGGAAGGAGATGGCCCCCACGCAGCCGTACACGGGGTCCCGCATCCGCGCGTTCGCCTCGTACACCAGGCTGCTCACCGCGTCCCCGCGCTGCTGCGCCGGCAGCTCCTGAAAACACCAAGTCGCCAACCCAATCAAAACTACTTGCCTGCACTACTGCGACCACTGCATGGCACCTACGTGTTTGTGTACTGTTACTACTACCGTGCATGGATGCATGCAATAATGCAAACTCATACGCATACATGAATGGGATCAAGCTTAATTTTCATAGACGATAGAAGAAACTTCTAACCTCTGCACCAAGAACGCATGCAGTGCATACGGCCGAAGAATGGATGCACTAAAATGCAGTGTGTGTGTATGTTGGAACCTGGAGCATCTTGCTGACGTTGCTCGCGCCGAAGACCTTGTGGACGATGGCGAACTTGTGGGGGTCGTCGGCGGGGAAGAAGGGCGCGAAGATGCAGTCCTTGGTGCACCGCCGCCGCAGCAGCTTGCACGACGCGCACGGCGAGCCGCTGCCCATATATATATGTAGTAGATGTGTGTATCGCCGGCCGCACACCGTACAGGCTGCAGAGTACCAGCAAGGAAGAAGTTTGCTAAGCTCAACTAGGCAAACTAACGAAGCACACACCAGAGAACGAAGCGTATATATGCAAGATGGCATCCAGAGAGTGAGCATCCAGAGAGTGAGACATTGGCAATATTTATAAGAAGCCATCTCTATACGTGTACATTTTGAGTCAGTTAAGTACTGATCTATACGCGTACACTACTTAGTTTATTACTCGATCTCCATCCTGTCTTCCAATTAAGCATGCACGGAATGCTTGCAAACATTGAAAAAAAATGTGGTTTAATTATACATACAAGATGACGTGAATATATAAAATAAATATTTTGTCACGGGAAATACTTCCATAACATTACATTTTAGAGTATGCATGATACCATAACACCATCTTGTCGATTTTTAAAAGCCAAAACCTAGTTCTACTCTCTGACCGATGAAGGGAGAGTAGCAAAGACGGAGACTACACGAACACGACGCATGTGTGGTGTTCAGGGTCGAGACAAGGGTAATTACTTGCTGTTGGTTAGTTTCTCAAGAGATGCTCTCCACAGGAGAGGTTAAGCTAACCTGAAGAAGGTAGAAGTAAACACGGTTTAATATAAACCTATATAACCCTGTCACTGACCGCTGCAGTCCAAGGGTATCGAATAGATTAAGAGAGGAGGCACAGGATGATGCTTCTATTGGACACAAGGGCATCAAAGTCACCGTTAATTAGATAGCTAGGAATCTTATCAAAATAGAGTAGTAAAACTCAACCAATTAATTCCTGTCAGATTAGGTGCGTGCTGTTAAGCCAGTATGCCATCAATAATATATATGTGCGTGTGAGATCACCGGATTGACCTGTGCTAGCTAATCACAAATTAATGGATATTTGTACGAAATATCGCAAGAGCAAAAACAAATAGTACTACATTAAGATCGACCAATATGTGTATGTGGCACATACAATTTGTGTTCATATGTTCATTGTAAATTGGTTGAATTAGATTAGGGTGCATAATACAACGTGACCTAGTAGATGTCAGATGACACCGTGGACTTGAAGCAAAGAATCAATGTAGCAGTGTAGAGTTTACTCCTCCCTTTGGCGTAAAACCAAGGGTGCTGCAACACTGCATCAGTGCTAAGTAGCTAGGGGTAGATAGTTTAATCACTTGCGGCTGTGGCAAGAATCCTCCAGATCGAATTCCCCTCCCCCGAGGCGATGTTTCTGCAGATCTTTTGTGCCTTTAATCCATAAAAGTCTGCTGTGGAAAACCTTAAGTCCATATGATAAAGTAAAAGGCCTGATAACTTCACTGCAGAGATTTTAAAGTACCATATATGACGATGCATCTCTCTCTATGATCAGCATGTGTGTAATAGCTACTGTTAATCATGGAAAACCTTTCAGAGAAATCTCGGTGAAATTCGGTCTTACCAACCCCCTGTAAAAGTTTAATCCGGCTATTTTTTTGTATAAAATTCATCTGATCATCTTGCGATGGATAAAGAAGTTTTGATTAATTATAGCTTCTATACAGTGGCCCATGAAGCTAGCCCAGCTGGTTTGGTCATGCTCTAGGAAGTGGAGGTGCTAGTTCGATGGCCTCATATAGATCGAATTAATTTTGAAAATTTTGTTTGAAGTTCAATAAAATTCATAGTTTCTTTGAAACTTTTCATCAGAAAAATCCTTTTTGAAAAAAATATTCATGAAATTCAATTTACTGGTGGGGTCTAGTAAAATTTTTAAAATGAAAATTATTTCCCTGGTGTTAATTTCTTGTCAACATGCAGTCCCAAGCAGACTTATTGATTCCGTTTCGTTCCGGTCGAACGGGCGGAACGTTGTAAAACGGAACGGAAAGAGATATTTTCAGTACCGGTCAACATTCCTTTCAGAGAAATCTCGGTGAAATTCGGTCTTACCAACCCCCTGTAAAAGTTTAATCCGGCTATTTTTTTGTATAAAATTCATCTGATCATCTTGCGATGGATAAAGAAGTTTTGATTAATTATAGCTTCTATATACTGGCCCATGAAGCTAGCCCAGCTGGTTTGGTCATGCTCTAGGAAGTGGAGCTGTGGAGGTGCTAGTTCGATGCCCTCATATATAGATCGAATTGGTTTTGAACTTTTTGTTTGAAGTTCAATAAAATTCATAATTTCTTTGAAACTTTTTATCAGAAAAATCCTTTTTAAAAAAATATTCGTGAAATTCGATTTACTGGTGGGGTCTAGTTAAATTTTTAAAATGAAAATTATCTCCCTGGTGTTAATTTCTTGTCAACATGCAGTCCCAAGTCCAACTCCCAACTCCTAAACAGTAAAAGTAAAAATTACTTGCAGCTAATCGTATTGATATAACCAATCTGGGTCAACGAGCTGTCATCTGTCATGGGAAGTATTATTTTACATTTTGGAAGTATTATTTTTGTCCCATCTAACATATAAATTGATTCAGGCGAAGCAATATACGGTTGAGTTGCAAGACAGCATCAGACCCGTACACACTGATCGCATTCGAGAGAAACAATTTGCAGAGATTGCAAGTTGTAGCCAACACTGCAACCAGATTCTTCTGCTCAATTACTTTACAGAGTCCATCATGTGCACCGCACGAGATGAAGCATCCATTGAGAGAAATAAAAACATCAATTTGTCGGGGCCTAATCAGAGCCAATGTTCTGCACTACCTTTGTCCCTACTCCCTAGTTCGTGCCATTAATTACAATTTGGAAGGGTCTAACACACCGGTGTAAGTAGGCGGAGTGATTTGATTAAGACTAAGCGTATATAGGGAGTAGAGTAAACTTTTTTTTTGCATGTACGTTAGCCAATGCTCTTGACATAGTAATAATTGTTTTCCCTCAATTTGGCTTTTCCATATCTGGTGATAACAATAATAAGCCCTCGTACATGCACCAAGTGATTTTTTTGTGACAATTTCATAAAACTCCCATCCTTACAAAGAGAGAGAGAGAGATGCTATATAATCACTTGTAGCAACATAAGCATGCACAAACATGATCTCATGTGTTAGTAAAAACACTTAGAGCATCGGCAATAGGTTCCCTAAAAGGTTCCACAAACTACTGTTGCGGACAGCCTCAGTCTCTATAACAATCTAGTAGAGTATCTCTCTAAATTTAGATATTCCCTTCATCAGAGTCTCAATTTAGAGACTATTTAGAGGATTTTTATATCTTTTCGAGGTATGTTGGAGATGATGAAAATATAGATTACAAATAATGATTTAGAGAAGGGATATAAAAACGAAATACAGAGATACACTGGTGATGCCCTCCCCTTAGTAGCTAGCCTACGTAAGTTTCAACTATCAGTAACATGTGAAGGCCTGAACATATTAATTTAACCCCTTGCAATGCATGGCATGCATGGGAGTGGTAACAGTATTCCTAAGCTAGCTTGGCATGCGTAGTGTTGTGCCCACGTCGCCATTTTGACCATGGACTGACACGATTCCTCTGCACGATTTGTTTACGCGCTCTTCGAGCAGACAGTGAGAGGGAAGTGTCCAAGCATAATAATGGGGACGTCATGAGGATCGAGACTTTGTTTGGAAAGATCGACGGTGCCGATGGAGAAAACCTAGCTAAACCTAGTGGGGAGAGAGATGGATCGAGGAGGAGCTAGAGCTAGCTCGACGTGAATGTTTGTTTGGGAGACATTCACGTGGGCACTACGCCTCCTCTCTTCCCAATTTAGCTTCCCTCTTGTTGGTCAAGTTCCAATTGTGATTACCACTATCGATCATTTAGCCATGTATGTTTGAGACGACTGCATATATGCCTGAATAAACATTTAATTTGTAGCTATTGATAGCGTGTTATTTTAGAGACATGCATTAAAGGTCTTTCACCGACTCTCTTCTATCAAAATATATCTTCTCTATTTTTCTAATCTTTTCTAGTGCAAGTGGATATTAGAACATGTTCAAAATGACTTTGGATTGTTTGATAGAAAATAAATCTAGTTTTTTATGTCTATTTATTTTTAATCACGAAGACACCTCTAAAAAGCTTTTAAAATCAACATAAATGAAGCGGACTAGCTTCGAGAGGCAGATTTGACAACCTCTCAAAGTCTAGCTAAACATTCAACTCACTTCAGTTCACCAGCTTATTAATTCAGCTCAGTTACTCAAGGCATGCTTTAAGATTCATATATTTATCTTATGGTTGTCATTTCGGATTTGGTTAACGTTTACATCCCATTGGTATTTTCAACCAGATCTCAAGCTATCATTTTTAAGCATGTTTTTAATTTATTCCTGCGTTAGTACAATGAAGTTGACTAAATTTTATTTGAGTGTGATATGACATCTCATTGTCGACTAAAGTTGAACTATTCGTATCCCTAAAATATTATAAGTTTATAACGGTGATTGATCGACTTTCTAGTGGCCAGTGAAATTGCTCGTTGATTATGGTAATAGTTTGTTTGTTCTCCTTGTACTAGTTTGTTGTTTTTATCACTGTTCACTACCACGGAAAGGGCCTTTAGTCCCGATTGGCAACTGGCTTTAGTCCCGGTTGCCAAACCGGGATAACGACCTTCAGTCCCGGTTTTCTCAACCGGGACACAAACGTTACCACGGTATAGAAAAATATCTAAAAAATATGGCGAACTCAAGACTCGAACTTGGAACCTCATGTTACCACGAGACTCCGCACTCACCCATCTAACCAACCCACCCAGCCACGCGTATTTACTAGACTAGGATATGCATTCTATTTGAACTATGCTGAAACGAGGCTTTAGTCCCGGTTCGTAACACAAACCGGGACTAAAGCTTACCTTCAGTCCCGGTTCGTGTTACGAACCGGGACTAATTTGTGCCCGTGCCAGCTGGCATGTACCCGTTTTTCAAAGCGCTTTTCTATCCCGGTTTGTAATATAAACCGGGACTAATGTGGACGAAAAATCGTGCTTTTGGCCTAGTAGCCATGAACCGGGACTGATGCCACTATCAATCCGGGTTTGTAGATTACCGGGATTGATGTGCCGGGATAGAAGGTCCGTTCTCTAGTAGTGGTTTACCCCATCGCTCTGCAATTTAGACGATTATATCAGCTTTGTATCGTTAGAAAAATCAACGCTTTAGAATTAATTTAATTTAACTAACAATAAATTTATGAGCATTAACAGATTAAACATCGTCATGCAACACGAATATATTGCAGACATAAATGAATCAGATGCAATTACATGTACCTTACTCGTAAACAAATCAACGAAGATCTGCCATAAAGGACAAAGAGCAGTATATATTGATCCTTCTAAAAATCGTAACCAAGAAAGGATGACAACGACTTTGTTGCTGCGGTGTAGATGGTGATGCAAACCGTACGTAGACGAAGTAGTTGTAGCAGATCCCCACAGAAGCAGAGGAAGAATAACACGAGTGGTCATATAGTAGTGTACTTCCCAAAAACCTTATTTGTCATCTCTTGGTGTAGAGTCTCATTGATGTCGGGTTTGGAAACATGCTCTCCTGATATTTAGAGCATGACGGCGCAGCGAGACGGGCAGCTTATTGGTGGCAGCATAGAGAAAGAGAGAGGCAATTGAGAGGTAGGTACAACCCTTACTTTGGGTCTATATATGCTTTTTCTCTTTTTTTTGGGACATTCTTGAATGGTGCTTTCTTCCTATTTGTATAGGAGGTGAGAAGAGGTTTCCTCCCCATAATTAGCAATGTGGAACTAACGTTGCACACTCATAAGAGGCCCCATGGGCTTTTGAGATTTATTTGCATTATCCTCAAATGTATTAGGGCCAACCCCATATATTGTAACGTATAAATCTTGAGGTTCAGACCAAATTATCTAAACCGATTGTTTCATCATCTTTCACTCTTATTTGGTCTAGTTTGTGTTCTCGTGTTTTAAGTTCAAACTTTTATAAATATATATAGTCGGTTATCGAAACTTGGTTAAGTTTTTTTTAATGATTTCTACACTAAATTCGGTTGGCACACCTCTTAAACCCAAAAATTGGCGCTGACAGGCCGGGATCCTATGTCCTGAGCAGAACGGCATAAAGTCAAGAAAAGTAAGGTCGTTGTGCATATCGTCTTCAACCTCCTTTTCATTGTGTGGCACCCTTCGTGAACCTCCGTAACAAGGCTAGCTAATTAAGCATCTCATATCCCATCCCTGCTCCCTTGACATCGCCAATAGAACTATACAACCTCGTACGTTTGCAGCTAGGAAACAAACCAAAGGGGAAAAAAGGGAGAAAAGAAAAGAGAGAAAATTAAAGGAACAATTGTGTTCTTCTATTCTGGAGTACACAATTATAATTTTACCCCTACTTTTTCCACTTTGTGATTTTGCCCTTGACTTTTGAAAACGAAGCTACAGTTTGCCCTCATTCTGTTTACAGTAGTTAACGGTGTTAACTCAGCTGTAAAAAGACATCTATGCCCTTATGAATTTGCCCCTAATTTTATTAGTACTTTGTGATTTTACCCTGTTTCAGCTCAAATATTGATGATTTGAAAACCGTATTTTGACAACATTTTGATAGAAGTTATATATATTGAATTTGAAGACATGTGGAAGGCTCTTGTCGAGATCTACACTATGGCCACTTACACACGATACGTGCCGTATGCAGAGATCAAATATGCAGAGATGGATCGATGTTTTGCTCGGCTGCATGTCGAGGCCGTTCTCAGCCCTTGAATCTTTGGCCGCGCCAGATGTTTCGTCCCTCATTGGAATCCACCAGAACGAGGCCGCCTAGCCGCCGCATAGGTTACAAACCGCCGCACACTTCATATTGAGCCGATTAAATCAAAAAACAGTACAAGAGCATTTTAGTCCTTTAGCATGGAGTATATTATTTTTATTTTTTAGAACTGATTAATCCGGCGGGCAATATTAACATTATGGGCAAATGGTAACTTCGTTTCCAAACTCGAGGGCAAATTCACAAAGTATGAAAATCAAGGATATAATTACAATTAGACTTACAGCCGAGTTAACTGCTGCAAACGGAATGAGCGCAAGCTGTAGCTTCGTTTTCCAAAATTAAGAGCAAAATCACAAAGTGGGAAAAGTAGGGGCAAAATCACAATTGGACTTCTAAACAGGGGCAAGAACGCAATTGCCCCAAAATTAAAAGGTGCAAAAAGAAAACGAGGCTGATGGGCGGGTCCCAACTGTTTGTAGTGAAGGAAAAAGAATTTTTCTTTGGCGCACGAATGATTACAATCTTTTGCCAGCTTTGTCACGGCAAGATAGCAACTAATAGCATATAATGAAACAACCATTGTAACATGCATGCATGTAAGGACTAAGGGCGGGGTGCTTAGTGATAGCGTGCAAAATTTAGAGATGTGGCATAAGCATAATATTAGTATAGCACGTGAGCTATATTTTTAAGGTATCTGTTTACCATAGTGGAGCAAGTGTTTTGCACCTCCTATTCTTGCGGAGCACGGCTGCCTCCCCGGGCTTTGTTTCTATAAACCGGGTGATGGCTAGCCTATATATATTGTAATCATGTTATGATATCAATCAAGTCGTGATTACCCCAAAATCTCTCACATCTTCAGTTTTCACGATTAGAAGCATCCATAATGCCTCAAATACCACTAACATTAATGCCTATGACAGAATGGACCCACATGCAACTCCTTTATCTTTTTCTCCTTTTTTCACTTTTCCTTTCTATGACTACGCCATTTTCTGCACCTCCCACTCCCCCGGGCCGCCCTGTTCCAGCCCCTCGATCCCACAGCCACCATCACCTCTGCCCTTCTGCCTCCCTCCATGTCGTCTCCGTCCTACTGCTAGCCAAACCCGGTGGTCGTGAGCTCCGCCACACCTACGGTCTTCACCTCCTACCACCACCTCCAGCCTTCGACCATCATGAATCACTTTGTCGGGCTGGCGTGGCACGATTCTCATGGCTCATGCTCCCCTTAAACCCAACAGTGTGCATGTCGTGGAGGAGCAACGATAGCGCCACCATTTTATTGAGCCTCTCTGATGGGTGGCTCATTACCGCCAGTGCTGACTCGGAGCTCCGTCTCCTAGACCTTCTCATTTTGGCGCACAACCCTAAGTCGTGCCGCTCCTATTTATCATGCATATGGTATGCTATAATCTCTGGTTCTCCTTCATTGACAGTAACAATGATGAGGAGATCGTGATCCCGTTGGAGTGCCATTCGCGCCCCAGCTTCCTGCATTTCTCTCCCCTCTCTCTGTAATTGGAGATATGTTTGGAAACAGGTTGGTGATGGACTTTGGATTTTGATGATGGCTGTGATGGGCATTTTGAATTTAGAATTGAATGCAAAGAAAAATTGAATTTTGATGAAACTTGATTGATTGTCGGCACATTTTTTATGTGATGATGACATGTGGATCCCACATCCACATGCAAGCGAAGTGAAATTGAGGAGAAAAACAGAGTGACATATAGGAAATTACGAACCAAAGGGCAAAATTGTCTTTTTCAACGTCTTGACGGCTTGACTCACGGAAAACAACCAACAATGTCATGTAAGATAATATTTAAGATATTACGATGTCATACAAGAGAGATCCGACTAACCGATGTCACATATGGCTCTAAAACACTACGCAATGGCATACAAAAATTTCACCCTTTCTACTGCCACAAGTTCAGGTCATCTCAAGGGGTTTGTCTCAACACTATAGCAAATAATGATGGGGGTAAGGAATGGACAAAGGGGTAGTGAATAGTAAATATAGAGAGTAGCAATAGTGATGGGGCTAATCAATGTTAGGTAGTGAATAGTAATAGTGCAGTCTTATTGATGAGGTGTCACATCATTAATAATGATGGGGCGAGCCGAAGGTGGCTAATGTCTTAACTATACCTAAACTACATATAGATGAGGTTGAGATATACGTGAACATAATTTGACCAAGATTCCACAACATGTTGTGCGGTTTGTATTAGGCCCTCTTTGATAGCTTGTTTAGTTTTAGTTTAGTTTTTGTTGGTAAAATTTGACCACCTTTGAAAGTGGTATGAAAAAGCTAAATAAATTATTAAAAAAATATTTTTCAAATCTTTGAGAAAAACCCTACAAAGTTATAAAAAAATATTTTCAAAAAATAAAGTGAATGGTGTATATAAAAATAACAAAAGTTGCATTCCCAACAAAAACTAAACTAGAACAAGGTATCAAAGAGGCTCTTAAAGTCATGATGCAAGCTAAAATTGTTCCCGTAAGTTAACTCAAAAGTACATCAAGGCATGCATCTAATCTCAAAATTAGATTGCTCGCCTTGAAACACAAGATCACATGCTAAGGACATGTATGCTTGTTTACCTCCAAATGCGATCGATAAATTCATATTTTAATACATATATGAAATTATCATTTTTTACTATCCAATGCTTGTTTGCAGCCGTCATGTAGAGATAGGTGTTTCTTTCTCCGTTAAAACTAAATTTTAACAGTTTCCATTATCTTCTAGTCTTTCATCTGAGTATAAACCTATCATTATATTCCATACTATGGCTAGCTTGCATCAAAATCCCTGCTACACAACTTATCTTCATTTCTGTTTGCACTTGTTCGCATGAATATTTTTAACTAATTCATTTGCGCCGCTTGCTTGACCTTCAATTTACGCAGATTAATCTTCCACCTGTACTACGATTAATATTTATGCATACTCCCAACACATGCAGCATATATCGAAACAGAATATTAGTTTGGACAGAATGCAAGCTAGCTGAGCTGTTGCGCATAGTGTTCGATGCTGGACTCATCCATCGAAGAGACAGAATCAAATGGTCGGAGCCTCTTAATTGCACCCTGACACGGACACCTCCCGATCGAACATGGATTCCATAGAAAAACAGAACCACGTAGGGAGGCGAATAGAGAGATCGATATCAGCACGGACTGCAATAACGCCTCGCTTGCTGGGCCTGTAAGCAACACACACCTCAGAGCCGTCCGATCGGGCTTAGATGGCTTGGATCTCCTACACTGAGAACATGTACAATGGTCGAGACAGCAGTTGTCTCTAACTGTTGCCATGTTACTTAGAGACAACACTAAAGATAACATATACAATGGTAGAAATGTTCACATACAAAGTTTCTTAATTCTCGTGGAGAGTCGACTCTTGATTAAGAAACGGTTCAAATATATATGCACACACTCTCTCCTGCACATCATCAATTAGCTGACATGCCACTGATTAGATATAGTTTAGAGACCGCTGAGATTAACTGTTGTACATGCATACACGTATACATGCTGCGTTGAGGAGAGCTTCCTTTCGAAGGTTGAAACACGCTTTTGCATTCACGCAGACTGCTGTGTTCGCGTGAGAGTAATTAATTAAGCAAGATGGTGTCGTCGTTAGCAAGTGATGGAGGGATCGAGGAAGGGCGAACAGATATCTTTCGCTGCATCGTCTAATGCTGAATTTAAATGGCCGTCGCTTTACCATCGAGTAACATTGGAGCATCTGTTTCGGTGGAGTCGATCACCGGTTATAAAAATAGTTATGTTATTACGTAGAAACCAAATAAACAATCTTACAATCCCTCAAATTGACTAGCACTACTAAAGAACTGGTGTTTACTATCGGTCCATCGTTGCCGGTTATATATGTGAACCCATAATGCTGATTCTATCACTACCGGTTCAACAACAAAAGACCAAAGTGGGTTTTCATTACGGTTGGAGCCACGAACCGGTAGTGATCCCGAGGGTGCAATCACTATCGGTTTTGGTAAGAACCGATAGTAATGCTATAACATCACTACCGGTTTGTAATACAAACCGATAGTAAATATCCTTAGACACTATTTGAACACAGTCTTCTTCCTGCCCATGCTACCACAACCAAGAATAGAGAGGAGCCGATAGGGCCTAAGCATGAGGTGGATTGGATGTGCTGGCCAAATTTCAAAATTTGGCGATTTTACTCGAATCCAAGTGCTTTAAGGTTAGTAACATAATCATCACTTCATTTTTAGTTAAATGTAGTTGCCTTTTTGCTTTAGATTTGGAGAAAGAGTAGATTGAGTGGTTTTTTCATGATCAATAAAGGATTTTGAATGTAGGTTGCAAAAACTTGAATGTAACTTGATCAATTTTTTAAGTAGGCTGCAAAAAACTTATTGTGTATGTATGGAATTTGCTTAGATTAAGATGTAGTTCCCATTGAAGGTGGTGATGTAGCTTAAACTTAACTTATGGTTCATTATCGATGAATAATTCTGAATCTAGAATTCGACTAATTTTTTATGTAGATTGCAAAAAAAAGTATATGTTTTGTGTTTTAAGAAATTAAGATGCTCCCATTGAACGTACGTAGGTATGTAGCTCAAATTTAGGTTGTAGTTGGAAGATTGCTTAAAATTTAAAGAAATTATTTGGATTTCCACATATAATGAATTATCTAGAAGGAGATAGAGTTACAATCGAGAATGAACAATTAATGTGGGTTTCTCCCTTTTCAAGAATGTTCGGCACACTCACCGCCGCCTAAAAGATTTTAAAAGATTTCTTTTCCATAATTGAACATGTCACATTATTATTTTTTTTAAAAGGTTATAATTGTCCATAAAATAGGATAGAATGTTAAACAATTATGTAAAGTTTGTTATATGAGAAATTTTGATGAGACTATGTAATCATAAATTTTTTTGATATTATTTTATTTTGGATTTTATAAAATATTTGATAAATCGTTATAAAAAAACTAGCTAATAATTAGCTTGCTATAAGCTAACGTAGATGGACTGATTATGGATGTATAACATGGACCGACGCTCCAGGGAGTACACTGAGGGCATGTAAACTTTTATTCGTGCGGCCATTACATATAAGCCATCAGGCTTGATACGTTGTCCATGCGTAAATGATCCTAGTCCCTATCATGAGTGGAAGAAGCTCACAAACTTGAGAAATGGGGATACGGGTGGAAGAAGACAGGTGAACCCCTCTGCTTTTGACTACAAAGAATTCCAGCTGCTGCCATGGGTGGAAGAAACTCCAAAATTGCGAGATGGGGACAGAGGTGGAAGAAAACATGTGTGGGTGGGGTGGAGCTAGTCAAACCCTCCGCTTCCTATTCATCGTGGGAACAAAATCGGAGATGGGCTTGGGTCAGGAACTAGCACCAATAAACTTATGGAAAAAGTCAACTTTACCTCCCTCTACTATTGCCTCAGTTTAGTTTTTCTCCCTCTACTCCAAAACCGGGTAAATTACCTCCCTCTACTTTCCATACCGTGCAAATTACCTCCCTCACTTGAAACCACTCCGGTTTTGGGTGATGTGGCGTCCTAATCTACGGGTTTTTAACTAGTTAATTCTAAAAAATTATAGGAAAATAAAAAAAAGAATATTTTAAACATATAAAAAATGTAAAATCCAAACGTGCATTAAAAATATGATATTCTTATACAAACCTATAAGCCAAAATTCATATTTATGATTGGAGGTATTTTTAATAAAAAAAATCTCAAACATGTATATAATTTTTAGCATGTATGTTTATATGCAAGCACCACTTTATTAAATATTTGGATTTTTCATACTTTTATTCTGTTTCTATGAGTTTTCTATAATTTTCTATAATTTATTTCCTCAAGATTATGATATCACATCAACAAAACTCCTTTTTTGCTGAGAAAATAAATTCTAGAAAACTAAAGAAAACTAAAAAAAAATAGAATATAGGTTTGTACACAAATATCATATTTTTTATTTCGCTTTTGGATTTTACATATTTTTATATACTTAAAATGTTTTTATTTATTTTCTAAGTTTTCTATCATTTTTTAAAATTTAATTAGTCAAAAACCGGTTGATTAGGACACCAAATCACTCAAAACTGGAGTGGTTTCAAGTGAGGGAGGTAATTTGTTCAGTATAAAAAGTAGAGGGAGGTAATTTGCACGGTATGAAAAGTAGAGGGAGGTAATTTACCCGGTTTTGGAGTAGAGGGAGGAAAACCAAACTGAGGCAATAGTAGAGGGAGGTAAAGTAGACTTTTTTCTAAACCTATGGACTGATTTCTAGGTATTCGATCCATATATACCCTTGAATCCATAATACCCAATAAAGAGCATCATAGTACCGTGTGATTAGGCCTGCCATGCAGAGCCCGGCCCGAAGCCGGCCCGTTTACACGGTCTGTTTCAGCTGCATCCCGGCTCGAGCCCACTCGATCGGCCCAGCATTCTCCCAGCCGGCCTTCTCGCAGACGACTCTTGTATATACCTGAAAAAGTAAAAAAAGACGACAAATTGGTGCCAGGAGTTCAAATTGGCACGGTGTGTGTGTGTGTAATCTCAAAAGTCCAGGAGTTCAAATTGTATATATCTGAAAAATAAAAAAAACTCTTGTATATTGGCACGGTGTGTGTGTGTGTGTGTGTAATCTCAAAAGTCCAGGAGTTCAAATTGTATATATCTGAAAAAATAAAAAAAACTCTTGTATATTGGCACGGCGTGTGTGTGTAATCTCAAAGGTCCAGGAGTTCAAATTGTAGCAAGCTTCTACTATCCGTGCCATCCGAACAGTTACCTGCATTCCTATCCGAGAAATCCACCCAGTGATGTCCAGTAAATAGTTGCACCAGCATTCGTGCGTGCCATACCAAATCCATTTAGCTTTCTGTTTTCTTTCCTCTTGAGATATAATGGAAACAAATTCGAACCTCTTAAATCTCCCCATATATACAACAGCCCACACACACATGTGCCGTACAACGAAAATCGTGCGTAAATGGCATCGGCACGTGGCATCTGAGTGGAGCAAGAGCAAGAATTCAACAAATTGGCGTGTGGCCAGCACCATAGATGTGGCATCATTGTCATCGTATGGGAGAGCAATTTCTTTTGTCGCCAAATTTTCCCAGGTGGCCATTTTACATATTATATCAGCGTACAATGTTGATTGTACTTGACGGCACATGAAGGAAAGCCAGGTGTACGTGTGTGTACGTGCTGCCTACGTTATTTCTATGCTTTTTTTTTAGAATATATCTATGCATTTGTATGTGGTCTCCTACATACATATTAGTGCCTGCTTGTATTCTCTTTGACGAACCTACAACTATTCTGACTATATAAGAACCGATTCTTTATATCCGAGCCACTCCTTATAAATCTGATGGTTCAGATATGATATTATAATGTTTTTTTGAGCAAAGGGGCAGGAGAACTGCCTTGCATTGATCAAAAGAAGAAGAAGAACAGGAAGTACAGGGTGGGGCCGGGGAGAACAACGGCCCCTCCCCCCAAGGGCCAGGCAAAAAGCTAAACTAGCTTATTACAAAACTTGCACCTGCGGCCGCCCAGAGGCGCATGTCATCTAAAAGGGAAAGAAGGAAAACTAGCCTAGGGCGCTCCTGCTGTCGAAATATTCGGTTGTTCCGCTCTAGCCAAAGGTGCCATAAGGTGGCGGCGATAACTGAGAGGTAGCCTCGAGGGGGATCATGCTGTAGCACGTCCACTTCCCACCATTGACTGAAGCTGTCAGTGACGGACTAGCCAGCGGTGTTGAAAAGCGGCGCATCAAGCAACGCAGCCAACCTTGTCCAGATGAAGGTGCTGAAGTGGCAACCTAGGAAAAGGTGCTCTGGAGTTTCGAGGTTACGCCTGCAAAGTGGAAAAAAATAGTCGTTTGGCAGCTTTCAACGGAGCAAGGCGTCGGCAGTCATGACCCGCTTATGCAATAGCAGCCAGAGGAAGAATCTGCACTTTGAAGGGGCCCAGAGTCGCCAGACTTGATGGAAAACAGGCTTGACTAGACGACCTTCAAATTGCAGCAGGTAGTCCGACTTTACCGAGAAACTCCCATCCCTAGTAAAATGCCAAAGCAGTTTATCCGATTCGCTAGGAATTAGGGAGACCAGGGAGATCCTCCTCAAGAGGTCGATCAGCTGCGGGATCAAAAGAGGGGTAAAATTTTGCCTGAGATCCGAGATCCACGCACTGTTCGTGATGGCGTTTAAGACCGTTATATGCTTCCTTGTCGACGCAATGAAAAGGTCCGGCGCAAGTTGCTTGGGCGCACAACCAGAAAGCCACCTGTCTTCCCAGAAGGAGAGGGTGGTACCATTATCCAGGATCACCGAGCAGCCCGCCCGCAGTAGGGAAGCATCGTTGAGAGTGGTGTTGAAACTGCGGTCGGCCCAAGCCGGCGTTGGAGACGACTTGCTGGGCCAGAGCCAACGCAGCCTGAGAGCACGAGCGAAGCTATAAAGGTCAGGAACCCCAAGGCCTCCAAGCTTTACCGGGGAGCAGACCGTGCGCCAGTTAACTTTTGCCCCCCGAGTGATGGAATCGGAGCCTTTCCACAACCAGGCACGCCTAATAGAGTCGATTTTCCTCATTACTGACGAAGGCGGGATGACAACCGAAAGAACATAAGAAGATAGCGCTAAGAGGACTGCTTTTAGCAAGACGAGACGACCCCCTTTGGACATGAGCTGCCCACACCAACCAGCCAATCTTGAGGAGATTTTGTCAATGAGAGGTTGGAAGTGGGCGTGGCGAAGTCTCTTGATGGATAGGGGCATTCCCAGGTACCTGATTGGGAAAATGGACCTCACGGCAGGGAAATCCTGAAGGATGAGGTCGAGATCGACCCCTTCACATCTGATTGGCACGACCTGGCTCTTTGAAAAATTGGTGCGAAGACCCGAGATAATTCCGAACTCCTGGAGG
This sequence comes from Raddia distichophylla, assembly GCA_005191435.1. NCBI lineage: Eukaryota > Viridiplantae > Streptophyta > Magnoliopsida > Poales > Poaceae > Raddia > Raddia distichophylla. The sequence goes on along the minus strand of SPJY01032216.1, from coordinate 1,358,040 downwards.
ATGGCGACTAGGGAATCGACATCTTCTTTGATGGGGTTTAAGAAGATTGCCGCATCATCAGCAAAGAGTGAAACTCTGGACTTACAGGATCCTCTGATGGGCGAAAGAGCACCCGCCTCGGAAGCGCGAGTTATCAAGGCAACGAGAGGCTCGATGGCGAGGTTAAAGAGCAAGGGAGAGAGGGAGTCACCCTGACGGAGCCCTCTACGATGAAAAATAGTGTCAATGGGGTGGCCATTAAGGAGGACCTTAGAGGATGAGGAGGCCAACGAAAGGGAGATCCAATCCCGCCAGCGATCCCCAAAACCACGGGCGCGGAGGTTGTCAAGGAGATAAGGCCAGTAGACAGAGTCGAAAGCCTTTTCTAAGTCGAGCTTAAGGAAGAGCGCCGGGGTGTGCGATCTATGTAAGGATTTGGCTTTACTTTGGACGAGAAGGAAATTTTCCTGGATGTGCCTCTTCTTGATGAAAGCACTTTGGCAAGGTGAGGTTAGTTCTTCCATGAAAGGGGCTAGGCGGGTGGACAGGATTTTGGTGAAAAGCTTGCCCACACTGTGGATCAGGCTGATGGGGCGGTAGTCAGAGGCGGCGAGCGGGCTTTCTTTCTTTGGCAACAGGATTATATGAGCATTGTTTAAAGCCTCCAGTCCGGGCCCATTCAGATTGAAGAGGCATTGCAGGGCTGCAAACAGGTCTTCCGAGATGAAACTCCAACATGCTTTAAAGAAATCCCAGGTGAAGCCGTCCGAGCCAGGAGCCTTGTCATTTGGGAGAGAGAAAAGCACAAGCTTAAGCTCCTCCAAGGTTAACGGCTCTTCTAGAGAGGAAGGTCAACCACGGGAAGCCCAAGGAAATCCCAGTTAAAAGACCTGGCGGCGACGGGGGGATTTGGCAAGGATTCTTCGCCGAAAATGGAGTTGAATTGATTGAGTAGCACGTTTGCCTTATCCTGGGACTCAGTGTGCATGCCAGAAGAGCTTTGAAGGGAATGGATGAAGTTTCTTCGACGTCTGCCGTTAGCCCGCAGGTGGAAATACTTGGTGTTAGCATCGCCGAACTTGAGCCAGTTTAGCTGCGAGCGCTGCCTCCACTTGATCTTTTCAATGACACTCAGTCCTAGGATCCTTGCCTTGAGTTGTTGTCTCTGGATAATTTCACTTGACGAGAACGGCTGTGATTCGGCGGCCACATCCATAAGTCGAATGATTTCAGATGCCAGGATAACCTGGAGCTTGGTGTCCCCAACCTGAGAGCGGCTCCAAGCGCGAAGTGCTGAAGCTGTTTTGGTGAGTTTGAACTTGAGGCGCAGAAGAGGGTGGCTTGGCTCGCGTAGGGCGGGCGCGCACCAGGCCTGTTGCACAACCTCTTGGAAGCCCGGGATTTTTAGCCAGAAACTCTCGAAGCGAAAACGCCTGTGAGGGCGAGGAGTGCGCTCAGCTGTGAGGAGCAGCGGGCAGTGATCCGAGGTGGCGGAGGAGAGCGGCAACAGAGAGCAGGAAGGGAAGAGCAGTTCCCAGCTGGAAGTAGCGAAAGCCCGGTCTAGACGGACTAGAGTCGGGTTAGCTTGCTCATTGCTCCAAGTAAAACGACGTCCTGAGAGGTAGATCTCCCGGAGGCGATAGTCGTCTAAAGTAGCATGGAAATGACTCATGAGTATCCAGTTGAGGTTGAGGTTGTTCTTGTCAGAGGCCTTGTAGATTAAGTTGAAATCACCGAGGATGAGCCAGGGGCCGGAGTAGTGGCAGGCGATTCCTCGCACCTCGTGGAGGAAGGCCTCTTTGTCAGACCTGGTTGGCGGCCCATAAACGTTGGAGATGGTCCAGGAGCGCTGATCGTCCGTTGAGGTGACTCGAGCGGAGATGGAGTAATGCCCAATTCGGACGTCCGAAAGTTGGAAAAGGGAGTCATCCCAAAAGAGGAGCAAGCCTCCCCTAGTGCCCAAGGCAGGAAGCTGAAGGAAGCCTCGCAACCTGAAACCGCATACCTCGAGCAGGAGCTGGTCAGAGGGGCTAGACAGCTTGGACTCTTGAATTGCCAGGATTGCTGGATTGTGTGAGCGGACATGTGAAGCGACGACATCCGGCTTAGCTGCAGAGTTGAGGCCATGAACATTCCAGGTGATTATCCTCATGAAGAAAACTCGAACTCGGTAGACACACGAAGGGGTAAGCTGGTAGCCGAGGGGGTGAAAGTCTCCCCAAAGGGCGGGGACCGCCTAACGGAGCCAGACACGGGACGCAACAACGAGAAGGACGACCTAGACCCACGCAGGGGAAGGTTAGTCCAGGCCGAACCGCACGCAGGCGGTTTAAGGGGAGGCCTACCACAAGAAGACGATGACTCTAAAACTGGAGGACCACACGCAGGTGGTTTACAAACACACACAAAGATCACGCGCAGGTGGGTAGGACGAAACAGACTCACACGCAGGTGAGCGGACTCAACGAGGCGACTAATCATGAGGAAAGACAGCAGCAAATCAAGAGGGGAGACGAGGAGCGTAGGCTGCGGAGCCCTCAATCTCCTCGTGTCCAAGCTCAGCAAGCTCGATCGAAGGACGGAAGAGGCCACAGAGGTCCCTAACAGTAGAAGACGCGGTCCCGTCCAGGGGGGTAGCGGAGAAGAACGTCTGCAGCTGGTCAGCCAGGTCATCAACAGCATCAGAAGAAGGGATCCCAAGGCGCCGAGCGAGAAGGCCCTGAGCTCTGTGGATCGCAGTAACAGAAGAGGATCCAGCCGGAGCCAGGGTCGGCCTCGCGGCAGCGAGTCTGGAACTGCGACAGACCAAAGACATCTTCGGCCGAGGGCGAGTAGCCGGAGGGCATGGCACGAGTAGAGCAAGTGTGGTCACCGTGGCCCTACTGAGCATAGCTCGGGCCAAGGAAGGTGGAGTGGGAGTGGGAGTGGGAGTGGGGAGGAGGGCCTCCAAGGACATCGGATCAGCGTCCGGGAGAGAGGACTAAGGTAAAACTAAGGGGACCGTGAGATCCAAAAAAAGGACCTCAGGCTCGGATGGCTCAAGAGGCCCGCGAAGACTCTCGGGCAACCCAGAGAGAGACGCCTGGGCAACAAGTGCCGACGAGCCAAGAGCCGCAGGCGAAGACGGGTTAGCGGAGGAGCAACGGCCCACGAAAGGCGAGGCCGAGCCCAACCGGCCGAAACTGAGTGGGCCTGGACCGCCGCCGGGTCGCAGTGGGGGGCTGGCGGTACGACGCGGGGAGGCGGGGCGCTGACCGAGTGAGGAGGGAGTTTGAATATCCGGCTCCCGAGGCTACACCGAGCGCTGCAGCTGAGGCGGGCTGCAACACCCGCAGGTCTAGCTCCAACGGTTGAGAAGACACGGACTCCGAGGAGAGCTCCGCGGCGGAGAGCACTTCATCGGCGCGGGCAACGGCGGCGGGGACCTAACCCCGGCGAAGCACCTAGAAGGAGCGAGGCGGCGAGCCCGGAGAGCACGGGGCCGCGACACCCACGGAGCAGGCGACGCCGGCGAGAGGTAGGCGACGCGAAGAGCGGCGACGGGAGCGAGAGCGCGAGCGCGAGGCCGCCGAAGAGCGAGAGCGCGAGCGCGAGGCCGCCGAAAAACTCCTTCCGCGGGCGCGGTGGCGAGGGGGAATGGCTCCGTGGAGGCTGGGAGCCCACCAGCGACCGCGGAGAGCTCTGCGAGCACTCACCCACGGGCTCCTCGCCGTGGCGGTGGAAACGGCGGGTTCCCCGCTCCCTAGAAGCGGCGTCAACATCATCACTGGCGCTATCGTCCCGGCGGCGGCGCGGGATGAAGAGGGAGCGGCACGCTCGCGGCGGGTCAGCAGCCACCGGCGGCAGATGGGAGTCCGGGAAACCAAGGCGCCACAGGTGGGGGTGGTGGTGGGAGCGCCACCGCCGATGCGAGCCGAGAGGGAGGAGAAGTCTTCAACGGTGACGACGTGGATGAGGAGCTGATGCACGGAAGCACGCGGCGGCCGAGGGCGAGGCGCGCCGACGAGGCGCACCGGACCACCATCGCCGCTGCGTCTTGCCTCCATGTAAGTAGACGGCTCGATGAGCTCCAGCTTCATCTCTAGAGGAATTGCCGCCGGATCACGCGTCCACACCCACGCCCGAAAGGTGGAGGTGTCGAGGCGCAGCCTAGAAGAAGGATCGACGACGTGGACGCGGCCCACGGCGGCGAAGACGCGGTCCACAACGGAGGAGGTCCAGGCGTGCAGGGGTAAGCCTTCAACACACACCAAGACACGATAACGGACGGCCCCAGGGGAGCCAAGGCCGTGGACATCACCGGGGACGCGCTCCAGAGTGAAGCGACGGCCATGGGAGTGGAAAGAACGGCGATCAGAGAGCCGCGCCTGCTCCGGTAAGGTGAAGCAGGCGAGGAACTGAAGATGGGCGAGGTGGGTCACTTGGATGTCGTAGAGCGGGATGTCGGTGAAGTTGCTGATCTCGCCGGCAACGAACCCAGTGTCTGGGTGCGGGCCACCGGCAATGGTAACGATGACGGCATGGCGACGAAGGAAGTCCGCACCTATGCGCATCTCCGAGGAAATCTCGACAGCCACGCGCGCGGACGGAGGGCGGAACGCGGCCAAAGCAGACCTCTGAGGAGGTGCCATGACCGGACGCGGCAGGAGAGCCGGGAGCTGAGCTGGTGCGGGGCGACCGTGGAAGGAGGCACTGCGGTTGGAGGGAGCTTCGGAGCGGCGGCGGCAGGAGCTAGCAGTGTGGCCTGAACGCCGATACAGCAAGCAGCGGATGGGACCCCTGCAGGCCGCCGCTAGATGGTCGCGGGCGAAACAGCGGAAGCAAAATATATGTAAATATTATTTATTTTGTTGTGATTTGTTTTATCATTAAACATACTTTAAGCATAACTTATATTTTTGTATGTTTGCGCTAATTTTTTTGAATAAGACGAATTATGAAAGTCATGTTCAAAAGTCAACAGTGAACTACAATTTGAAACGAAGGGAGTACCATCAGAGCATTTCAAAAAAATCCAGGCAATTAGATCAAGAGAAATCAACTGTTTTTTATTATTTTTTGTGTACAATATTTTGAAACTATTATTAAACTATATATGTATGCATATTATATATGTACCTATTTTTTTGCAAGGCCTGCATTATCGCTATTATTAATTAGATGCACAGTTGACGTACTAGTAAGAACTGTTGAGACAGATCGATGTCATCGCTCATCAGTCCGTACTGTCGTGTCTATCTATACGCAGTAGAAGACGATGATCGGTCGAGAGCAAATTAAAAGTACTAGAGGCTGCTACACGTAATTAAATAAAGAATCTTTCAGCGTGTAGTGTATATCACGAAGAAATTTTATATGGATGGATAGAGGCAACATCAATAGTATTTTAGAAAGAAGATATAGAGGAATAGTTGACGATGCTTTTATAGCATCTACATCCGTCACTCTATCCCCACACTTTATTAATTTAACTATTAGCTATCTATACTTCCTCTATCATTTCCTTTAAATTTTTTTCACACTTTACACTGCGTTGTAAAAGATTTTTTTCTTCATGAACTATTCTATTCAAACTTATAGTGTTTTAGAGTGACCCTTACGTGTCCTCGTAGAAATCTATGATTAATTGACCGTTGAATAATTATAAAGTCTGACAGCGACGCTTGAGGCGAATGAATGGGGGCGGTTGGGGAGGTAGGCAGAAACCATCGGAGCAGCCGCGTGCTTACCGGCCGCTGTCAGTTCACTCTGCTCCGGCAACGACACTGCGGCATGCATGTGTGCCTCGCTTGCTGTCAGTACGCGTGTGTGTGTGTTGACTTGGACCGCTCAAAAGTCTTTGCAAAGGCTACCGTACGTGCCGCTGTTCGAGTGCTGACCGTGAGACTTTGGCCTTGTTCGTTTCAGATTACGTTGCCTTGTTTGTTTCAGATTACGTTTGAGTTGTGTTTTACTGTACCAAATATGTGACCCACTCGAAGTACGTTTTAAAATTTTTTAAAAATTATGAAAAAAATATTTTGTGAACTCTAAAAAAAACTATTTAAAACTCCACAAAAATGACTACAAAATATTACAACATTTGGCCGGTGCAAAAATAAGACATTTTCATTTAATTTAGGCCCTGTTCTTTTGAGCTGGTCTGAACGGATGAACGGTTGAAACGACTGAAATAACTAAATTTTGAGAGCTTCTCGAGATAGTCTCGAGATTCGGATACATTTCGTTTGTCTTGCCTTTTAAAGCGTTAGAACTCATCTTCAAAACAGCGAAAAAACGAACTCAAAAAACTCAAAGCATATGTGTTTTCAAAACAAATGCAGGTTTGTATGTGCGTTTCCCGCCCTTTTATTTTTCCTACAAAATCCAAAAACAAAAACTAACGTGGCAGGCAGGAATCGAACCTGCAATTTGGCGTTTACTGCCCTTAATTTGATGCAAAGTCCTCGGCGTTTCCCGCCCTGTGCATGCAAAATCCGAAAAAAATAGGGTAAAAAGCATACATGCCACTGTAGAGTTCCCTTTAAACAGAAATGCCATCGCAGAGTCCTTAATATCAAAGACGCCATTATAAACATAAAAAATATGCACAGATGCCATTATTCGAGTTGGGAGAGAATTTCGGACGAAATACGCGGAGAAATACGGTAGAAAATACGGTCTGATATGTGGGCCCCATCGCGGACGGCGGTGGCCGCCGCAGCCGAGGGGGCAGGCGGCGGGGTTGCTCTCGTTGCTCCTCTCAGTTTCAGTTCTGAACCAATGGAATCCTCGCGGAGAGGGAGCTGGGCGGCGGCGGTGGAGGTGAGGCAGGCCGACGGCGGCGGTGGCGGCGACGGCGGCGGCGGCGGCTAGGGGGAAACCCTAGTCGCCCGGGGGAGCTCCACGGGTCACGTGGCTGTGATATTATAATGTAAATACATATGACATTAGTACTGAATAAGTTGCCATTATTATCGGTATTGTTTCTACAACTGAATTTACCTAGATATCCAGTTCTTAATAATGGAAACTTATGCTTAAAATCAGTAGTTATGCATAGAGAAAACGGGAGAAAAATCTCTAGGTATTAAAACTAACGAAAACATACATATATGCTTATAATAATGGAAACATGTATAGTCGTAGATATCTGAACACAATTACAGAGAAATATAGTGGAGAGCTGAGCATATCCAATCGCACTTACTTCCGATTTGCTGCCATACTTTTTTTAAAGAGAATGACATGAACAATGCTACGTATGTAATTATAAAAGCCGAATCCTTGAGGGTGGCAAAAGGGGGGCATTTGCAGTATATCGAGATTCGAGACAGGCATATGCATGATGAATGGGCTGCATGCATGACAGCATGCATGAGCATGACAGAGCTGCATGCATATGTGGAAGCTAGACAAAATTAAAGGTCGACAAATATAACACAGAGGGTTATGTACATCATGCATGTCAACACACAACACATAACACTGACGCAAAAGACGAAAGAATCATGAAAAGGGAGAAATTCCAATAAAGAAGATGTAACGGGTGACGGCCCAAGATTTGGATTGATTTATTTATCTGGACGTTGCTGTGGAGTGTGGATGATTATGCTCAAAAACAAGCTACTATCTAACCTGGGCTAAACAAGCGGTGGCTGGGTCATTTTCTACCGGATTACCTGGGCATCAGGCCATCTAAAAAGATGTATAAACTATCCGGAATTGTATACTTTATGTCTTTGTAATCCCAACGGGCCGGGTTAAGTCAAGCTAGCTGTCACATTTCGAACTAACGAAATGACATGAGTGTGTATTTTACTGGCCAACCTACGGTATATATCATTATTGTATCAGTATCTGTTTCACAAGCTTGTTTTTTCATATTAATTAGCCATCGATCAGAGTATTCCAACATATGTGTAGAGACATCAGACATTGCATGAGAAGATATACTCATAGAGGTCTCTCGCCTAGATCAAACAAACGTCCACCGTATACAAGCTTACATATGCACACATTAATGATCGCGTTCGCTGCATACGCTCGAATTTTTGCCGGGGACTGAACAAATTATATATCTTCCCACGTTTGGTTCATCTCCGTGACGGCACACTGGCACAGTGGCAGCCGCAGGCCAGCATATATTAGTCTAAGTGTAGAAGCAGTAGTCGTATATATACTAGTTTTCTCTATGTGTGTGTATCTATATCTCTCTCTTCCTTCAAATTAATATTGTTTGCCAGGTTGTCAAAAATCCTGCCTATGTCACCTTATGTAATGCTATTAGCACCGCACATCTCAGACCGTTGGTAGCGTCGTCGTATACTCGTATATAGCATAGGACCTCATGGAGAGCGGGGCATGGATGCTAGTTTACAAAAGTATATTTCATTATTTTGATGGAAATTAAGCATGATTTTTCACGTTTTTACTTTGTCAAACTTTTTCATACACAAGTTTTAGAAAGGTATAACATTTTTTTCATAATTGTTTGGTTCCACGATACAACTATAACATACATAGTACTTTGTTAACTCGATTCACATCGCAAAATATTGGCGGTTGCAAGTTTTTTTTTGAAAGGTACGTAGCCCATAGGACCGGAGTATTATATAAGAAAATATGGTGGGATTTCGGCTGGGAATTTTATAATAAAAATATGAACCATACTAAAAATAATGAAAATTTGGATAAAATTTACAAGAGATACAAAGCAAGCACATGCGCACATGCATGCATTATATTGAACTAATCATAGAAAGATGAATATTTAGAAATACGTGCGTCAAGCCAAACTGCCAAAATTCTATATAAAATCACTACACCAAAAATCTTTATATATATGTCGGTTCATTACAGACCAACACAATTGAGATTTGTGCCGCACTACTAGGGAAATGGCCTTTAATCCTGGTTGGCAACTGGCTTTAGTCCCGGTTGCCAAACCCGGGACAACTTCTAGGGACTGAAGGTCACATGCCTTTAGTCCCGGTTTCCTCAACCAGGACACAAACGTTACCACGGTATAGAAAATATTCAAAAAAATATGACGAATGCAAGACTCGAACCTGGAACCTCCTGCCACCACAACCCACTCAGCCACGCGTATTTACTATACTAGGATATGCATTGCTTTTGAATTATGCTGCAACGAGGCTTTAGTCCCGGTTCGTAAGACGAACCGGGACTAAAGCTTACCTTCAATCCCGGTCCGTGTTACGAACCGGGACTAATTTATGCCCGTGCCAACTGACATGTACCCGTCTGTCAAAGCGTTCTTCTATCTCGGTTCGTGACATAAACCGGGACTAATGTGGACGAAAAATCGTGCTTTTGGCCTAGTAGCCATGAACCGGGACTGATGCCACTATCAGTCCGGGTTTGTAGTTATCCAGGACTGATGTGCTAGGATAGAAGGCCCGTTCTCTAGTAGTGCCGGTTCGTCACAATCTCACGGGTGGGGAGGGAGATAGGCACATCTATGTCGGTTCTAACCAAAAAACCAACACAATAAATGATTAGGGAGTATCTATGCTAATTCAGCAACGACAGCGACAAAAAAAATCGTGGTTACTTTGTTTGGCACCAATCTGGCATTTGATTTTACATGTATCTTAATTTGCATAATGCAAGTATTTTTTCTAAAAAAATTTCAAAAAAAAACATTGTAGGAGTTTTTCACAGCTATATATTACTTAACAAATACGTACTCCCTCCGGTCATAAAAAGAAATCGCCGTTGACTTTTGGACACGCCTTTGACCATTCGTCTTATTCAAAAAAGTTATATAAATATTATTTATTTTGTTATGATTTGATTTATTATTAAATGTATTTTAAGTATGATTTATATTTTTACATATTTGAACTAAATTTTTGAATAAGACGAATGGTCAAAGGCGTGTTTAAAAGTCAACGGCGACTTCTTTTTATGACCGGAGGGAGTAGTATATACACAACCGTAACCTAGAAAACTAGAAAGAAAAAAGAGACTCGAGAAAGAAAAGTGAGAGGAACGTCGGATTCGCAACACGAAAGACCCGACCAAGACAAACAGTTGTAGGTGCGTAGAATTCGCCTCCACTCGCACAGGCGTATGCGTATAGCTACGTTGGAGCTGCATGTCTTTGTGTGTGTACGTACGTATAGATGCCGGCGCACACACGTGTGCAAGATACTGTAGCTACAGGGAACAGCCTGGCGCCCGTGTGACGATTGACGAGGACGCATGCGGAGATATACGTAGGATTCCTGTGCATGGGGTTGCTGTTCATGTGGCTTTACGTAGAGTATATATACGAACCTACAACTACGTAGTACGTACATCACATGGTCCAAAAGGATAACCACAATGGTTGCATTGGTTGTTTTGGTACGAGGCACGATCTAATTAAGGCAAGCATCAGTAAATCCAATCTGCAGCAAGTGATCGATGGTACGTTTGAGAAGATGAGAGAGAGAGAGAGAGACTTTGGACGGTCGATCGAAACCTTTGTAAGACATCACGATGCGCGTCCATAAAAGATAAATACTGTACTACTTTGTGAACCACACGACTTGTTGGTTCAAATTTAGTACGTGCTCCAATGACTTGTAAATGCCATGATTTGAGTTGGGTCAGCATCCAAAAATATTAAAATATATGTTAAAGGATCTCAACTATAGACTTGTGATCATACATATGAGGTGTTTCAAATATAAACGACACCAGCAGGTAGATTTTGTGCCAAATAATTTATATACTGTATGTATTGTCGAATTGGTTGATGTACAGTAGGTGGTCACTCGGCCAGAAAACGCACACTCAGGCAAACTTCGGTCAAAAGAAAACAAGATTACTTAATCACCTTCCGGCGTTCAATCGCTCAGATGGACCTCGTAGACACAAACTTTGCAACCATTCACTACTAGAAAAACGATATTTCATACGGCCAGCCATCAGTACCAATTCGTCTACATTAGTTCATCACAGAAGAGTGCTTTGGCAGACTAGATCACAATGCCAGCTGGCACGGACACACATTAGTCCCGATTCGTGAACCAAAACTAAAGGTAAGGCCTTGTTGCAACATACTTGAAAAGAAATGTATATCCTAGTCTACTAAATACGCGTGGCTGGGTGGGTTGGTTAGAAGGGTGAGTGGGGAGTCCCGTGGTGGTAGGAGGTTCTAGTTTCGAGTCTTGGTTTCCGCGGGAAGGGCTTTTATCCCGGTTGAAGGAATCGAGACTAAAGGTTTGTGACCTGTCCCCCTGCCAACCAGGACTAAAGGTCATTTAATTTCACTACTACTAAAGGCCTGTGACCTTTAGTCTCGGATAGGCTGTCTCGGTTTGGCAACCGGGACTAAAGCTAGTTGCCAACGGGGACTAAAGGTCGTTTATCAGTTGCCAACCGGGATTAAAGGTCGTTTAATTTCCCTAGCTAGTAGTGATTCCTTTCCCAAGTTATCTATTCTGAATCCCCGGTTACTCCTCTCTTCAGATGTTTCATCCATGGCGGCCATAATCTAACCAACCTGATCAAATGATTTGTGCGGGCAACCAACGAATAGACCTGTAGTACGTCGTCCAAGGCATTGCCCGATAAGATTGTATAAGATGTTTGACATACAGGCTCTCTTTGATACGCGGTTGTGGTTTGATTTTGGTTGTATTTGAAAAAGTTGATGGTTTAAAAAGAGACTTGAAAGCGCTAAAAAATTATTTAAAAATATTTTTAAGATCTTTGGAAAAAAAAAAACCATTACAAAATATTATGGTGAATGGTCTGTACAAAAATAATAAATTTTGCAAACCGAATCATAATTGTACCAGAACTGTGAACCAAAGAGGGCCATAGTCCTGTCTAGTGAAAAAAGTTTCTGATATTTTTTTCCTATATAATTGACATGAAAAAATGTATTCTATATAACAAAGCCCTACAGGCTGCTCCCTGGTTTTTCCACATGGCGCATCCTGATATATCGCGACACGTGGCACAACTAGAGGCAGCCACGCCATCAAACGATTTCGTCGGACCTTGTTCGATGGCCACCAGACAACGTTGCTAATGTAACAAAACGCTAATCCGGAGCCTTCGGACATCAACCAAAGATCAAACAACCCCCGAAAAACAAACTTCACCCGACACAGTCCGATGCCCAGCAGATAATGTTTAGTAGGGACCAAACCCTAGGACTGAAACTGACCGAACCCGTCTGAAGGAACCTCTCCACCAAAAAGACCACGGTGTAATCCAGCCCGATAACATCCGGAATCAGTCCGAACAGCACGCCGTAAACATTGCTAGTACCGACTAAAACTGTGGTGAATACCCTCCTAGAATCCATCCAAAATGGCATGCATGTGTGAGTCAGTGAGAGAGCATGCTAGCTTTCCCGAGGAACCCCATGGCGGCGGCAGCACGGAAGCACTACGTGGCCGGCCGGAGCAGAGGATTCGCCGGCGACCCCTCGCTGACGGAGTGGGCCCGCCGTGCCTCCATACGGTGTGACGTCAGTTCAGATGTGCGGGCCAGGCACGGCGGTGGTGGCAGCTGCGGCAGCGGCGAAATAAAAAGATGGCGCGCGCGCCGGGCTGATAAAAACCACCAAAAACCAAAGTCGACGTACGCCGTACACGCAGCAGGAGAGAGTTGTGTGTGAAACCTAGCTCTCTACGACACACACACACTCACTCTCTCTAGAACACAGGGCTACTGTTACGACACACTCTCTTGAGTCTCTTCCTGTTCCTCAGTCTTTACTGTCACTCCTATGCTCCAAGGACCAAGGCCCCCCTCTCTCTGGCCTTTGTTCTTTTCAATTTTAAAATTACTAAAATTTAATTTGTCGGTTTAAATAATGTTTTGTTGTTATTCTTCTAAGTTAAAAATAATATTTCTTAAAGTTTCTAAATTTTGCAATATTTTTTTGAACTCTCCAAAACCTCATTTGAAGATCACCTTTTTTTTTTCCAGTAAATAAAAATATGGAAAAACAGTAGAACTTTAATGAAATTTTTACTAATTGAGTGCTAACTATTGGATTAATCCGGACGCACCCACAATCCAACGGCCGATCCTCTCGCGCACTACGATCCAACGGCCAACCGTGGTGCCTACGCGTTTGGCTGGCGCGTAGGCGCCTGCGAAATAGCACGGCCAAAATAATATTTCTTAAGGTTTTCTCCAAAACCTCATTTGAAGATCACCTTTTATAGATTAAGATTTTCTGCTGCTCCCAGTCGAAAAGAACAAATCATCCCTGTCTCGACATGATCACCACGGACACAGTGTTTATTGAATATACTAATTAAGCATACATATGTACGGACTACGGACTCAAAGAAATAGTAATTATGCTTCTGTGGGTGTCTTTTGAGAGAGAGACAGGGAAGAGAGCTAGAGTGGAGGGAACACTGTTTATCTGACCTTGTACAGGGAGAGCTTTCAATTTTGAAACGATATGGACATGGAGGAGTACTAGATTTGGTTCTGACTGCCTGTCTGCCTTGTCGGCCAAGATCTTCCCCTTTTTATCTTTATATATCAAATTACATTTTTATATTTTAAGGTATGAAAGATTATAGGCAAGTCCTTTAATTTGAGTTAGTACTAACTATATATACTATCACTTTACGTATACTATGTTGTGGTAATCGCATGCATGCACACGTGAGTATAAACAAAGAAAGAGCGTAATAATGGAGGTAGCAAGTCTATACACTGCGAAATTACGGGAACAAATGTATGCGTGCTGGGATAAGAAATGCCAGAAATACCCCCAGGGACAAATTTTACTAGCTATCTTGTCTATATCATTTTGTAGAACATGAATACATTTATTACTACAGAAAGAACAACGGATCACAGCATATTTCCGTAAAAAAAAAACACGGATCACAGCATATTTGACCCTATGTATTATTGAGGCTAGCTAGCTTGCTTGTCTCAAGATCGACCCTCTATTCATTGCTATACCCAGACAATATAGAACTCATAATAAATAGTGTACGTAGTGGAATGTAAAATATATAAGAACTATACTATATCTAGGATACATATATAATAGAATGTTAGCTAATATATCCTTTTCTTTTGCGTGAGTGCCGCCTATATATAATTATAAGGGTACATATAATGTCCTTAGAAAAAAATAAAAACGAGAATTACTTCTCTCCGGCCAGCTGGTTGTGTGTCTCTGATCATATATATATAATAAGTATACTATCTTTGCCATGAAGAACTTTAAGTGCATGCATTTTAATTAAAATGCTGCATAAATGTTATGTATATACTATACACTAAAAAATAAATGTTTGAATGAAAATTTCATTATGATACTAAGTTTCTTTTTAATTTGTTTGTGCATGTCATGCAAATTAACACCCGAACCTTATATACAAAGGGAGCAGCTCCAGCCCAGTTGCCTAGGCCACGCGTGTGCCTAGCTCGGGCCCAGCCGTCAGCGAGCGCGCGGCGCGACCCAGGCGACTGGGTTTGAGCAAAACCGATATACAAAAGAATAATTACTTAATAGTTACGATATAGTAAGCTCTAGCAAAAAAAAAATCCATATTTATATTTGCTCCCTTGGAGTAATCCCAATTAATACTCCAAGTATGGATACAAAAAAAAATCAAGAACCCGACACGATATGTAATACTGGCAACCAGCACCAAAAAAAGAAAATGAAGACGATGATAGACGAGATCACTAGAAAACAAGAACAGAACAAAACCGGAAGAAAAAGACGAGCTGGGCGGCGTTGCACACTTGCACCAGGGGAAAGAAGTAAGGTGACAACGGAAGCAATTATTTGGATTCGACAAGCTTATATGTTATGCTAATGAACTGTATCGATTCCGACATGTGATGTGCAACATTTCGTGTATGTTTGTATCACTTCCTGCTGTTCGTTCATGTACATACGCTACACCAGCACACCCAATCAACACTAATAGTTAAATTCTTAAACTATGATTAATAGTACTGCTCATTCCTATCAAGTCAAAGCAAAGAACTCTTATAATTTTTTTTCCTTTTGCAAGGACATCACATCTAATGCAGTATAATATTCTCTCTGTAAATATAAAACTGAGGCCTGAACAACCACTGTTCAAAAATATGTACCCTTTTTCCAGAAGATGGTACCATTTGAGATGGAAATGGGGATGAATGGGGCCAGGAAAATGGAGGGAAAACTAAGGGAATATAATAATGGATAAGACTATAGGAAGCACTAGGACAACCGTGATCAATTGCTAATCTGGACCCATAGGACTAGAAATTCATATCAATGTGTCCCTACTGCACTCAAATCAACAAAAAGTAAAGCTTGGGGTGCCAAAATATGAACAAAAATAAATCAGAGATGGAGCAAAAGAAAGTTATCTTTCTCTTATTCCTGCAGATTAATTTTTTCTTCAAGTTAATCAACAGTTTTTTTTATGTACTCGATCCTAATTTAACATGGCCCTACGAACCCCTTAGACCTCTCTCTTATACCAACAAATAATAACAACAGCAGCAGCAGCAGTAGAAAACAAACTAAAAATTAAGGCGATCGATCGATGCAGAGATTAGAATTTGGAGGCGATGGAGTAATCAAGAGGGGTAAATGATCATCTACACACTTATCGATCACGAACTCGGTGCCGATCTCTCCGCTGGCTCCTTCCCCGTCTTCATCGTCGCCGCCGCCGACGCCGCGGTGCTAGCTCCGGCACTGCTAGTGCTAGTGCTTCGCGCTGGAGGAGGAGTAGTACTAGTAGGAGACACTGGAGATGGCTCGTCTTCTTCCTCGTCGCCGCCCCCCGACGTGCCTGCAGCCTCCGCCGTGACGACGGGAGGCGGCGCCGGCGTCGGGGCGGCAGCGGTGGAGCCGCGCTTGCGCTTCTTCTTCTCGTAAGGGATGCCGCGCGCCTTGGCCTGGGCCTCGCGGACGTCGCGGAGGTAGCTGCGGACGGCGCGGGCGGCGAAGGGGTTGGACTCCGGGCGGCCGCCGGACTCCTCGTAGGCGGCGCGGAGGCGGCCGATGAGGGCGTCGAGGCTGCCCCAGGCCTGGCGGAGCGGGCAGGCGCAGGGCGCCGGCGGGTTGGGCTGGCCGAAGAAGGCGCAGCCGTCGGCGTGCACCTTGGTCTTGCCGAACTGGTCGAGGTAGCGCAGGAACTCGATCACGTGCGCGCCGCTGCACCGCGCCAGCGTCAGCGGCGGCTTGTGGTTGCGCAGGTACTGCAGGAACGTGTTCCAGTCCCGCCGCTTCTGCGACTCGTACCGGCTCAGCCCCGCCGCCGGCGCCTGCTGCGACAGCGGCTGCGGCTGCGCCGGCGGCTCCGGCGGCGCTGCCTCCTCTTCCTCCCCGCCTCCTTGCTGTGCTCCGTGCTCTGCCTGCTGGCTCGACGACGACGGCGACGGTCCAGCAGCCTCCGCCGCCGTGCCCGCCGCGCAGCCGCGGGGCGCATCGGGGGGAGGCTCCATGGTTGGCTGCTTCTCTCTAGCTCGCCTTCTTCTCCAACCTCAGTGCTCTCTCTCTCCCGGTCTCCCCCCTCCTGGCCCGCTTGTGTGTGTGTATGCGTGTAGGTATAGGAGAGAAGGAGAGGGAGGGAGACAAAGCAGCTCGTAGCTAGAGAGAGAAAGGAGAGTGGGTTCAGGAGAGGGAGACTTGTTGGCAGTGTGGCATCCTTTGCGGCTTTTGTCTCTGGTTGGGTTAATAGCGTCTCCACTACACACTGTCGAGCTATAATGATTTATTATTGTTTGGCATAAGTACCCGTCCTTGTTCTCCCTTTTTTTAATGTCTGTGTATATATGCATATGCACATTTGAAGTATGTTTTCTTGTGTTTTCTTCCAATTTGCTGCCAATATGTATATGTTTTTTCTTTGGTTTATTTGTAGCTTTTGTTCCTTTTACTATATGATACTTTTTTGGATTCGTCGCTGCGGCTGTGGGAGAGTGATGTGGCAGGGTGGAGGTGAGGTGGACCGAGACGTGGATCCTCTATAATTGAGTTCCCTGTGGTTGTGCTTCTAACATGAAGACTCTGACTGCATGGGACGCACGTGTCAATGAGAATTGTAGACGGTTAACCGTAGAGGACATAAGGATATAGAATAGATATACTTCTAGTTGGGACGATGAAAATATATGGCCTGAGATATTAATTTCATTTGGCATTATCAAAGTTTGCAACCGTTGATGTCAGAAAGGAGTATATTATAATCATGTTTAAGCTGTTGTAAAGATAGCTATTGTTTGGACTGAAGCTGCAAAATCTGTAAATACTTGTTTCGTACTTATCCTTGCATGGAGTTACGTACAGCTAGAGGCAACCCCCTTTTGCCTAAGACTAGGAACAGATGATCACAAATAATATTTACCACACTTATTTGGTATTTAGTTTTTTGGGCAAAATTTTTGGTATAAATAAAAGTTAACACTAATACTTTGAAAGCGAAAAAAGATATCACAACACTGTTTTCAAGAACAAGTTTAGTATATGGTGCATACATACAATTATCATGACAAGTACGCAACTTGCTGGGAAATGAAACAATATTACCGTTATTGTTTGAGACATAAACATTACTGCCTGCAGGTGAATAAAGTTATTTCACAGCCATTGCATAAAAGATAAAGACACAATATTATTTTTCAAAACAAATTAGCTAATCCTGAATGATCTAGGATTTTAGTTTCAACTTTATACGAGGTGATCAGGCTAACATTTTTCTCGAGACAACAACGAGTTGATGTCATTGCAGAGCCGCAAACATCTTACATGGCACAACTTAATTAGTTGTTTATCTCTTCTATGTCATTGCGAAAATTAACTTATTGTTTCTATGCTACCGGTGAAAATTTCTCTTTTTTTGTTTAAGCTATCCAAGCATGCATTTCAAAAAAATATTTTTAATATAATTATTTTATATTTAAAATGTTTTATTTGTAAATTTAACATTAAAACTTCTATTAAGATACTTGCTAATATTGTTATTTTTTATATGTTTACATAGCTCAAACAGAAAAAAAAAAAAAAGTTTTGGCCGGTCACACATAGGACAATAAATTAGTAATTGCGATGACATAGAAGAGCTAGCATAACAACTAAGCAATGACATGTAAGACACTAAATTAATATGCAATGTTATAGAAAAATTTTCCTAACCTTTTTTGGTTGAGACTGACATAAATGTTTTCTGTGCTCCTGAAATGCGCCAAGCAATGATGGCCTAGTCTAAACACAATCAACGCAGAATGGCCCACACTTCTAATTCTCCAGCATGTCGAGGCCAACAATAATATATCAACAATAAGTTGTTGCGAGTTATGGGGAAAAAATAACTCCAACGAAAAATACTGACCCATTTTTTTAAAAAAAATAAATAATGTCCTTCCCACAAATGCTTTTAAAACTGAAGAAGTTGCATGCGCATGGATGGTAAATTCAGGTGACCGCGCGAGAGGGTTATAATTAATATGAACAACACGTGCTCCCTATTTCCTGAATTTCAAAACATGAAAAGTGATTATATGTGTTTTGTAATGTACGTACGTATGGGTCTTTGGGATCACACTGATCTTATATTTCAAAAGCCATAAGCCTTTAGGCACAGATGGTATTAAAATAGACAAGCTAGTAATAATACACAGATGTTTTTATTCTAAAATAATATGTTCTCCTTAAAATATTTAATGGTCAATTAATAATGTTGCTTACATACATATACAGGCCATATATGTTTAATTGGAGTTTGTTAATTAAATTGAACTCAGGTTAATTTAAAAATATTTTCATACAAACCATGGCTTCGACACATTAACTAACTAGTCCATTAATTAGTTTCGTCAGAAATATATATACACACCCACACGCACGTACATACATGTATGTCGGTATGTATCTATGGAAAAATATTGGATGCAAAAGATTTTTCAATGCACAAGTCCATTGAGGTATGTATCGTATTTTCTTATGTCTTTCGATGTTTATTATTGGCATTGGTACAATCGTTTGAATGGAATAGTCTATTTTATGTCTTAAAATAGCCAGTGTTATGTATGCATGGTTTGTTAGTGGTCTTAGCGGTGTATGCGTTGACAATTTCATTGCGTCTAGATTTCCAAAATGTTTTTGCTCCGCCACTGATCTGGATAGCCCAATCATCCTCTCTGATGATGATGAGCCCCGCATGATCATGCGGCACCAACAGCTCGAGTGGAAGCTACATCAGCGGCGACGACAACAGCTACATTCACTACAGGAAAGCACACCATCATCGACGGCTAAAACCGACGACATAAAACAAAAACCCGTCGACACAGACTAATATCGGCGGCTAGCCGACGACAAAGGTCCGACGACACAACGTGGACGACAAAGCCACATATTGTCGGCGGCCTCCACAAATAACGACGACACAGAGCGATTCAGGGGCTCATTTTGTTGTCACAGCTCCTCGATAAGCTTATTTTGAGTTTCTACCTGGGCACGGGCCGTAGAGGAGGCGAGCTGTCGACGTGCCCTTGCCTGGCTTTTGAAAGCGTCATGAGGCACCAACGAGTCCAGGAAGCCCGACCGACCGTGACTCAGACCACCGAACTTGTCGTAGATGAGCTCGGTGTCTACTGCCATGTTCATCGGGTCACACTCGGGACCGTGCTTCTCAATCATGAGTTCCCTATATGTGTCCTACGAAACAAATATGTTATAAAGCGGATTAGCTCGAAAATAGTCAAAGTAGCTATAAATAAGTGAAAAGAACGTAAACATACAATCTTCTCCTGGGCAGCGGGAGGCATTGGTGGACATGTGCCGTCTGGCAGAAGACGGGGCGTGTGTGCGTGTCTCCACATGGTGAACTCATCGGGCTCAAGTCCCATATCCGCTTCCTACAGTTCAATTCGAAATGTGAAAAAAATACTGATCAAGTCCGGCTAAACAATTTTTGTTGTCGGTACTGTTTCGGCCGCGGACAGGTTCTGTCGGCGGGTCCTGGGCCGTCGACACAGAGTTTGTGGCCGCGGACAAAGATGTTGTGGCGGGAACATAATTTCAAAATTTCGGAAGCGGGAGTTCGGTCGTACAGGATTGGTCGACAGCTTTATTGTAGCCGACGACATTGTTGTCCGCGGATTGGTGGTGTCGTCGGTCCTTTGTTTGGCCGCGGACATAGGTTGTCGTCGGTATACTAGCCGCCGACATTGGTTATTTCGGCCGCCGACAGTACAATCGTTTCCTGTAGTGATTAGTGACGACAGCTAGCAGCAAGTGACGCTGTTTAATATAGTCGATGCCAGTGTCGAATTATCCCCAACCGACTTCTGTAATATAGTCGATTTGTAAAAATTTATAAACGTAACTTATCCACAATGGACTAATATCATCATCTAAAGCTTAGAAAAAAATCAACCACCATAAGCGAGATTAAGCTTGAGATGGTCGTTGGCAGAGCATATCCAGCTTGGGTCACCTTGGGTGAACAAATCCGACGTAGGGTCATACTCGTAGGGTCGTACTCGCATATTAATCTGGTTTCAGACTTGTATACAAAATATCTCCCATCGTATACAACTCCAGTCGTTAATTTTTATATTAACAAGTGTGTTTGCCCATGTATACAACTAGGGCGGTAGGCGCGCCCAGGCGCGCTGTAGTTAGATCACCACCAAATGCGAGTGTAGCCTTCGAACGGAATTCCTGGTGCGTACGTAGCCGTCGTGTGGGTGAAGCAGGTGAGGTGCACCTTGATGGCATCGTTATGTGGAGCAAACAAATGGACAACAGCAGGCGAAAGCAAAACCTTGGAAAAGGCGGATGGGGTGAGCTTCGAACCGTGCGCTGTGCCCAGGAAGCTAGCGCTGCAAACCAACGGAGCAGGCATCCCGACCTGTTGAGACTTGCACGGGAAAATTGCTTTATATATAAAGCATAATCGGACGGTTGGATGTGCACGGAAGTGACGACCAGACGGTTGCGGTTCGGCCGAACGACCTGGGCGCGCCACAAAGCGACATGGCAGGAAAGACAGATGTCACAACGGCCTTTTTTGCCGCTAGCGCGTTGTATAGATAGATAGATAAATGTATGTATATTTTTCGATGAGGTTCAAACCAGTAGACCATTAAAGTGCGGAGGCTAAAACTCTGAAGTTTTTCGAACAAAAGATCAATGAGTAGAGTAATGTACTAAAACATTTGTTAACTAGTTCTTTGTAAATCATCCAAATTTTAGAAATGGATACTCGTTTTTTGTTAATCATAAAATTTTTAGAAACGGCTAAATTTTTTTAATAAACTCATAGAACAAAATTTCTTTCGTTCGCATTATTCCTAATGCATTTTTCAAAAACTTATTTATTTTTAACGCTTAATTTTTTAATGGCCCTTATCATAAAACTATAGTTAAGACTCCATATTTTGAAGCTTTTTTTAGTTTTTGTTCTGACACGTAAATATTTTTATGACCCTTACCATAAAATTGTGACTCTATTTTGTAAAGGTTTTGCCTTATTTTTTTCCCTAAATAAGTTAGAACAAAATAAAAGAATGTGTTGGTTTTTAATCAATTAGTAAAGGCTTGGTTTTGAAAAAAAAAACTTTTTTAGTTGGCTAAAAAAAATAAAACAAAAGGAAATAATGTGCCATTTCTTAATCCTTTTTTATTGACTCTTACAATGATATTAGGACCTATTTTCAGTTTTCTTGTCTTTTTGGGGAATTTTGTGTCACAAAAAAAATCTGAAAAGAAGGGAATGAGATGATGGATTAACTTTCTGAGCATAAAATTATGGACTATTTTATAATTTATTATTTTTTCGCATCCCAAAAAAATATCAACAGTGGTGGCCTTTTCCATCTTTTTCGCATCGTAGAAAGATCAGAGAGAAGTGTGAAAATTCAGAAGAAATATGGCCTAAATAAGAAAGAGCAAACTAGTAAATTTCGATTTCTAATAATTTGAATAACATCAAACTTTTTATGGATGTTCTTTGTACAACCATGGTTGAATTTTGGAAACCTTCTATTTTCAGGAATTTTTTGCTACGTATTAAAAACTTAGTTCAAAACCTTCATTATGAAAACTTTAAACTTTTGAAAACTTTTTTTTTTCATGTTCTCTCTGCAAACATGGTTCAAAAAAAATTTAATTTAATGTTTTTCTATGACCTACCATAAATAAACTAAAAAATGAGAAATTGAGAAGAAAAACACGTCTTTGATAAGAAAGAGGAAACTTTTTTGAAATTTTGGACTTCAAAACTTTTAAATAACATCAAACTTTTTATGAATGTTCTTTGCGTAGCCATAGTTTATTTTTTTTTGAAAACTTTCAACTTTTCATGAATGTTTTGTGACCTACGAAAAATAAAATCCGCATTTCGAAGCCTTTGTAATGAAATTTTTTATTTTTTGAAAAAATTTTATTTTGGATGCTATTTGTGCAAACATAGTTTGGAAACTTTTGATTTTTATGATTTTGTATGGCCTAACATAAATAAAACCGAGAAGTGGAAAATCGAGAAGAAATATGTCCTTATAAAGAAAGAGCAATTTTTTTATGAATTTGTATATATGTTCAGATATGGTTTAAATTTTGAAACCTTCAATTTTTTTGCGGCCTAAAAAAATTGAAATAGTAAGGGTTTTAAAAAAAACTGCATAGCCAAAAAACAAGCCGGCTCGCTGGGGCTTGAAACCCTGCTCTCCAGCGTCACCGCAAGCGGTAGTAGCCAACTGAGCAAGGGCAGCGACCTACAGCTTTGTTGGTGGAATGCTTATATATACTTAATAAATGGCACTGAAAAAATAAGCAATAAATATGGCGCACGCGGGATTCGAACCGTGGTCCCCACACTGAGAGCTAGCTTAGCTAGGCAACGGGCAAAACGCTTGCCTTGCTCAGGGTTGTCCGAACGAAATGTTTTTATATGTAAAATATAAATTGACGGTCGGATGTACCTCTCCCTCTTGACTGGACGGCCGCAAAGAGTTCCACGGGTCAACACGCAAGGATGGACAGGTGTCATGACGAGGCGTTCTGCTGCTAGCGCATTGGATAATAGATAGATTTTCTCATAAGTCATGACTATTAATTAATCGTAATCCGCGAAAATATGTATGACGCGGCCTGTTTTTTAGGCAATAAAATTTTCATTAGATCATTTATCGAAGTTTACAACCATAGAAAAACTATTATAATGCAACAACACCTATTAAATCAACATATATTTGAAACAATAGTAAAATCAACTTGCACTCCTCCACCAGGATTAAGTATTTATAGCATGCGTGGTGTGGTGCTTTCACTACACTACTGGAATTTCCGGAAATCACGAGGGCCAGAAAATAAACGCGAGGGCAGAAATACAGCCCTCGTTTTATATGTAAACACACGAGGGTTTCTTGTAGCCCTCGTACTAAACTATATACTCACGAGGGCTAAATAAAAGCCCTCGCAACAAATGGCGGCCGCCACCTACTCGTGAGGGCTGACTACTAGCCCTCGTCACTAATGACCACAATAATTGCTCGACCCCACAACCTGCTGGCACGTGGGTGTTTTTAGAAAGCCCTCGTGAGTAAGATCTACTGGCAGAGCAAATGCTCGCGAGGGCCCACAGTAAGCCCTAGCGAGTGTAATTCACAGTAAGACACTTTCTAATCCTTCAACCCCACATGTCATAGAATCATTTTAAGATTTTATTTGAACACTCTGAAAGTCATACTTTTTTATAAGAAATAATGTAAAAATATCCTAATTCAGCTTCTCGGTCATTAGATTAAATCGTTAGACTAAAATGGCATCGTTTGTAGTTTAATAGAATTGAAGACAGAAACAAGAGCGCATGCCTTGTGAACTGGAAAAAAAGAGGGTGTGCTATCCCAAGCAATTTGGAGGCCTCGACATAAAAAACATGGTGATGTTTCGAAGAGCTATAGCTAGGGTTGAGAGATGGCCTTTTGGTTTTAATTAATGGGAAGACACAAGCAAACTGTGGGTATGGTACGATTTTTTTTGTGATGCCATGGTCCTATCGCCAGCACTATCATTGCCATTGGAGATGGTTGTGTACTGTCGACTTTAATTTGTGTAAACGGGTGGCTGGAAAAAATACCTCGCTCATGGAGATATATAGGGCTGTTCTATTTTGCCAAATCATGCAGTAAGCGACTATTTAACTCAGGGGCGAGCTAACTCAGGGCAACCGTACGTATAAAAGTGTCAGGCTCTCTTCTCTCTTAGAGCAAAAGTGCAGCTAGCGAGTCATACACTCATTAGATAGGGTAAGTATAGCGCCAAGTCAGCATATACGGCACAATTTATTGGCTTGAAAAAGATGAAAACCACCGTCCCAGCCTCCCGCCGTCGCGCCGTCGCCGCCGTCGCCGCCCACCCTAACCCGAGGGGGTGAGGGGCGGTCCCCCCTCCACTGCCGGCCCACCCGCCTTCGCCCCCCTCCCCCGGCTCCGGCGGCGCCACTGCCGCCCCCGACGAGCCCCACCCACCGCCGATCCGCCGTCGCCCAGACCTCCCTCTACACCCCGCCGGTCAAATATATTCCCTAACCCTAACCCGAAACGGCGGCGGCGCCGCCGAGGGCGACGGCGAGGTCGACGGTGGCGGCGCGCGAGGTCAGCTCCTCCTCCCTCCTCCTCCTCCTCCTCTGCACAGCGGCTTGGACATGCTCCTCCTCCTCCTCTGCACAGTAGCTTGGACACGTGTCGCATAGGGACGGATCCCGTCCGGGACGGGATCCCGTTGTTTAGAATTTCTGGATTAAAAATTTCCAAAGTGGGATGACCAATTTTTTGAAGTGAAATCTCTCTCAACTCACTAGACAGTCCTCACAAATAACAAAAATACAAGCAAGTCCATTAACAACCTAACTCAAGTAGGGAAGTGATCGGATCAGATAAGGTCGGATATCGTTCTATCCATATCCGTATCCATACTTTTTATCGGATACAGCTTCGAATACGAATGTGTCGAATATGGATACAAATTTGAACAATACTCCCTTCGTCCATAAATGATCTACATATAATCTTTTTTGTTTGTCTAGAAAAGATCTACGTATTAGCCTGGTTTTAATTGCATGAAGTTGTAGTTAATTGCATTTCGATGTGAGAGTTATGGCTGCTGTGGGCCTGCTACAAGCATGCAGTCCTTGGATTGGTGCGAGGGCACAACTTTTCGGGTGAGAGGCTAAAAGGAGTAAATGATGGTACTACTTTCGCAGCAATATTCGTAAGATTAAATGGGTAGTTGAGCCGTTAATTACTTTTCTTGGTCTTTATGATTTCCCTTAGATGTAGATCATTTGTGGACGGAGGGAGTACTGGATAACATCGGTTACAAATACGGACCGAATACATATCGGTTTAGACAAGGATACGGATATTGTTAGTCGGATAGTATAAATTCAATTTAAAAAATATGTCCCAAATTTTAACAAAAAAGATCAAAATTTAAATGTAAAAGTGGGAATTTATAACAGTAGAAGAAAACTTTAAAAGTTTGTACGGAATGTTATTAAATTAGTCTAGATTTAAAAATTCAAAAAATAAGTTAGGAAATTACCATAAAAAATCCAGAAATACATTAAAAAATTTCAAAAATACATTCGGATAATATCCATATTTTATATTCGGATATTATTCGAACAAAAACTGATATTCATCCAGCGAATAATCAATGCTCCATATTCGTATCCATATCCATGTCAAATTATCCATATCCATATCCTTATCCGTAAAAATAGCCGAATATCCGTAAAACTATCCAAATCATTATCTGATCAACTCGGTCGGTCGGTCGGATAATATCCGTACCATTTCCATCCCTAAACTCAAGCACTCCAAGGCGATCATCGGCGATGAGCTTCTCAACTCTTAGGAGGTGGGGCGGCATCTCTGAACCCTGTACCTCCAAGCTAATCCACTTTAGACGGCAGAAAAGATAGTCTAAACTAGGTAAGCCGAGTAAAACAACCATAGTCATTGAAGTACAAGACCCCATCATGGCCTACAAAGAGGAAGACATGCCCACCACAACACCACTACCACCACCCTCCAGAGAAAAGCCAAAAGCCAACGACATATTCTCCCCACAAAAGAACCAAAATTGGTCAAATCTTTGTCCTACTCACGACTAGCATAAGAACTCACCGCCGAGGCCTAAAGAACATAACTGTATTACTTACGAACCGATCGAGGCAGCACAACGAGCAAGCAAGATGACAACGCTGGCCGGTGATGCACCTAGAGCCGGAAAGACCCGGCCCTACCGTCAGATCCTGTTCCACTAGACACCATAATAGGAGTAGAATAGATCTGTGCTCGGTTTCACTCCCAAGAAACCCTCACAAAGGTGAGCAAAAATCTCCGGTGAAAATAGAATTAGGTGTCAAGCTTACCAACTCGCACTCTGTTTTGGTCAAAACCTCATCAAGGAATTCACTCTTATGGGCCTTAAAACCACTCAAGATGCGGAAATCAAAAGACAATCTCTCCCTATTTCAAAGCCGGGACCAAGACTCTAGTAGGAGGAGTGCGAAGTTCTGAAGGAACTCCTCTAAAATCATCGAAAAACCCAATTTGGCCGTGAGAGGAGCATTGTCAGCAAAGAGAAAGATGGAACTACTCTAAAATCATCGAAAAACCCAATTTGGCCGTGAGAGGAGCATTGTCAGCAAAGAGAAAGATGGAAATTCTTCGAATCAATGAGTGGTGGACAAATATGGAGATTGAAGAACCATAGAGAATCAAGGCCAAGCTAAACAACGGCTATAAACTTGGGCAATATATAATGGACCCTTGGGCGTGCATTCCACAAAAAAATGCTCTCTAAGACTTTCAAAACATTTGCAAACATATTCAGTCTCAAAGACAAGCTGACAGGGAAGAACTCAGCATGACCTAAAACCCAAACTAGTGCAAAACGGCCTGCTATGACCCAAATGCACGTTAAAAATCAATTAAAAGGAGAAGAAGTAGGTAACTGACCACCACCAGAACAAATCAAAGATGCAAAGGAAGGGGGGAATGGTAACGTAATCCTCCGGCCAATGCGGCGCTTGAGGAGAAGTAGTGATAACATAAACCACCCCTACTGAGCAGGAATTCACGGGCCAACTGAGATGGATACGACGAAATAAAATCAAATCTAGGAAAGAAAAGAGAGAGTCCATGTAAAAGATAGGGTTACAATCCGAAAGAATTATGAACCTAAAGAAACTACAAGAGACGTCGCGAAGGCCTATTTAAAGAGGAGCAATCAGACGAGGAAGATAAGCACAACAAAATCAGTTCCAACAATAAGCTCAAGAGTACCCATTGAGTTCCAAAATTTGAGTTTCAATTAGATGTATACATGAGTCAATTTTCCACCTCCTTTAAGATTCTCCATTTTAATGGAATGCAACCAACTAGGCATATGATTATTATCCAAATCTGGGTCCGAACAAGTATAATTTGTTCATGTTTTTTAAAAATTTATATAGGAAATAGTATCTTGGGAGCCAATCAAAACAAATAATTAAGCTGCGAAATGGCGGAGCCTGACATTCGATCCTAGATACACTGTTTTTTTTTGGCATTTGGTTTTTTAATCACTGAGGATGACTATGGGCTAGAGCCGAGGTAAGCCACCTTGATCTTCAGTTAGTAAGAGACATTTAAATCTACAAGGTTGTATATATAAAGGATTTGGAACAAAGAAGTTTAGCTAATGGTATGTGTTAGTTAAAAGTGTAGGAAAATCACATTAACTTTTTAAGTAATGCATATACTCGATGGAGGGCGGTGAGAATTAAAGTCCAATAAACTATATATAGTCATATAGAGTTGAGAGAAGTTGGATTAGAACCCAAAGGAATCCCTTACATGAAGTTACAACTTAAAAGCCATGATAATTGTTGGCTTTAATCAGTCCCATGTGCTAGAACAGGTGTTGGTCTTGAGGGCGGATTGTTGCGAGTCATGAGATGGTTGAATCGCACTATTGCAGTGGACTTCAATAAGAAAAAAAATTCAATATTAAAAGAAAATAATAGACAATTTTCTTTTGGTTTTAGTTGTTATATTTCTCTTTGAAATTCATTTGAATTAAAGAAGTTGTAGACTTACAAAGAAGACCAATTTTCTTGGTTTGATTTAATTAAACCAGATGGGCTTGATAACTAATCTAATTAATGGCAAAACATATGAATCGTGGGAAAAAAATTTCAGTTTTAAAAAAATACCCGAAAGAGGATAGAACAGAGAAATAACTGCAAGGACTCTCTTCTTATACAACCTATATATATACTCCACACTTGACTAATTAACATTTGATAGATCATCCAACCACGAGTAATCCTCATATTCAACTGCTGCCTGCTGGCACGTTGTACAATAAGATGATTATTAATGGGGTTCATTAACCAATGTTTTAAATCTTCAGATTTTATGTAAAAAAATTCAAACAAAAATTAAACTTTGAAAGGAAAAGAACAAAATATTGTGTTTTTTGTTAGACCCTCCATCCAAGCACCTTCAGGGCTGACCGCTGGGCGCTGCAGTAACCCATTACTCCCTTCATTCGTAAAAAGAAGTCGTTGTTGACTTTTGTAAACACGTTTGACCATTTGTCTTATTCAAAAATTATTACAAATTTGTAAAAAAAAATTAGTCATACTTAAAATACATTTAAGAATAAACCAAATCATAAAAAAAAATAAGACGAATAATCAAACGTATGTTCAAAAGTCAAAAGCAACTTATTTTCATGAACAGAGGGAATAATTTACCTTTTTTTGCATAAAGATTATCTGGAATTTTTTTGCAAACATGATTTATTTGGCCCGTACGTCCTTCCTTTTACGGGGGATGCCAGTCAGGCCGAATTTCGGGTCAAAATAAGAAACATATATCTCCTTGGACATATGAGCCTAATATACTACATCGCTCACTTTTTACACGTGACTTTTGAGTTTCATTTGTCACAATTTAAAATATGCATATGAATTGTACGAACTGACTCTAATACGGATCAATTTTCCGTTTCCAACCTGGACCTTAAATTATACAAACACCTTAAATTGATCTAAATAAAACATGAACCCAAATATATGAAAATGTACACATCCTGTTAGGTTTTATGTGAAATATGTGTACAAATAGTTTATATGGACTCTGTGTTGTAATTATTGTTTGGGGAGAAGTGCCCATAGTTAGAGCCTCGCAGAGGTAGGCGCAAGCCGAATTGCGTTACCAAACTTCGATTGTGTCTGTCGTTCGTGATATTGCATCAATGCATATCCTAACACGTCCTTTGCTTAAGACGAACAATAAATTAACTTGGCACATCTAATTTACACTTTGCTGTGGTAGGTTTATTTTCTCCTAAAACAATTTTCCACGGGCCATAGGAAAAAATAACTCAACTAGATTATCCCCGATATGTGTACATATTTCTCTGGCTATTGAAATAGTTATTAGCTATGTGCATAGCTTTCACCACACGAAACAGATCCACACAAACAAATCACTAGTGATCGTAAGCTTTTCTATTAAAAATCCAAATCTTGTTGCCAATTGGATGCATTCACTGTACAAACACTACTGAGCTACAGATGGGACAAACCCCTAATCATTATCTCACTCTAAGCTTAAAATACATCAATGCTACCAACAAACTATAATTATTTAAAAATGCAGTGTGCTTGACAATCAGAGCGGGCACTCAAAAACTCGGGGGCATCTTACTGGCATCACGACCAACGTTACGCGTATGCTTATGTGTGTCCCAATTCATAATCTATGAATGTTTATTAGTACGAGTACTATATACTACATAATGTTTATGATGGTCCAGAATGACTAAAGATTTGCTTAAAGGTGGCCTAACAATGGCGACGTCGTACGGATCCATGCATCACCGTCTTTATGATTTTTCTGTAAATAAATGAAAAGTAGAAGTACATCACGGATAGAGCAGATCGAATGAAATTAAAGTAGAAGCAGCCAAATTCTGGTTGGCGGTCAAATTGACCAGTGGGACCCACAAACTCTAGCGATCCTATGCGTGTGCGAGACATCAGATATCACCGCTAGAGAACTGAGCTTCACTATTGCACCATCACTAACGGTTATACGCAAATCTGTAATGATGATTGCATCGCTACCGGTTCAATGGCTACAAGGCCAGCCAAATGACAGGGCAGAACGGAACCGGTTGATACAACCAGTAGGTAGTAAATCGTAGAAATGTTAAAACAAACTATGTTAGCAATTAAGACTTGTCATGTTGTTTTTCTATATAACCTGTGTATGAATACTTACCATAAGGAAGGATATGCTTTCATTTCTTTTTAAAAAGGTTTTAGTACACTATTAGAGAAATGACCTAATTTACCGGCACATCAGTATCGGTTGGATTGAAACCGGTACTGATAGTGCACCAGTACCGGTTCGTAGCAACAGTAGCAATTCTAGACTTTCAGTACCGGTTGGAGGCAATAGTAAAGATATCTTTTGCAGGCAGGTACAGGCCAGCTGGCGCACGGACTCATCAGTACCGGTTCATAATATAAACCCGTACTGATATGGGCTCATCAGTACCGGTTCGTATTACGAATCGGTACTAAAGGCCCGTTCCAGCAAACTTCAAAAGAAACACATATCCTACTCTAATCAATACACGTGGGTGGGTGGGTTGGTTAGAAGGGTGAGTGAAAAGTTATGTGGTGGCATGAGATCCCAGGTTCGAGTCTTGGGTTCGCCATATTTTTTAGATATTTCAGTGGCTATAGTCTCAATTTGGGGAACCGGAACTAAAAATCATAGGCCTTTAGTCTCGAGTTTAATGTCCCAGTTTGAATTTAATGTTCCGGTTGGTAAAACCGGGACTAAAGCATGTTCCCAATTGGGACTAAAGGCCATTTGCTTAGCAGTGGTACCGATTGGAGGAAAAAAAACCAATAGTCTTGCTTCACTATCGGTTTTTGTCTCCAGCTGATAGTGGCGCCTTGGCTCATCACCACCTGTTTGCTCGATCGGCTTGGCCTTGAGCTCGTCGCCACCTGTTTGCGCACCCCACCGAGTCAACACAACACAAGAACAACTTGTCATTATTGATGAGGTTATATATATATGAAGAATGTGAGTTTCATGGGAATGCAACCTAAGATTGCTCCTCAATAAGGACTAGCGAACTAATGGGTTTAGTTCAACTGCGTATACCAAGAGCTATGCACATAAAAGTTGAACAAACTCCTCGTGTATTTGATGTGAATATGTATTCATGTGATTTTGAATTGTAAATTTGACTTTGCACATGTATTTCATGTGAATATGTGCTGCGAGTGAACAGCGTATGTGCTGGGAATGAATTAATTCTGAATATTTGAAATGCAGAAAAATATGATATGTTGATATATGTGTGTTTAGAGCATCCCCAGGGCGCACGGTATCAATGCGACCAGCATCAGCGTGATCGGCGGGCGGGAGAAAAAATTCAAAAATGCAGGCCAGCGAAAGGGCGGGTGCATGGCGGGAGATTTTTGCTGGTGATGCAGGCCGCATGATTGCGGGTCTGCTGGCCATGCTCTTATAGTCTGATATGTGATCGATGTAATTTGATAAGACAAAACAGTCCTGTTGTCGGACATGTAATCGATGCATCACTGTCGATTCGTAAATCGAACCAGTAGTAATTGTGCCCAGTTACCAACCCCCATTTCATGTTATGAATAGGTATGGGTAGTGTATCACTACCGATCCATTGAACCAGTAGTTATACCATTGGGTATTAATCCCAAATGCGTACAACCAGTTTTAAAATCTGGTGTTCAAACCAGTTTGAAATCAAGGGCGGATCCAGCACCCAGGCAGGCCAGGCCGCCGCTGGGCTGGTCCGGCCCATTCCCAAAGCCCAAACTTCCACATCTAAGGCCCTAGACCCAAATAAAGTAAGGGCTTGAAGGAGAGGAGGAGAAGTGGCCTGGGCTGCACTCATGGGTTGGATCCGCCACTGTTTGAAATCGGTAGTGCAGTGATGTTGCACAGTAGTGTATTCAGATCAGTGATAACTTAGATTGTAATAGTTAAAGAAACATACATATATAAATCCAGGCGGTTAGACAACATATATTGCACCCTTGACGGTTGCTTGCATCATCAGATGTTTTTCCTACGTACGCGTGGCAGACCGTGTGTAAGAAAAACTTTTAATTTATTTTTTTTTTGAGAACGAGGAGGACTTAATTGGTCGGTTTGTTTCACATCAATTGGAACACTGCTTTGCTCAATTCAAGAGCAAAGAAAATATATTCCTCTGTCGTTGGGTGGTACTCTCTTTTCTTTTCTTTTTTCCCCCTCAAAAAGCTAGGAAGCAAGACTGAAAAGAATCCAATACTATTACACGTCACCGACTGGCCAATTAATCTTGCTTGTAGGCCCCAGGTATTGGAAATGTCTACCTGTACCTTTGAGGTATATGTTTAATAAAAAAAATCATTTACCTACATGGACCCCAAGTCTTTGGATCTACCTAGTGTATTTCTATTTATTTCTTATATTCTCCTTGCTTAAACATTCACTCGGTCATAATAGCAACATTAATGAAGAGATTTTGGTATAATATAACATAATATTACTAATTTTAGGTAGGATTTCAGTGAAAATATTGTTAACTACTCCCTCAATCGATCTGCTATTCATGTAGTCTTTCTTAATTACACAAGCATTCTTTTTAAGAAAAAAAATCTTGGTATGTTATTTCTCCAATTAGCTAGTATGAATTATATATTTGTACAATACAAAGAAACTTGATTAAGATATATTATTGGATATTAATGCTTGGCTATCGAGTTGACTTGTGTGAATCTACTTGTAAAATTATTAGGAAGCCCAAATAATTTATTTGTAATAAACAAATTGTAAATGCTTGAAAACATATACTGATCAATGCCTTCCCTGATGCACCTCGAACTTATATATTCCCAATCATAGTCATATAAGACCTCAAGAGCTAAATCGACAGTAGCTTGATAGAACATATATCACATTCCCCCTTTCAATCCTTATTTTTTCTAGCCAACCTTTCAATCCTTATTGTTTTGGGAAATGATGATGAATTTGCATTCAAAGAAAAGCATGTATTTATAAAATTTGTTATTGAGAAGTCGTCTTGCTTGGGTGAAATAACGCAATAGCAAACCTTAATTTTGCCTCAATGGAATGGCAAATATTTTTTAGGGTTTCATGATTATATCTTACTGCATATATTTTCCTCTTGCCACAAGATGGAATAAGTCCATTTTAGGTAACTCAATTATCGCGAAAGTCCGAAAACCCTCTTAAACTATGATTTGATCTGTTTTACATACCTGGACTTTTAATACCGTCTCAAAAACCATCACAACCCTGTTTTGTTCAGTGGTTTTACTGACGTGGCACCACGTAGTGGAGCCATGTGTCAGCCAAGTCAGCAAAACCACTAGTGCCACGTCAACAAAACACCTAACAAAACCAAGTTGTGATGGGTTTTAAGCCGGTATTGAAAGTTCAGCTATGTAAAACAGATCAAATCATAGTTTAGGGGTTTTTTGGACTTTCGTGATAGTTGAAGCACCTAAAATAAACTTTCCCTTTAATAATTAATTACCATGACCTTGTATGAAAGAGATGTGTGTGCAAAACAAAGTAATGAGCGTAAAATCGGTGTAGGAATTACAATATGTGCATTACATCAAATCTTTTTAACAATGCACTCAAATGGTTTCCACAATTTGTTGTCCAAATCAGGTGTGACGTTCTTTTTCAAAAGAAGCAAGAGAGTTTCACATAGGTTCTTCATGGACATATCGTATATATATATTCATGCATGATCCTAACCGCCACCTTTTCCCGATGGAGTTTGATCCTTTTTCTTTTTTGAGATGACATGCGTAGTTATTCTTTTTCCCTCTGAATTTTCAGAGTTGTTAAGATTGGCATATCTCAAACGTACTTATTATTCTAGGGTATAAGGTGCATATTTCAATGACCCCTATAAAAATGTCGAATAATTAAAAATGGACATCCATTCATGTTTGCTAAATATGTAGCACATCAATATATATTCAGTCGAGAGATTCTTATAATTAGTTTTGTTTCTCAAATGAACTACCTGAGATATATGTTCAGTGGCCTATCACCATCAACACCCAGTTAATTAAGCTGATATACCCTAGTATATGTAGCAGCTTGTTGCAAAGTGTAATAGCGACACTGCCATTCTGAGGAAATATTTTTGACTCCTTTTACCGAGGCTTTTGATTTTCTTTCTTGCTTGATCTTTGAAGATCCATAGTGTGACTGTCCCTACCATGCACCAATCGATTCCTTTCAATCATTCA
Organism: Raddia distichophylla; assembly: GCA_005191435.1. Lineage (NCBI taxonomy): Eukaryota > Viridiplantae > Streptophyta > Magnoliopsida > Poales > Poaceae > Raddia > Raddia distichophylla. Next base: position 1,323,715 of record SPJY01032216.1, on the reverse strand, counting down.
TGGCCAGCAAAAGCTACAGCCTACAGGTACGTAGGAAAAAGAAAAGGAATTCCCCATTAAGTTAGGTCATTGCTAGAGTTCACCCTCGACGAGTTTTATACTGCCAACTTGGTACTATTTAAAGAAGCAAATTATAACAAAACCAGGTTGTATATGCACAGTGACGAAGGACGACGTGGAGGTTACTGTATTGTTAAGTAATGCATAATCACGCAATAAGGATGACGTAGCGAATCTACATGCTGATCTACTCTCCTAATTAACTCGACATTCCGTGTATTCTCCACTTGAGATCCAACCCCTGACCTCTCTCTCTAGTTCTAGAAGTGTTGTACTCCCTCCCTTTTTTTTTATTTGTCGCTTTAATTTTTGGACATGCCCTTTGATTATTCATCTTATTCAAATATTTAGTGCAAATATACAAAAGTACAAGTTATGCTTAAAGTACCTTTAATGATAAAACAAAGCATAACAAAATAAATAAAATTTTAATAATTGTTTTGTTCGATAATAAATGAAAAGTCGTCAGGCTAGCTTACAATCGAACAAAACTCAAATTTGAAATTCAGATATTAAACTAAAAATGCAATTAATGGGTTTTTCCAGTTTTATATAAATTAACATCTATTAAACTCTAATTCACAAGTGGAAAACTATATATAAATTTACAGTCTCTCGATGTCTGACGATTGGCCGTTGAGAGTAATTGACATTGTTGTTTTCTCTAGCAGACGACGCAGTACTTTCAGCGGCTCAATGCTTAGCCGTACATGTCCTGGACTGGATTTCTCGACAACGACGACGGCTGTCTCATGACCATCAAGATTACGTGTTTAATCTCGATGGTTTGCTGCTGATCGTCGAGATTAATTAGATACTTAACAATGGCGGGGCAGTACTTTCGACGGCTCAATGCAATCGATTCCTTTCAATCATTCAGGGCCAGCAAAAGCTACAGCCTACAGGTACGTAGGAAAAAGAAAAGGAATTCCCCATTAAGTTAGGTCATTGCTAGAGTTCACCCTCGACGAGTTTTATACTGCCAACTTGGTACTATTTAAAGAAGCAAATTATAACAAAACCAGGTTGTATATGCACAGTGACGAAGGACGACGTGGAGGTTACTGTATTGTTAAGTAATGCATAATCACGCAATAAGGATGACGTAGCGAATCTACATGCTGATCTACTCTCCTAATTAACTCGACGTTCCGTGTATTCTCCTCTTGAGATCCAACCTCTGACCTCTCTCTCTACTTCTAGTAACGAGTGTTGTACTCCCTCCCTTTTTTATTTGTCGCTTTAATTTTTTGACATGCCCTTTGATTATTCATCTTATTCAAATATTTAGTGCAAATACACAAAAATACAAGTCATGCTTAAAGTACCTTTAATGATAAAATAAGTACCTTTAATGATAAAACAAAGCATAACAAAATAAATTATATTTTAATAATTGTTTTGTTGATAATAAATGAAAAGTCGTCGGGTTAGCTTACAATTAATCGAACAAAACTCAAATTTTAAATTCAGATATTAAACTAAAAATGCAATTAATGGGTTTTCCCAGTTTTTATATAAATTAACATCTATTAAACTCTAATTTACAAGTGGAAAACTATATATAAATTTACAGTCTCGAGATGTCTGATGATTGGCCGTTGAGAGTAATTGACATTGTTGTTTTCTCTAGCAAACGGCATAGTACTTTCAGTGGCTCAATGCTTAGCCGTACATGTTCTGGACTGGATTTCTCGACGACGGCTATCTCATGACCATCGAGATTACATGTTTAATCTCGGTGGTTTGTTGCTGATCGTCGAGATTAATTAGTACTTGACGATGGCGGTGCAGTACTTTCAACGACTCAATGGCTCAATGATTAGCCGGCGATAGCACGTGTCCTGGAATGGGTTTCTTGGCGACGGCTGTCTCATGGCCAACGAGGCTACGTGTTTAATCTTGATGGTTTGTTGCTGGCCGTCGAGACTAACTTAGATACTCAACCATGCGGATTTTTCATGCAGTGACTCTCCTGTATGACTGTGCCTTACGACGCTTCGCCGTGGAGCAGGCATGCGTGGAGCTCCGGCACAGCACGTGCGCGTTTGGGGTGGCGGCCTCCAAAGCTCTAGCTTCCGTGGGCTGTGGACCTGTGGTGCTCTGGAATAGGGACACTACTCGCTTGGTGGCACGACGCAGGCGAACGAAGCGACGGAGCTCTGGCATAGGGTTCGCACGAGTGGGGCAGGCCGGCATGCATGCATGGACGGTACATGGCACAGGAAAGCTCCACGCAATTGACAGCGCGCGCTAGCTCGTGGTGGTATCGGGGATATAGCCCATGAGATGAGAGAATGGGGGAGAAGAGAGGAAGAAAAAGAAAACAAAGAAAATTTTTTATTTGCCTTAATTGTGGTGGTATCGTGAGGTAAAAATATTATGGAAAGTGTCGAGAGGTATCACCTTACAACGTTCTCGTGGTGGCGTCAGGGTTAGCCCGTGAGGTGAGAGAGTGCCGAGAAGAATGGAAGAAGAAAACAGAGGAAATCTTTTATTTGCCCCTTAATTACGATGGTACCGGGAGGTGAAAAAAATATGGGAGATACCAAGAGGTAGCATCACACGATGAATTAAATATTGTTCTGACCTTATTTTAATTCGTAATTAAAAAATAATTTGCTGGTTTAATTAATTTAAAAAAATAGCCCTCCGGCACCGGACCATCAGGCGCCATATATTAACCGCCCGTTGGACGGGCGTTATTAAAGGCGCACAGTTATTAGCACCGAACGAACGGGCGTTTAATAGGGCCAACGGCCCGGGACGTGTTTGAGGTAAGAATCGTCCGTTCGTCGGGCGTATTTTCTACTGTTATGTAAAAACCGCCCAACTGACGGGCGTTTTATGCGGCGCGGGAATGAAGCGCTCGATGGACAGGCGCTATTTCCTTCAAGACCAGCGCGCGGCCGGCGCTGCTTCAGCACAGTGAGCAGAGCGGCAGCGGGACTGCGGGAGAGGAGGCGCCAAGCAGCAGAGGGAGAAAAAAAGGAGGAGGAGAGGGGAGGAGGAGGAGGAGGAGGAGGAGGAGAGGAGAGGACAGGAGGAGGAGGAGGAGGAGGAGGAGGAGGAGGAGAGGAGAGGAGAGGGAGAGGGAGAGGAGGAGGGAGAGGAGAGGGAAAAAAGAGGTAATTTTGTAGCCCTCTCGTATGTTTATTTTGTAATGTTTGAAAACAAGGTAGGTTAGCAATATGCCACATGATAATTTTAATATTCCGTTTAATGCATAGATATAGCGATTAGGTTTCGATATTAATTAGCTGTATTTCTATATTTTTTATGTACATTCGATTTACGGGTTTAAAGTAGGATAATATTCCAGTTTGGTTTTTGTATGACATATGTAAATTAGTTTTAAGATTTAATGTATGATAATATGTACGGTAGATTTTAGACTATATTTAGGGTTATAACTAGAGTTGTAAGGGAGGGTAATACGTTGATTTAGTGCGTATGTTTATTTTTTTGCAGTTTAGGGTAAGGGTTTACAAATTTAGAGGGCATGTATAGGTTTGTTGTTAGGGTAGTAGTAGGCTCGATTTATTTGAAGCATAATGCACGTAGGTTTAATGCATAGTACAAAGGATTAAAACCGATAAATCTTTAAGATGTTTTTGTCAGTACGGGAATATTAAAAATTTATTATGAGTCATTTTTTTACAGGGTCAATGTCAGACAGAAAATATTTTAATGTTCATTACGGACAAGGGGGTATCAATTTTGGTCCAGACGGGGTAGACCTATCTACGTTCCAGTCAGTGATGTTGGGATATCAAGATCACGGAGAGAAAGTTAGCAGGGCTAGAACCGATGATTAAATATTAAAACAACTTGATTAACATGATACAAGTCTTGGCACGTATAATGCATAAAACAATTTATCATATTAGCGCATCATAACTAAATCTACATGTCTTAGGAGATTTCAAAACATAGTTATTCCACACGATAATTTTTCTACTGGGTACAGCGGGGGTATTTCCTCTTCGCAAACGCACTAGGTCCTGCTTCCCTAACTCTAGCCTAGCACGGTCCGCGTCACGCTCATTCAACTGCTGCTGCCGGTCTGCTTCGCGCTGTGATTGAAACTCTTTTCTCGCAATCTTGTTTCTTTCTTCCCTGAGGACGTCTTGCCACCGTTTCCTCGGCCCTAGCACGGCACCTCGCCGCCTCTCTTTGCATTTGCCACTCCTGGTCGGTGGTCTGCTCCGCGTCCAAATATTGGACAAACTCGCACAATGGAGGCTAATAAGATTGAAGTTAGCTTTTACGTCTATATATTCCTTATGAAACAAATAAGTAAGAAGTCACTTATAGGGTACTTTGCCTTCCTCTCCATCTTGGGTGTTCGGTCATACTCATATATAGTTTACGCACATCCAATACCGTCTCCCGTAAGTGTAAGACATGTCTTGAGACATTCTTAAAATACAAAGACTGCCGCAGAGATACATGGGCGGCTGAACATCTCTTGAGACAGATTCATGAACAGACTCCCTTGGTGGCGGTGGGAACTCCATGTCACTCTACTCGTGGACAGAGATTGTTTTTCAAGTGAAGTGCTTCCAACACTCTGCTCATCTAAATACCTTGCCTGCTGCTCCCCTTTTTATAGCCGAGCGTGTGTCTATTAAATTATCAAAATCATCTAATTAACTCATTCCTAATTATTGATTCATTAGCAAAACGCGTTAAGACAAAGGTCTAGTTGCGAGTGTGGCAGGCAGAAAGTGATGGCGCAGCAGTGTAGTAGTCTTGAAATGAGCACCTGCAGGAATCCGAAGTGAGAGCACATGGCAGGCAGGAAGTGATGGCCCTATTTTTTTTCTTTATATTGTCTCGGGATAGGCAGTGGTTAGGAATCCGATGGAAAAAAACACGAGAGAGATAAATGCGGACAAAAAATACGATCAGAGGATTGCAAGCAGCAGGGCCCCTGACGAGGGCGCCCTGACCTCTTATGCCGCCCTCTCCTGGAGCGCCTAGGGGCATTTTTCGCATTGGGCCTAAAGTCAGGGCATTTTTTCATTTGCGAATTTTTTTAGGGCAAACCGTAAAATTTTTTGATTTTATACTTCGTTGTTAGTTTACTACGGCAAAATTCGATCAATGTTCCCCCCTCCCCCAAAAAAAAAGGCCAGTCACCATAAAACGTCCTATGAACGGGTGACTTATATAAAGTGCCCACTGGAGGGGCGTGACCAAAAAAACGCCCTATGAACGAGCAACTTATATAAAGCACCCGCTGGACAGGCGTTTTTTAAATACCGCCCATTGGACGGGAGTTATTTAAATACCTCCACTGGACGGGCGTTTTATGATTACGCCCCCGTCTGCCCGGCGTTTTATAAATAACGCCGACTATCGGGCGCCGGGCGGCTATTTTTTTAAGTAATTTAAACAGGAAATTATTTTTTAATTTCAAACTAAATTAAAACCAGTACAGTAAAAAATTCATCACACGATATCCCTAGATATGATATGATTAATAGCTTTGAGAGATGCAAGAGGTACCAAGAATAATAAAAATTTCGTAAGAAAGAGTGGAGATAAGAAAGAAAAAAAATAGAGAAAATCTTTTATTTGTTACTCAATTACTCTTGGGAGTTCTACAAGGCTTGTTGGGATTTCATCGCCACCGACCTCTTCGAGGTGCTCATATGTCTCTTCAACCTTGATGCCACCGGCCTGGAATCTATGAACTGCGCCCACATTGTTCTCCTTCCCAAAAAAGACTACCCCACTACCGCTTCCGATTACAGACCAATTAGCCTCATTCCCTGATTGGGGAAGCTTTTTACCAAAATTCTCTCATCCCGCCTAGCTCCTTTCAAGGATGACCTCGTGTCGTCTTGCCAGAGCGCCTTCATTAAAAAGCGGCACATCCAAGATAACTTCCTCTTCGTCCAAGGGAAGGCGAAAACCCAACACAGATCTCGCACCGCGGCTCTCCTCTTCAAGCTTGATCTCGAGAAGGCTTTCGACTCGGTCTCCTGGCCATACCTTCTTGACAATCTCAGAGCACGGGGCTTCGGCACCCGCTGGCACAACTGGATCGTTATGTCGCTGGCCTCTTCCTCCTCACGAGTCCTCCTCATTGGCCAATCGACGGACCCTATTTACCAAAAGGGCCTATGACAAGGGGATTCCCTTTCTCCTATGTTGTTCAACATTGCCATCGAACCCCTCATTGCACTTGTTCAACGCGCCACCGTTGTACGGGCTCTCTCCCCTATTCGTGGAATTCATAGCAGCCTTCGTGTCTCGCTTTTTGCGGATGACGCCGCTATCTTTGTCAGGCCGACAGAAGAGAATGTTTCTGCCCTGGCTCTCATTCTAAAAGAGTTTGAGGACATCACCGGCCTCCGCACCAACTTCTCCAAGATCCAAGTGGTATCCATCCACCGTGACAACGTGGACCTCGACCACATCCTTCAGGATCTGCCAGCCAGAAGGGCCTCCTTCCCTCTAAAATACTTGGGCCTCCTGCTCTCCATCAAGCAGCTAAAAATGGTCCATTTCCAGCCATTTCTAGACAAGATCTCCAACCGTCTAGCAGGATGGCGCGGCCCTCTAATGTCTAAAGGTGGGCGACTAACTTTACTCAAAGCAATCCTCTCAGCATTGCCATCCTACATCCTGTCAGTCATCAAACCGCCGGCGGCAGTTTTCAAGAAAATTGACAAGATCAGGAAGGCCTGGCTCTGGAGCGGCACAGTCTCCCCCCAACGTGGGCATTGCCGGATCAACTGGAGCACGGTTTTCTCCCCAATACACCTCGGAGACCTTGGGGTCCTCGACCTCCAACGCTTTACTCTCGCACTCAGGCTTCGCCGGTGGTGGCGAAACAGGATCCCCCCTTCCCGCCATGGGTCGGATCCCTTGAACCCCCTCCGGCTCAGACTCCGACGTCCTTCGTGCCGGGACTGTGCCATCAGTTCGTGATGGCTCGATCCTTTCCTTCTGGAATGATGTTTGGCTGTCCGGCTCGACCCCGAGATTGCTAGCTCACGTGCTGTTCGCGGCCTCCTCTAGGAGAGATAGATCGGTTAGAGACGTCCTTCTAAATAACAACTGGCTTGTTGACCTCGATCGAAATTTTGCTGCTAACATGGTACCCGAGCTTGTGCAACTCCTACGCCTGATCTCGCAGGTGAACCTTATTATCGGAGAGGTGGATCAGATCACCTGGCGATTCTCCAATGACAGCTCCTTCTCGGTCTGGTCCGCCTACAGGATTCAGTTTTTTGGACGCTGCTCTACCCCCTTGCTTCTACGTGTGTGGCAACACTGGGCACCCTCAAAGTGCAAATTCTTCCTGTGGCTCCTACTTCACAGACGGGTCATGACAGCAGACGCCTTGTTACGCAGACACATCCCCAACGCCTACTTTTGCCCTCTATGCTGTCGCAACCTTGAGACCCCGGAACACTTGTTCCTACACTGTAATTTCAGCACCTCTGTCTGGACGCAAGTAGCCATCCGTCTGAACATCGGCCTTCTGAACCCTGTAAGATGGCTTCACTCTTCCTCCATGGTGTCCTGGTGGGAAGACGACGTCCTACGGGCCGCTCCTCCTTGTGGCATCTTGTCCGTCATCTCGGCCACTATCTGTTCTCTTTGGATCGAGCGTAACAACCGTATATTTCATGGTACAGAAAAAATGAGATCCGTTCTCATTCAGTTACTTTTAGACGACCTGCGTCTCTCGGTGGGCGCAGGAGCTCATTTTGTAATAAATTAATGACTTGTAAGCCCCATTGGGGGAAGGGGCGCATATTCCCCCCTTGTAACCCTCTTTCTCTTTGATCAATAGATGATAGTTTTCCTGCCCTTTATTCAAAAAAAAAATTAAATGTATCAAAATTTCAGGTAATCAATCTAAATATATCAAAATTATAACTTTAATTTATACATACTTCAAACGATAAATATTTGTGACTCGAGAGAATATATAATTTTTACATCTATTTAAATTTTGCTACAACAATCATCCTATAAATACATTCGCTAAAAATTTTTGAACCAAATGGAGAGCGGACTCAAACGAAAATGAGAAGAAAATACTTTACGGGGTGGGACAGGGGTCCCTATACATTTGGAGATTTAAAACTTCCTCTAAATTTGAACAGGGCCCTTCCGTAGAGTTGTTAAGACAAAATTTTAAGATAAGCTAGCTGTATGGAATGGCCTCTTAGGAGAGCTTTGTATCCCTTGTTTTGCTCAATGCATGATCTCATTTTTTATCGACATCATTATTTCATCCTTAAAATTATATTTTTCAACGCATTTTCCCTTCCATATTATATACAACAGATGAGGCACAATCCTGCCGATCCACTTTGGATCGAGCTACAAGGTGGCAGGCGCTTAATTCTCCGTGTTCATACCGCAACACGCATGGATCAGCCGCAAGTGCGACAAGGGTCTTGTTCTTTTCAATTCAGGTTGATAAAAGTTTTAATGTGAAAAGGTTGTGACATTTCAAGACAAAATCTGAATAGTCCAAAAAAATTATAAAAAATATTCTAAAAACTTTAAAACCTCACAAAAATAGTTATAAAGTACATAATTTGATTTGTAAAAAAAAAATTAATTTATTTTAATTTAATTTAAACGAAAAAGAACAAGGCCAAGATGCCTCGGCGATGGCAGCGGGTGGAGCAGCAAGCCGGGGAAAGAGGAGGATACTTGCACGCAACAGCACGCGTACGTAGGAACAGGATTGCGGTTGGAATGTGCGTGGATAGTTGAATTAGGCGCTGCTGTGATTGGAACCCACTAATTAAAGCCGTAATGACCCCCCATCAATTAATCCATCGAATCTGTGGAGTACTACTATGCATCTAGCTTTGCCTTTTTCCGCCCCAAAGGTCGTCGTGTATCGTGCTAATCGTCATCATGTCTGGTGATTAGTAGCTCAACGTGTGCTTTGGTTTTTTTTTTTTTGAGGTAATGATTCATTCCTTCCCTGCAGAGGAAAGCGCTATCTTCTAGTCGTTTCAGTGTTCCATACTCGAAACCGTTTTAGTGTGTAAAGAGTTAAATGGCTTTGCATTTTAGTTTATTTATTACATGCATGCATTTATAGTTCTTGAGAATTTATCCCTACTTCCACTTTGTTGAGGTAAGTAAAGTTGCCGTGGGTGGCACTGACATCGTTCCTGACGGCGCACGAAACGATTGTCGAACTTGAATTGTGTGTCCCTGTCGTAAACACAGAGAAAACGGTAATACATCGTTCAAATCGGAATCACCTTTTGGTGGATACAGATAAAAAAAACTTGGTACCAACAAATATTGTATTTCAGCAAAATTCTATGGCCTTTGGATTTACATGTAACAAATGATATCTTTGATAACATTCCTAGTCTATGTGGCTTCTAGGTCCCATGGCCTCATCATCACTCCCGTGTGTGCCTCACCCCTACTTCCGTGGCTCCTCGTAGCCGTAATCCTAGCCGCCTCCCGCCTCCGTCTACAACGCGCCCCGTGCTCCCCATCAAGGAGGTGACCTCACCCCTCCCGGACTCCTCTCCCTGGCAAGGCGGCAACCTCCCCGGTCGCCGGCGACCTGCGCATGTCGGCGCGTCTAGTGTCCCACGACCATGAGCCTTGGCGTCTGGGTTTGGCGAAGAGCCAACGGTGGCACGACGTCCCTTGGCTCGGCCTACGCTGGCTAGTGCCCTAGTCCCTCAACTTCCAAGAATTTGTGGGTACCGATTTTACTAGCTGTCAATCTACTATATGTATGCATGATCTCTTGCCAATTGAGTTCTTCGACCACTCTTTTTTGGGGGAATTTTTTTTGTAGTGTTAGCATCATATACTAATTTGAGTACTTCTACATTGATTAAATTAACCAAAGAAAATTGATTGCACTTGTTAACAAATATATACGCAGCTATGTATAAAAACTACAAATTTAGCTATGGTTTTTCGATATCTTTGATATTTTTGTCAAATTGATTAAGTCTCAATTACACTTTGTGGTACATTTGTATGACATGTTGACTTGACTTAGACTCAACCCCGGTTTTTGCTAAATCCTGGATCCGGCATTGTCATCAGTTGACTTAGCCATTTGACAATTCTGCCACTAGATGGTGGTGGCACCACCTAGCCGCCCACCACCGATCTCTACCCATTGCTAGGCCTCTCTTCACGGGCTCCCACTAATATAAGCCGATGGGATGGTGAACCCCAACAATACGAAGAAACCCTAATCCCAACAATGACGGTGATGAAAGATGTTGAAGGATGGCCAACGGAGATGAAGGTGAGAAATCAATTGGAATTCATTTGTAGTTTAGTTGACTGAGTTCTCCCAAATTCTTCGCATATGCTATAAATGTTTCATTAAGTAAAGTGTAATTTGATCTTGCTACAACTTCTAGTAAGTGTTGGTTCTATAGATTGAATCTTTTTGTAATAGTTTTTCTTATGGTAGTAATTTTTGTTCACTAATACTGTACAAACTCTATGTCCTATTTTTTTTTCAGAGTAAATTACACTGTTGCCCCCCGGAAGTTGAACGAAAATCTCACTTAGCCCCTTAAACTTTATTTTGTCTGCTGCGGCCCCTAAAAGTTGTTTCCGTATGCCGCAAAGCCCCAGAAAGTTAGATTTTGTTGCACCACAACCCCCGGAAGTTGGCTTTGGGTGCTGAAAAAATTAACCTGCGTGACACCCGGAAACAACTTCTAGGGACCGCAGCGGACAAAATAAAGTTTAAGGGGCTAAGTGAGATTTGCTACCAACGTTAAGGGGCAACAGTGTAATTTACTCTTTTTTTCATGAAAAACTGAACATTTGAGATCAATCTGGCCACTTGTTTTCGGGTGTGCCAATGCCAATCATAGCATCGCTCTGCTCTTGCAGCACGCATGGTATCACTTGCATAATCGATGGAATAGACTAGGCAATTCATCCATTCATTGGTATAACCTTCTACGCTACACCACCGCCGCCGCCACCGGCAACACCTCACAGGCTCACTCCCATTATAGAGATCGCTGGTGAACATTGGCTCGTGTCAACCAGTCATGAACTGACAAATTTCTTGCAGTATAGCAGTACTGATGATGCGGCATTGTAGGCCATTCGGACGGCCAAAGCTTCAAGTTTTTGAACCATAATTTTATCTTAATCCTATGACACATTATCACCGAACGTGTTTTTTGACAACTTTTAGATGGCCTGCGGCTATGGGAAATCGTAGGAGCGTATTTTGTGATATCTTAATTCTTTATGCCCTTTTGAGGGTAGGGCTTTAAAACCCCTCAATTTGTAAACTTTTTCTCTTTTGATCAATAGATGACATCTCTCTTCCTCTTTGCTCAAAAAAAAAGGGAGGCACTATTTGGCAGGTGCCTGCAATTTCAGCATTTGTGCAGGCGCCTGCCACGTACATGCATGCACACCTCGGGTAAAAAAATTCCACTATCGCAAAACTTTTTTTTCAATAAATGGAATGTGGAAAAATAGTAGAAATTTAGTGGAATTTTTTGAGCCTGCACAATTTCGCAAATTATACGAGCAAAAATCTCTCGACGTGAAAAATAGAAAACAAAACAAAATTTATAATAAATAGAAAAAATAAATCTATAATAAACGGAAAACAAAATAAATCTATAATAGATCAAACTTCACGCAAAAAATTCCACTATCGCAAAACATTTTTTCCAATAAATGAAAATGTGGAAAAACAATAGTAATTTAGTGGAATTTTCACTATACATTTTTTCCAGTTAACCAAAAAGTGGAAAATCAGTTGAAACTCACTGGAACAACAAGCGCCTGCACGATTTGGCTCCATGCAGGCGCCTGTCAAATAGCAAAGGCGAAAAAAAATCCATCCAAATATACGTGTGCTTATATCGATAGAGCAATTTACTGTACATAACGGTAACGTTAGCATTGCGTAGGGATCATCACCATGCTAGCAGCCATGGGTGCCAACAAACCATGGCACCATTGTATAAACTACAAACCCGTCTCTGTTCAGGATAGAAGGATGGAGACATGGATGGATATGCCAGGTAGTTAGTGAATTAGAAGTCGTCAGCTCATCATCACGTAAATCAGTTGATTTGGCTCACATAATCAGGTGACAACTGACAATCCAGAGGTTGGTTTCAAGTTTCAACAGGGGCGAGGGATAAACTGGATAAGCATATCTCATTGTTAATTCTAAGCACGTCAGAAGTTGAAAGGGCCATAGAAAACAAGGGTACGAACATGTCATTTACCTCTTGCTGAACGCAATATAGCAATTAACAGAGGTTAATATGAAATGAATGGAGCTACTCTACCAGACCCCTTTCAGTGATATCTCAACCAGTCAACCTTCATCAAAGCAGTCACAACACCTCTCTCTCTCTCTCTATCTCTGAAATGGCATGTCTTTTTCTTGGACTTTTCCTCTGAAAATCAGGGATGGTCAAGAGCCCTTTCCACTTGAGTAATATTCTGATGTGTGTATCTCGAAAAGAAACACTACGCTATATAGTTCACGGGCACCAATTTTTTTGCGCAAGTTTGACCAGTAGGAAATTTGTTCAAGCAAGGGGATTTCATGAAGTTGATGGCTTGACGCCATGAGAGGTAAGCAAAAGGTTTCTACCACAGTTGCACTTGAAGCTTGCAAGTTGGTGAGGATTCAGGCATGTGTACGGCACAAGCACGCTCGTGGCTCGTGGACATCAGTTGAATGAAACAGAGGAAAGTTTTGTCACCGTGAGAGTACCGTCCGGTCAAACAGAGGAAATCAAAGGGGAAAATAAAAGAATTGGTGGGGGGCAGGTGCATTCGACCGAGCTCTGACTCAGGCTGTCAAAAGTCAAGCTCGATCATACTTGAACTCGGCTTAGACTCGTCTCGAATCACCGCTGAACTTAAGGTCAAGCTCGATATCAGCTCGGTTAGATGTGATCTCGGCTCGGTTAAACTCAAATGAAAGGCTTAATGTTGTTTTTGGGAGGAGATAAGGCTATATGACTCAATTCGGCTTGATTTCAGGTTTGAGCTCGGTTCAAAAATGGTTGAATTAGTAAGTTCAAAGAGAGAAATAGGCAGTGTATATTTGGATTCTACACATTTTTCTAGCTTTCCAGATTTTTTTAAAAAAAAATTTGTAACCTTCTTATGGTTTTTTAGAATTTATTATCTAGAAAACCTGCTGACCAGAACGTCACATGGCCACAGGGTTGGGTTTTCTGTTTTGAAATTGAGGGGGAAAACCGAAGTTACGCAATATTTAGTGTGCTAAAGCGGATATTTTCCATGATCTTTCGATTGGTAGATGATTTCTGCGTGGCTTGATTTCGGTGATCATGTGTCATATGGCATGGGCCATTAGCCCATTAGACATTCCATGGGCCTTCACGCATTGCCCAAGTAGCGAAACTGAGTAGCTGGGCCTATCGCAATGTAAGCATGGAACATAACTCAAGTTAACTCGGCCAATTACTTTGTGAGGATTAGCTCTTACAATTTTGGGAATTCTATTTTTCCTACGTTTAAGTAATTCATTATTGCGAAAATAAGTGTTGACTCGCTTTTTTAAAAAAAGTCTCCATCACCAATTAAAAAGGTAATCATCCAATAAAGAAATGATAATATCCAATCTAAGGATGTCTAAGAGAAGGCATTGGACTCACATGTAAGACCTATCGACTGATGTTGGCGATGCACGACGGTAGAGCATGGTGGGCCCATGAAGGGGAGCGCCACAACTAGGAGGAAGAGCAAGGCCGAGATAGCTTCGAGGAATGGGGAGCGGGCAATCTTGGCTCCAGTCGTCCATCGTCCGATGGTGGTGCATCTTTGACAAGCCCAAAGGAAGGACGGTGGTTGGTAGGATGCAGAGAGGAGAGGTGTGACGCCTGGACCATGTGGATGTGGGGAGAGGAGTCGGGCGGTGTGGTTCAGTGAAGGGTTGAGCCATGTAGGTGGAGTGGGGGAAGGAGTGAGGCCGGGGATGGGGATGAGGACAGTGGCGGAGGCGCAGTGGGAAGAGACGGGGGAGGAGGGTGGGAGGATTAGGGTTTCAGGGGGTAGGAGCCAGGGATGTGTGACTAGCTAGGAGGCGGGAGCTGATTTAGAGGATGTGAGATGAATGACCGTGATTTTACGTTGGTCTTGCCACCAACCATGCACCTCCACCATGCGCTCTCTATGCATAGTTTCTATAGCCATTTCCATAAGGAGAAAGAAAGAATTAAGAAACAATAATTACAATGCCTGGTTTGTATAAGCTATATCTATTAATTATCGTTGTAAGATGTTGATTTAACGCTGGGATCTTATGTGCCATGCAAACTAACACATGTATTTGTATACATGCTGGAAATTTTAGAGTCAGAGTAGTCAATCCAGATGGGGATACTATAGAAACAATTTATCATCACAATGCACGTTTCTTCGGTATTCTTTCATCCATTCATACCATCTCTTTAGAATGAAACGCCTCTTCCCTCTTGGCTCCTTCTCTCTCCCCACCTAGAAAAAAAAAATCAGACGTTGATATGAAAACAAGTCACGGTAGATCGCTGGGAGTGTCCTAAAAATTTGTATACAAACTCGTACGGTATACAAACTCCCAACTCCAAAATAAATATTTTCATACAAGAACCTATTACACTTGCTATCTACCTTATAGATTTTCTTGGTAACCTTCCACATCGGCCCATAAAATAATACTTCCAAGTTTACTACTCATAGCCTATATCCCTCATGAATTTGTAGAACATTCTAATCTTGGTAACTTCCCTGTATTCCTCGCGTTCTTTTTCTTTCTCCTCAACGGTCTCGCCAAGGCGCCAACTATCCTCGCCTTGCCAGCCTCCCAAGTTCCCGCCAAATTTAGGTGAGCAGAGATCATTCTCAGAGGAAGCCAACCAAGGCCACAAGCACTTGCTCAAGTTAAAACAGATGGCTCAATTTAGCAAGCCAACTAGCTACGTACCAAATCCATCACACGCGCGCGCGCACGATCGAGCACACGACCCCGCAGACTCCGATCTCCTTCCCCTTCAAGCTCGCCGACGACCACCGCGCTGATGTGGTCGCCGTGGCTCCGCCGGGGCAAGGCCTCCGGGCGCCTCACGCAGTCGCCGTCCTTCTCCTCGCCCGCCGCCTCGCCGTCGGACAAGGACCACCACGGCATCGGCGCCGTCCTCGACGACGACGACGCGCCCGGCGCCGGCGCCGGCGGGGGCAGGGGCCGCAGCGTCCTGCATCGCGTGCGGTCGTCGTCCAAGCTGCGGGCGTGCAACGCGGTCGCCGTCGCCGACGAGGCGGCGGCGGCGGCGGTGGCCGGCGAGCGGAGCGTGGTGCTCTATTTCACCTCCCTCCGCGCCGTGCGGCCGACCTTCGAGGACTGCCGCGACGTGCGCGCCATTCTGCGGGGCCTCCGCGTCGCCGTCGACGAGCGGGACGTGTCCATGGACGCCGCCTACCTCGCCGAGATCCGCGCTCTCATGCGCCGGGACAGGCCCCCCCTGCCGCAGCTCTTCGTCGGCGGCCGCCTCCTCGGGGGCGCCGACGAGGTGCGCCTCCTGCACGAGAGCGGCGAGCTCCGGCGCGTCGTCGCCGCCGCGCCGCAGGCCGCCGCCGCGCCGTGCGCGTCCTGCGGCGGCTCGCGCTTCGCGCCGTGCGGCGCGTGCGGCGGCAGCCACCGCCGCTTCAGCGAGAAGACCGGCGGCTTCCGCGTCTGCACGGCGTGCAACGAGAACGGCCTCGTCCGCTGCGCCGTCTGCTGCTCCGGCAGGTGACGCCCGGCGGCGCCATGGCAGCGACCAGACCACCGGACTGGGAATGGACGCGGGACTATCTGAGGACGATGTGCTTCGTTCGATTCAACTCTCCAAGGATTGATTGGCTCATCGAGAACCATGTCATTTTGTATGCGAAATGTTCGTGTTTGACGTTGTTTCGACCTGGACGCGTGTTACGAATCTTAGCTGATGTCGTGAATAGAAAGATCAATTAAAGAAAGAGGGATCACAGTTCATCTCTCGCGTGTCTCTGTTTCATGAATTTGGGTGAAATTTTAGTTGGCAACTCCAGAAAACACGAACGAAATTCGCGAATTTTAAGTTTACGTTTATGAATGAATTCCAGCATGGTCGAAGTGGTTTAATCTTAATTCAACCGAGCAGATTTGTCACAAAAATTAAAACAGCTTTTATTGATGTAACCTCTAATATAACTTTGAGTTAATTAGATCTATGCCACTTCTCACTTTCGTATGAAGAGAACTGCTGGTAACCCTTGATCGATGTTCGCGGAGAAGCCACCGGTCGATCGCAAGAATTAGTGAAAAATCAGTGCAAATGTCAAAACGCTTGTGATATTATAACTATAGTGGATTATGCATACATTGTAAAAGTAATTAGTCGCCAATATTACAAATGATGCCAAAACATAATCTTTTGGGAGTGACTGGGCGGCAGTCGCCTGGGTTGCTTCGTTGCAACCCAGGCGACGATTCCCACGCCCTCCTCTTCTTCTTCCTCGCGTTCGTCGCCTCCGCCTCCTTCCTCCGCCCCGGCCGGCGGCACCCTCGCCGCCGCCCGCTCCGCCCGCCGCCCCCGCCGCCTCCTTCCTCCTCCCCGGCGGGCCCGCCTCTTGCTCCTCACACCCCGCCGCCTCCTCCCTCCGCCCCGGCCGGCAGCGCCCTCGCCGCCGGCCGCTCCGCCGCCCCAGCCTCCCGCCGCCGCCCACCCTAACCCGAGGGAGTGAGGGGCGGTCCCCCCTCCACCGCCGGCCCACTCGCCTTCGCCCCCTCCCTTGGCTCCGGCGGTGCCACCGCCCCCGACGAGCCCCACCCACCGCCGGTCGTCCGCCTCCCCCGACCTCCCTCTACACCCCGGGAACCCCAATATTCCCTAACCCGAAACCCTAATATTCCCTAACCCGAAACGGCGGCGGCGAGGTCGACGGCGGCGACGGCGAGCGCCGGCGAGGAGGAAGATGGCGGCGCGGCGAGGAGAAAGAAGGCGACGGCGCAGGTGTGCACTCCCTCCTTTCTCTCTCCCCCTCTCGCTGCCTCATGGTTGGGTTGAACATAACGTTTTGGACAATGGTGAGGAGGCTTAACAAAAGAACCGCTAGACGTAGCAATACTATAGGGCTTGGCAAAAGGTGTAATTGGTCTGCACCCCAATATAACAACATCACCACCTGGAGAGGTTGGCACAGGAGAATCTTGCGAGCTCTACACAATAACAATATTTAAGAAAACCAACATATATAGAATTGGGAAAGCAGATGACAACTAGGGAAAAAGCAATTCATACCAGCAGGACTACATCACCATTGGGCGAGCGGAAGGCAACAGGGGGGACAAACTTAGGATTCATTTTCATTTTCTGGGAACACGTGACATCAACAAAATCCTCTGAGGATGGGAAACTAGTCATAGTAGTAGGATCCTACAGGGTTGGAAAAAGAAACACAAGAAACTCCTTTGACTATCAAAAAAATAATAATATAAGATCAAAGAAACATACTAGTGGAAACCCAAAAAATATACAAGAACAGGATGTCAAATATATAAAAAAAGAAAACACATACTTGAAATGGCCTAAGCGACGGTGATGGTGTGCAAACAAGAGTTGAGCCCTGCACAAAAAAAATTAAAATTAAAATGAAGGGTCAGAGAAGATACAACATTTAGGGAAACAAAAAGGATACCCCAAGAAATCATATTCTATGTAGTACCTCTTGAACAATCTGTTGACCACATTCATTTCTGCACAAAGGGCTTGCTGTTGCAAATCTTTGACCACAACATAGTTCCCATGATCATCCATGAATTCGGCAAGTCTGAAGCTTGGACAATTGACATCTAGCATGAGAGCATTGCACTGGCACTTCAGAGCAATTGCCGCATGGCTGTTGCCACCCGAAATACATTTGCAGACATAAAAAAATGAAAAATTTAGCATAACAAAAAAATATATTACAAAAAACACACAAGCGCTGAGAGTACCTTCGATGTCCTTTGGATTTTCTTTACCAGCACATTCAGTACCATCTTGAGGATTAGGCTGATCCTTAATGATGGTAGCACTTGATACTTTGCTTTGCGCCAAAAATTTTGGATCACTGAGAGGAACAGAAGAAATACCTAACAAAACTAAAAGTACTTAATCATGAATAAAGGATAATAATAATAACTAACCCCCACGAAGCCAAGGAAACATACATCAAATAGATCAATATGGTACTCCTAAAAACATTACATTCTGAACTTGCTCCCATTAAATTTTAGAACATAAGCACAAAAATTTTGAGAATACAGAAATTGCTGAAAATTCAGCAAATTAAAATTATTTAAAAAATTCACAACAAACCAACGATGATTATGTACAACACAAGCAATAAGGAATGATGTTATTTAGCACCAGCACATATAATATACGAGTTAAAAAAAATAAAAAAGATACAGCAAAAAGGTACCATAGTATTATGTTTCCCTTACACGTAACAAAAAAGTGTCCTGCCCAAAATCAGTAATACATGGACTGACTATAGAAAAAACACAACATACACTACTTGAATTTTACAAAAAGAGGGAGCAGGACAAAAAAATATGAACAAAATTACATGACAATCATACAGTGAGAACCTTGGATTTCATCTGAATTTTCATTTCCAGCAGATGCAGGATTAATCTGACATGGATCAGATTGGTCCATGTCAATGGCACCTCTTACTTCTTCGCATGTGTTATTCTGATCGATAGGGACAACACATGTTTGACCTAACAACACTACAAGTAATTAAAATTTAAAGAAAGGAAAAAAAAAGGTGTTTTGGGACAGGTAAAAAAAAACAATAGGGAAAATAATTATATTCTAACATGTACCATTGACGGCCTCCAAGTCTGTGCACACATTCTGCGCAGCTTTGTCGTGATTGTCACAATCAGTTGTATCCATGACAGCGTCACACGGGGGAGTACATTTGTCGAAGATTCCATTCTGCACCAAATTAACAGGCAGTGTCATCGATGAAAAGGTTGGTACTGGTTGAAGGACAAAATTTAAAAAACAAACATACAAAACTTACTTGTCTGTCTGCAGAATATTCAGCAAGCTTCTTCTTAGCTCTAGTCCTGCTTGCAACTGAATTATCTGAAGAATTCCCTTGAGAAAGATCTTGCTGTGATAGCAATCTGGACTTCTTACAACCTATAAAAGATAACAAAAACAAAAAAAATGCATAGGCAAACAAAACGTACAGAAGGAAAGCTTCGAGAAGGAAAAGAAAAACGTAAACCAGAAAAATACGAGACATGCCTTTACGTTGAGTTGGTGATCTGACTTTGCCGACTAATACGACATCCTCTTCACAAGGAGGGCAGACTGGCTTTGAAACATGCTCAAGAAACACAAACCCATCACTCTGGGTAGCCATAAGGATATCATCCTCTGAAATTTCCCTTGGACAATCTTGTCCGACTTCAAATGCTTGGGGAGTATACAAACCTCCAGATTGTTCATTCAAATTGCCATTTCTCTCAGCAAAGGCACTAATTACAAATAGTAGAAACAAAAATATTGAGGTTACTACATTAATAATGACAGGGAAAAATATATATATAAAAACATTGAGAACACACATAAAAGAAATATTTAGACCTGTTTCCATCGAACCCAATATAATTAGCTTCTTTTACACACTCCAGAACGTCAATAACTAGATCATGACCTAGTTTTCTTGACATGGCATTAACCTTTCCTCCAAAGGACGATACCATATCACAAATTTTGTCCTTAACCTATTAAATGCAGAAGAAAAATATGCGAATCAAGGACCCACAAAACAACTATACCACACAGTTGCACATATAGGGGAGAAGGGACGAAAAAAATATTAAAAGAGATCATAGCAAAAATACAAACCTTGCGAGGCAAAGAATTCATAGCAGAAGATTCAAGAGAGGTCCTAAATGAGAAATCAGACAAATCAAAATCTGAACAAACTTGATAGCATGACAAAAAATAATGTGGACAGAAAAAAATTTTAAAAATGACTTACTGGACGACATCCAAATGTTCTTGGGCCAGTAGAGTCATAAGATGAAAACTCCTTCACCATATTTCCATGCCAAATTGAGATCCTTGGAATAGATTGAGGGATTTTCCTTACTCCAAAATCTAGGAAATCAAGATAGTATACCTTCACAAAAAATATGGAAATAAATAAAACTAGGTCACCGAGAAACAAATAACAAAACACTAAAAACAAAAAAAACACAAACTAGAAAGCCATACTTACAGCAAGGAAATAAATACAGCCCCCAAGAGTGTTGTTTCGACGATTCTGGAGTTTCTGTTTCTTGTACTTAATGATGGATTTTATTAACCACTCATAGACATATTTTGACCAGTTGAATTCCTTGATACTCTCAACATTCATCAAACTGCCAACATACTTTGTGCTGGGGAAAGCAGAGGAGTTGGCACAAAGGAAAGAAGACAGAGCAACAACCATAAAAGCCCTAAACATTTCCTCACAAGATGATCCTTTCTTTCCAACAAGTGAGCCAAATGTCTTTATGGTGGGCATTGAACCTTCACCAATGAGAGATAGGAAAGCCAACTTGTCAGAGTCTTCTGACTTTGGAATGTCAACACCACCATAAGGAATTCCGAGTACAAGATGTACAGACTCTGGACTTATTGGTAAACATTTGTTCCCTACAACTATATCTGAACAGTTGATGTCGACATGGTCTACAATCCACTGTACAAAAGCCCAGGGAACACTGCAACCCTTGAAGTCAAGTAAACACCCAAATCCATATTTGCAAATGGCTTCTTTATTAGCATCAGATAACAAATCAATAACATTGTGGAAGTAGGCCAGATTGCATCTGCTAAAGGGAACTGCAGGACTTGAACGACTGGAGTATTTGGATTTCTACCAAAAATAGAAAAGAAAAAATAAAATAAGAAAAAGAAAAAGATAACATAATGTATATGACACAGAAACAAAATTGCAAAAAACTGATAAAAACAACAACGCATTGATTAGAGGTACTTAAACAAATGGTGCATTACTAATATAATGAAAAATAATATAGAAGAAACCACAATATTGTAACATAAAGGAGGTGGGGGCTGAAAATCAGCAAAGTTACCTTACTGATCCTGGCACATCTTTTCTTAGACTTAACACTCTTCTTGATGTTGTTCTTCACCTGGAAAAAAAAAAGAAGAAAACAACAAAAAAAACATAACAAATTAATCTTTTCCTGCACATATAAGATGCAATCACCTGCCAAAAAAATCAATAAAAAATACAAATACTTGAACAAAAAGAAAACAGCCATACCAGCTCAAATATCTTCTCATAAACTAGACCTTCAGAAGAATCACTTTCCTCAGAAGAAATCTCATTGCTAGATTCCTCTAAGCTGAAATTGGAGTCTTCAACATCCACAGTATCAGATCCTTCAACTTCACTCAAGTTCTTGCCAATGTCATGAATTGGTGATTTCATTTTTTTAGCTCTCGACATTTCTACATAAAGAAAACAAACACAACAAACAAAATCAACACTTACTCCACAAAAATATGTTGCATTCAATAAAAAGGATTCTACAAAAACAAAAAGAAAATAGTCAAACCTGCACACCCTCCATCTGACTCTCTAACCCTGAATAATTTCTTCCTCTTCATCATTACTGCAAACAACAAATCATTATAACAGACTCAACAAAACAGACCTGCCCTGGGTTAATATAACAAGTAAGACAGCAATAAACAAGGGCTTAACCGCATACACATATGGTATTATGCATTGTTGGACTACCATGTCTACCCCCATGAAGCTAGAGCCAGGCACACACAAGGACTGACCGGGGATTAAGCATTGTTGAACTACCATGTATATCACATGAAGCAAGAACCAGACACAAAAAAATGACTGACCCCACTTAACAAACAAAAAAATGGACACTAACCTTCGGGATGTGCATTCATGTCTTCCCCCCCCCCAAATGAGTCTTCCTCTTCTTCATCCCTGCTACAAAAAAACATACACGAAAAATACAAAAAGAACATCCGATTTAGACACACAAACCCTGGCATTGAAACACTAGTTTTAGTATATGAGCTTATATGCAATCTAGAACAACACACAATCCACCCCCCCGGCTTGCCCCCCAACCAACCCAATCCTCATCTAATTTATGGCTGGAAATTACAAGAAAAAACTAAAAACTAAACACCTGAGCTCATCCCCACCCAGAAAAAAGAAAGCCTACCACAGGTGTGCATGCATTCCATTTAAAATATGAAATGAAATCAGAAATAGCACACAAAAAAATAGCACAAAAATCAAACAACGGCCGAAATCCATTAATAAAAAAAAGCACAGACAGATCAAAAAAAAGCCACATCTGCTGCCAAGATAGGAAAAAATGAGAATGAGATTTACACATCAGAATGGGAATACAACTCAGATTTTCACTATACAAAACGAGAATATGAACAATAAACAGCGATGTCAAATGGTGCAAAAACCCCAAGACACACACACATCCCCCCCCCAAAAAAAAAATGAGGCAACTCACCCACAGAAGAAGAACGCAAAAATCTCTTGAACTATCGAGCTTAAATCAATAAAAATGGTTAACAAAAAAAATTGCACTAGAACAAAGCACAAACCCGTATACACCATTGCAAAAATGAAGCTCACGAGAACAAGCACAAAACCGGATCCAGCATCAAATCCAACGAGATTGAACTTAAAAAAAAACACTAACAAATTGCCTCCCCCCACATCTGGTCAATCCCCTCATGAACTATGCAAAAATCTGAGCTACACACTAACTCAACACACAAATCTGAGCAAAAAAACCCAAACCGTACGCATAGGACGACCTCGCAAAAATCAACGCGCCGATAGATTACAATGCACGATCCGCAGAAGAAAAAAAATCATTCCCCCACCGTACGAACAGTGCAGCCGCGAGGAGACCTCCGAATCTAATAAAAACGGCGACGAAAATGTACCTCTCGGATGCGAGCTCGGTCGACCGCGCTGACGGAATGGGGAACGAAATCGCCGATTCAATCGCCTCCTTCGAACAGTCCACCCCCGCTTTTCCCCTTCTGTTCCGAATGAAATGCACAGCGCGAGCCAAAAATCAATGCGCGGGCTCTTGAAACGGATACAGCGACACGTGGTTCCCCCCCGCACGACTACTAAATGACACGCGTACCGTGAGGATCGTCGCCTGCGCTCTGTCCGGATTGCAGGCGCCTACACGGAAGCAAAACTATGCCACTTCTCACTTTTGTATTAAGAGAACTGCTGGTGACCCTTGATGTTTGCGGAGAAGCCACCGTCCGATCGCAAGAATTAGTCCAAAATTAGTGCAAATGTCAAAACGCTTGTGATATTATAACTATAGTGGATTATGCATATACATTGTAAAAGTAATTAGTCGCCAATATTACTAATGATGCCAAAACATAATCTTTTTGTCAATGGGAGGGCAGAGTGAGTATGGAACTAGCTAAGCCCAATGCTAACCTACTCCCTTCACGGCAGAGCCGCAGAGGAGCACCTGGCTTTCTAGAAAGCCCACGTAAAACGCACACGGAATTCAAAGCCCATGGGATTCTAGACTCTGGTCTACTTCAATTCCGGCACCCCCTGCGGCCTGCCCCTGGACCTGCACAAAACTGAAAATAAAAAATTAAGATTAAATGCCATTTTCGTTAATTCCTATCTTTGGACATTGTAGATCAACAAGGTTTTCCACGGTTTCACGGCGAGGTCAAAAAAAATATAAAACCATCAAGGGATATCGTGAAAATAATTCTATAGCGTTTTAACATATAAATTATATAAAATAGTAATATATAAAAATTTTACATAATATTAGTCACATCCAAGTAAATAAGAAACATACATATTAATTTAGCGATATTTGATGTCCCTCTGACCATAATTTATATGTATAATGAGTTATCACAAGTTATTCTTGTACAAGTTTGTTATAGATAAACTTGATCAAGTGATTATTGATTAGTTCTATATTAATAGCATCACCTTATAAAATTACATGATGTAAGAATGAGGTAGTGCATAACTAAACACATAGATGATGGTTTGATTTTTTAAAATAATAAAAAGTAGCATACCAGTGCTATAACGGTTACAAAAATAGCTGTCCATTTAACGGCTCTAGTGGGCATAGTTTAATCTTTAGCATAGCATTTTATATTTGAAAAACTATAACGGTGCTATCGTGGAGGTATAGCGGGTTATCCTGATGGAGATATTATTTGTGGATATAAGTTGCTTGGGTCCTGCTACGTACTAGATTAAATCGGTTGCTCGGTTTTGTCTGCACCCTACTCTTTGCCAGCATCATTAATTTGCTAACCCCATGTGGAGTTCTAAACAAGAGAAGGTTCGTAGGTACAATAATAAATTTGTTGGTAAATATGACGACAAATGTTCTTTAGTTATAAAAACATGCTACAGCTTTCCCATTTCCCATCTCTCCCCAACTCAATGTAGGACGAG
The DNA here is from genome assembly GCA_005191435.1 of Raddia distichophylla. Taxonomy (NCBI): domain Eukaryota; kingdom Viridiplantae; phylum Streptophyta; class Magnoliopsida; order Poales; family Poaceae; genus Raddia; species Raddia distichophylla. The sequence continues at coordinate 1,299,094 of SPJY01032216.1, read as the reverse complement.
CAGTGGGGATGAACCAGTTCAACCAGCCAGTACTGATGGGGAGTAGACTTTGAAAAAAGGTGCAAAATATTGTGTGAGAACCAGAAAGAGAAGAGCATGCTCGATGGCACGTGTGAACATGAATGGGTTCAACTCAACCCTCAATGACATTAATTAAAGCCTTGTTCTTTCTGGCTTAAAATTGCGGAAAATTTTGATCTGAAAAGTTATAATCCCTCGAAAGAGGTCTTAGAGAGTTCAAAAAACATATAAAAATTATTTTTTTGTAATTGTAAGAAGAACTATTTACAACCCATAAAAATGACCGTAAAATATTACATCGTTTGGTTTATACAAAAATAACAAATTTTTGTTTATTTTAATTTTGAAAAGAACAAATCTAAATGTTCATAAAAGTTAAAAACAAGCTTGTTCTCGACATGTGAGTATTCGATAGAAAAAGGTTATCTCGTGCGCTTTTCAGCCGATCTAGGCTCACCACCAAACTCAATATTCTCAGCTAGGTGCAATCATCGAAAACATACCCTTTCGACATTTTCTGTGTTATGTTCAAATTCAAAATGAAACATTTTCTGTGTTATTTCGCACCATTATTTCGGGCTGCAAGTCTAGGTAAGCCAAAGAGTACGACCATATGAACAGAAAATACGACAGTAACGTCCACCCGTTTTTTTTTTTTTGTAAATCCATCGGTGAGAGTCAATTTCCAACCATGGACCAAATCTGATATGGACAGCTACAGATCGACACATTAAATCATATCTTACAATCGGTTCTATCTAGAGAATTTCTGTGCACAAATTAAAGAGAGCTATCAGAGTATAGGAGGGGCATGGCAAAGCATAATGCGATAATTAATTTTCGTTACAGGAGATCAGCGAGTACGTATAACCTTGACGGCAAGCAACAGACAACCCATAATAACCAACTAATTAGAGCTGTGGTTGTTAGCTAAAGACCTTCCACAGCTAATCAAACGAGATGCACGTACGTAATGCACGACGAAGTGCACGTACTGCAGCTCAAAGCTACATGTATAGTTTATTCCTAGCATGAAACCATGCATCTGCATCTGCATCTGTGACCTAAGCCTTGTTCTCTTCGGTGTTGCGTAAAGTTGAGTTTTACTGTAGCAAATGTCGAGAGTCCTGAAAAGAGATCTAATTAAAGAGGTTGCAAAAATAATTAAAAACAGTTTTAAGATCTTTGATATGAACACTAAGGTCATGTTCTTTTGAGCTGATCTGAACGGCTGAACAGTTGAACGACTGAAATGATTGAATTTTGAGAGCTTCTCGACGTAATCTCGAGATTCGGATTTATTTTGTTTGACTTGTTTTTAAAACATTAGGATCCACCTTCGAAACAGTGAAAAAAAGGAGACAAAAAAAAACTCAAATCACATGTCTTTTGAAAAACGTAGATAAATTGTTAAGCTGTTAAGCCGTTAAAATGTTAAGCTGAAAAGAATAGGTCTAAAAGTTTTGAAAAAATCGTTACAATTATTATAACATATAGGATATATAAAAATAATAAATTTTGTTACAGTAAAACTCAACATAACTCTACGCGAAAAAGAACGAGACTCCAATTCAAAGCGGAAATAAACAAACAAGTTTCGGAGGTTTAATTAAGTCGGCAGCCGTACCCGTACGTCTCGCTGTCAAATGTCTCTCCATGATGGTTGACGCGTGTCTTTCGGAGCCATGGCCTACGCATGCTTTCCTGTTCCTGAAGAACAGGTGAGATCGGTGAGACATTTGTCAGTCGTCCGAGTATTTACATGCCGAATCTATCTTCTCCGTTTTATTTTTTCTTTCTTCTCTATTTGTTTTTTGGGCGATATGACACTGCTGAATCTATCTGATAGACTGTGACAGTCACAGTGCGTCTGTAACTAAATATGAACAAATAGATGGGGTTGCGTTCCGCCGTTCACCAAACATACTTGATGTTTCAGTTTTATCTACCACACATAATGCCATGCAAATTAAAGCTGGCTTGTCATAGCTCAATGAACAGATTAAGGCAAAAAAAAGACTATTTTTCTTTGTAGCTTTAATTTATATATTAGACAAGAATTTTCAATTTGGAAAAGGATCTTTGTTTCGGTCCTTTGGCAGCGCTACTGCGCTAGTCCATCGGACGTGAAAATGACCATTTTTTTCTTCTTTCCAGCAATTAATTCTTTGGAATTTTTAGTTCTGCCACAAATACATGATCGATGTGCAAACAATTAAAAGAATGAAGTTGTTTCATGTGGACTAATTTTGCTGCTAAACTGTTGAGAGTTATGATTGCTGAATTGATTCATGTCCAATTGAATTTAGCTCTGCTTTAGAGAGACACTTTGTGCAATTTTTATCATTTGGTCCTCAACCAAACATTCTGGAATTTTATTTAGTGGAAAGTCCTAAAATTTGAAGTTAATTGTTACCAATTTTTTCTAGATGGATCTACATTTCATACCTACATAAGCGCAGAAGAATACTTTAGTTGGTCGCTTTTCATGCATGTTGTCATAGTTCTGTTGTGATATGTTTGGCGAAAACACTCTGGGCCGGACTACCGGCGCGTCCGGACCCAGCCCGCGCGCGCGCGAAACACGCATGCAGCGCGCATGCAGCGGCGAGGCGCATGCAGCCCGCATGCAGCGGCGAATGCAGCAGTATATGGGCGGGCACTGTAGCATGCAGTGGGTCCCATGTCCTTTTTTTTCTTTCGGCGACCATAATTTTTGACTGGGTGCTCCAACCCACAAACCGTTTACGTCAAGGTGTTCCTCATATTTTTTCGAACAAAACAAGATATGTGTTGCCATATAAATCTTCAAACTTACCTGATGAAACTTAGGGTTTGCCTACTGAAACTTGGATTTCGCCTACTGAAACTTGGGTTTCATACTTGTTAAACTTTGCCGAACTGTCAAGTTTCATCAGGTTTCATCCAAGTTTTTTCAAGTTTCATCAAGTTTCAACAAGTCAATTCAAGTTTCATCAAGTTTCAACAGGTTTCACCTAAGTTTCAGCAGGTTACATCCAAGTTTCATCATGTTTCATCAGCACACGGCCAGGTTTTATCAACACACGGTCAAGTTTCGCTAGTATAGATGCAAGTTTCCTAAGTACCTTCCCCTAGTTCACATCAAAAAAATAAAAAAGTGAAAAAATTCAAAAATTCAAAAAGTATTTAAAATGGGTTGCTCTCAATTTTAGAAGAATTATGAAATTTATTTCACGCATTTTGAACACTGTTTGAATTTTGTACAAAAATCAGAAGTTTAATCGGGAAACTTGATCAACTGCACGCAGTTTATCTAATCGATCGCTGTACGCGGGGGACGCGGGCGCCATGCAGCGGTTGGATTGGCTTTGTAGCCGGTGATCCGACGGCCGGGAAGGGGCAGGGACGCGGGCGCATGCACGCAGCGTCGGATTGGCGCGGTAGCCGGCCATCCGACGGCTGGGGCGGGTCCGGCGCTCCGGCGTCCGGACGGACGTTGGTTGTCTAGGACATAAACTTTGCGGGACTGATTTATCTATCATCAGGCGTCTGAGAGTTATTTATCTCTCAGTCGATTTTCTAGACCGTTGATAAAAAGTCTTTATAGGACATATGAAAGATCTAACAATAGAATCTAGCTATGTAAAAATCAACTGAGACTTATTTTAAAATCAGTCGTTTGAGAAGCAGCAAAACCAAAACTTTGCTCTGTGTGTCAGTAAACTCTAAGTCATACAATTTTTTTTGTTGGAGTTTTTAGTTTCCCGAATCTATGTGCAACCATACCAAAATGATGTGTACGGCCAAAATATTTTGTTGGTCTTTGATATTTCGTTAACAGAGGTTGTAAGTTCTCCTATTTTATTTATCAATATTGTTTCACAATTTAACAGAGTACACGGAATTGAGGCGAGGCGTTATCTCCTGCTCGTATACACTATACACATACGGTTGGACATTTGGATTGGACATCGTATCTTACCCACTCACAATGCAAGGATTCTTCGATCGATGTCCTTTTGTGTAACCAACAACTGCCACAAAAGTCATCGTGTACGTGAGACCCTCAAATCAAATTGCAAAGCCACCAGCCACCATCATTCATTTTTTTTTAAGAAAAAGGCAGAAGAACTGCCTTGTATTAATTCAATAGAAAAGTTACACAGTCAAAATTTAGGGGACGTCTTCCAGAATCTAACCTCGCCCACCCATCAAATTGTTGCTCTTATCAAGGAGGACCTCGCCTCTTGGGAGGCGGCCTCCAACCATATACTCCCTCCTTTCCGGTATGTAAGGCATAATTTGTTTTTCGTGAATACCAAGGAGACTGTGTGTAGCACTTGTGATTCCTGATTTACCTCTAATTAATGAGATGATTTGCCCCTAATTAATTAGCGAGCGTCCATACGTGCGATCCTAGAATTAATTAGTTTCCTTCGCAGTGAGCGTCCATACAGGGGTATTTCTGGAACTTCTGAACGGTCAATGCAGCTGCGCCTTATAAATTGGAAAAAAGGTGAAAACAAATTATGCCTTACATACTGGAAAGGAGGGAGTAATCCATTAGCTGTCCCCCTCCCCCCCTTCCCCCCTCCTCCGCCTTGTAATTATGTACAGTTTTCTCCCCTTTTAATGAATGGCAGAGCTCCTATCCGTTAGCTCAAAAAAATTTAGGGGGAGGTTTAATTGCAAAGCCACCAAGCCACCATCATCTATTGGTCGTACTTGTGTGGTATATAGGGCTGGAAAAATAGCTCGTGGCTCGCAGCTTGGCTCTGGCTCGGCTCGAACATCTAAATGCTCGAGCCAAGCCTAGTTTTGGGGCTCGTTAAAATAGCGAGCCGGCTCGGGCTCGGCTCGTTTTTTGACCAGGCTCGGCTCAACTCGGCTCGTTTACACATTTTGAACGCAAAAAACTCCTGTGGCTCGTGGCTCGGCTCGGCTCGGGCTCGGACGAATTTGGCTCGGCTCGGCTCGGCTCGGACCTCTAAACGGCTCGAGCCAAGCCTAGTTTGGCTCGGCTCGTTTCCACCCCTAGTGGTATAGGCCCTCTTTGATTCGTGGTTGTGGTTTGATTTTCGTTGTAGTTAAAAAGGTTGAGACCCTTTAAAAAGAGACTTGAAAAGGATAAAAAGTTCATCTAGAAATATTTTTGAGATCTTTAGAAAAGCCCCACAAAGATTTAAAAAATTATTACATACTACTACGGTGAATGGTTCATACAAAATTAACAAACTTTACAAACTTACGAAAACAGCAAACCAATAAGACCATAGGACGCCCAACCGGGGCACGGATGCACGAGATGGTCAGCTCGGTCTCGGAGCAACCGGCTGCTCTACTAAACGGGAGTCAGCGACGTCCTGTGCATGCCTGCTCGTACCAACCAGCTATCTATCTGTCTACTAGCAACAACTTCAACAAGCAAGCAGTCAATTAAGCACCGGAGAAAAAAAAAACTCAAAAAAACAGACCACCGCTGTATATATAGCAAAACCACTTAAACAAGGCAACAACTTCTTCGACTATACACCTGCAGGTCAGTACGGACGTACTACTAGCCACACTAATTACGCAGACCAGTAACCAAGTATGTACATGATTATGTATATCCATCGATCGATCGCTTGCCTGTTTTGTTTGCTTAAGCTTGCAGTCTAGTCAACATGCATGGAGAGTACGAACGTACGTACTTGACTTCTTGCACATCTATGTGGTTGCATTATATTGCATGGTTAACTGTCCACGTACCACGACGAAGAAGAACGACGAGAGGAGAGGTAGACGACGGCGATATATGTGTGTATGCATGAATGTTTGTATGCACGTGGGCAAATCATTTGGTGTAAAAGTTTTCTAATTACACAAGTGCAAAAACTTGGCATAGTTCTTTAGATCCAATCTGGACAGACCAGATGTATTGAGGTGGAACCTTCCCTCTCCCATTAAATATTGTTTTCCATGTTCATATGTTTTACTTAAGCCACCGAGATGAAATTCAAAGGTCAAAAGAATAATTGTTTGAATTTGTATATCTAAAAAACTCCGGCACCAAATACGTTGCCACGCAGATTTGCCTGTGGCGGGCGAGGGATCTCCATCCGTCCGTCCATCCATGGATGGGGCCGACGCGGACGCAGCGGGGTGGACGAGCAACGCGCCACCATCCGCGCGCGCGGTGGAGAGAGACCAGCCACCCGATCGAGATCGATCGGCGTGGCCCCGCCCGATCTGAGCTGGCCGGCCGCGACGAGCCATCCAACCGCGAGGCATATGCCTCACCTCATCAAACAGACGCACGCAGCACATGGACAGAGAGCGATCAACGGTGGTAGCTATAGCTAATTAATACGTGGTGTGTACAAGGATATGCGTGGTGCGCATAAGTGTTTATCGAGGTGGTTTTTCAAAAAAGCAGAAATTTTTTTTTTGCCCCCTACGTAGGAGAAACGACTGGTTGTCGGTGAGAGGGAGGGGGATAAAGAGCGATCATCGATAAGCATGTATGCTTGCATATAGATCATCTTCGATACGCGGTTCGGTTCGATTTAGTTGAGCTAAAGTTGAGTATATTTAACGAAAGGCAAGAAACAACAAAAAATGAAAAATAAGATCTTTCATAAAACCTCACAACATCTCAAAAAAAAATATTATAAAATTGTTAGGATTTACGCCAATACAAGCTCACGAATGACACCAGGAGACATGATGTTTGGTAACGCAGTTTGGCTTTCGTCTACATCTGCGGGGCTTTGATTATGGATGCTCCTCCCAATCTATAATACCACATCATACCGGCTGCCCGAGTCGCGGTCATAGGACGGTTGCTGACTCCCTTAGACTTATGCTACTATTATGCGGTCGTTGTTATGGGTTACACCAGGGCTACCCTCCTTATATAGTAGAGGCCTGAGTCTGACTCCTAATTTAAACCAACCCTGCTTTGTACGAATCCTATACCGGCCTCTGGTTCCTTCTTTTGCAGCTGAAGTCGAACCAAATGTTACAATGAAGGTCTATACAAAAATAAAATTTGACACTAAAAAAAATCAAACCAAATTGTGGATCAAAGAGGGCCATGGATGATGTGTGAGAGGAGCTTGTAATATTTAAGAAGAAAAATAAACTTCATTGCATAGGAAGAGGTATGTCCCAGGTACGTAGCTGTCAGGGCCACGCAGTATGTTGTATGGATGAGTGGTTTCAATGAGTTATTAATTGCAGTCGCACGATGATGATTGTCTTGAGTGTCTCTAGCTAGCGCTCTAGCCGAAGGATGATTTCTCTACGGTCAAGTGAAAGTCATCCATGTATGTCTGCCCTCTAGCTAGCTCAAATCCTACTCGAATTAGATCGATCATTTATGGGTTGTTTGATTGCCTTCTCAAGTAAGCCTAATTCGTACCAGCTCAGTCAGACTGGTAAGATACGGGTTGGTGGGATGTAAGAGATGTTGTTTGGTTGTTTGCACAAACTGAAATAGGCTGAGAAGAGAAGATGTTTGGTTGGGTGCATTAGGGGCTTGCGGAGTTACGCGATGCACTCAACTGCATCCCGCGAGCCTGACTCTGGGAAAACGCCTAATTTGGTCGTATCTCCAAAGTCTGGCTCAGAGAGGATAATTGCATCTAGAGAGCCTGGCCCAAATGGATGAGAAGTCAACCAAACACCCTACTTTAATATCTCTAGATGCAAAAACTCCTGTGATGCAGGCAACCAAACAGCCTATTAGATGGCCATGTAAGCTAAAATGTATGCTAATGCCACCGAAAAGATATCGACTTCTGTATAATACCTTTTTCATATCGGTTCATTACTATTGGTTCACTGGAAAATACAAACATACTTTGTCACTATCGATTCTTAAGTCCCAACACGCCGAAAAAATCATTTAGTGTTTAAAAAAGATAGTGATATTTCTAATCATTGTCGATTTAACCCATAAATCAATGCTAAAATTATTATCTTCACCGTCATTTTGTGGCCTCAACCAACTGTCATATATCTCTATCGGTTAGTAGCTAGCTCTAGACGGCCTTGATATAGTCAATATCATCACTTATATAGACACGCAAAATGTCCTTTTTACCCCCACCCCTTCTCCGACTTTAATCTCTCTTTCTTTGTCCCACCTCCTCCCGCTGTCAAGCTCCTAGATGGCGATGGTCACAAGCTCCGACACCGATGTCGCCTCCTCTATCCACTATCGCACGCCTTCCCATCTCAGCGAGCTACTCCACACTCCACCACCGCCTCCCTGACTCCTATCAAACTCCTCTGTGTGCCACAGTGGCCTCTCCTCTTCGATCGAGCTCCTCCCTATGGTCACCACCACCACCATCGCACACAGTGGAATTCTCCATCATCGTCATCATTGGCTTCCTGGGAGGTCACCGACCGAAAGGGATGGATTGGCATGGCGCGGAGAGCATGGTAGTGTGAGGGTCGTCGGGGAATAGGAAGTAGACAGGGGCAACAATGTCATTTGATGGGCTTGCCAAGGAAATTATACTCATAAAGAATTAAGAGAGGTCTGAAATGCAAGGAAACAAGTTGGCAATGTTATGGATGATATTTTAACAAAGTTCTTCTCAAAAGTGGCCACCACTTTTGAGAGGCAAATAACCAAATCCCTATTTAATTAATTCAACGCCCATTGGAGTTAATCGATAAAATTTACCACCGAAAAGTTTTTGCAGCAGCATATTCGACTCCCCCATCGGCAACAACAGAGCCAATACTTAATTTACCTTTAAAAACATATATTTATCTATTGAAAATAGCAGACTGGCAATGGCGGTGGAAAAGCTAGAGGGCGGCGACCAGCCGGCAAGTTGGACTGTCCCCTTGGCCCTCTAATCTAGGTGATTTCGCCGAAGCTGGGGAGTTGGTAGAGACCCCTCTTCTCATCTTAAAGATTTCACTTTTTACCGGATCTAATTTTGTAGGGTTAGAGTTTGGTGTACTCGTCCAATGTAATAATTTATTGTTGTGATAAGCTCCCTTCGAAGATTACATGAAGCGACTTCCTCTGTAGCGCCTTCAGTAGGGTTGGTACCCGTGATCCTCGATATGTTCTTGGGTTAGTGGAATTTGTGTCCTCTGTGGTGAAAATTTTGTGTCTAGTTACCGTGTAGAGTTACTCTCCACAATAATGTCGGATACTTTTATCGAACTCTGGAAAGAACAGTCGGTGGAGGCAGATCAAAGAAGAACGATGAAGAAGCTAAATTGGGATGTTCATGCATCATCTCTAGAAAGGAAACATAATGCCTTTGAGAAGCAAAAATTGTTTGAATGGTACCGGTGCCAGCACTGTAACACACATAAATGATTGATCTAGGTGAGAGGAGTACAATTTGATATTAATATTGCTTCAAGTATGCATTGGTTCAATTGGTGGTATTACATTGTAATAATGTTTCATCTGGTTGTAAGAATGATATATTGGAAATTCCATGATTTAAAAAAACATCTATTCATTTATTTTGTAAATGTTAGATCATCCCTAACGACCCCTTTATACCACTCTGTAAAACACTATTTATAGAGACATAAATAGTGTTTTACAGGTAGGGATGGCAATCGGATCAAATACCTCCAGGTACACCCCCTTATATCCAAAACCAAAACACGAAAACTATACCCGAATCCGAACGTGAAATATTTCATGGGTATAAACCCATGCCCATACCCAAACCCAAAATATATAATAAGCTTCATCAACTTTGAACATATAAACTTATATTTATACTTTAACAGTTCGTCAATACATATTATTGATAACACATGGTGACATGCTATATTATATTTAATTTTTGCTATTCTTTTCAGGTACCCATGGGTATACATGGTGTAAAAATAAACCCAAATCCAAACCAGAAACTATACACGAGTCCAAAATATTTTATGGATATAAACCCACACCCATACCCGAACCCATGGGTAAAATTGCCATCCCTATTTACAGGATGGTTTAGAGGAACTGTTAGGGATGCTCTTAAGTTCATTGAATAAAACCATCGCCTAGTCTTTCAGTATCCCTCGCCTTAGGTCCATGCTCAGATCCACTTGTTCTGCCAATTTCAACACATGCTAGTTAATACAATAGTTTAGAATGAACCTAAAAAATTAGACAAAATAGTTTGGAAATAACCTGATTCTATATCAATATCACAAGAAAAAACCTTGACATTTTGTACATTGATATGGTCTTTAAAAATGTAGTTTTGATCATCAATTATTATTGTAATTTTTATATAGTGTCAATAGAAAATATGGTATTATGAAAACTTCTTTCGAGATGAATCTATATGTATGGCTTTTTTTACCAATCCAAATAGTTTAAAAGATTTCTATTAATAATTTTTTTAAACTTCGACTTGAACAAATTTAAAACATCATGTTTTTCTGATATAGATTAAGAACATTATTTTCACTATTATATACGCTTCTTTCCCCATTTCATAGGATGCTACGACAGTCCCGTTTCCTTAAAGTAATGAGACATAACACAGTACTCCTACCAATTAGTAACGAATTTAGTAAGGACGAACACCTGCCTACGAAATTACGGAGTATTAATGATCATGTATCGCTTAAGCTTTAGATAGCCTTTTTTAAGAAGGAATTACATGGTACTATTAAAACATTAGTGCATTTGCCATAGGACAACAAGGCCCCTGAAATTCGGGCACTACAGGCAGGCACGAGACGAGCACCAAAGGACTTTATTTTATTTTTTTATCTCCGGTTCCCGTCGCCATGGAGCTCTCGCCGGTGAGTTAGTAGCAGTTACAAAGGGTGGCAGTTACAATAGCAACAAATTAATCACAAATTCACCAGGAAACACATGCCAACTGCCTATCACCCACAAAAAATTTGATCAGTCGACCATCTCATTGTGCAAATTTGAGCATCGATTGATCTATATATGAAAAAAAAGGAAGAAGATGCTTGTTAGCTCGGAACGCAAACATTTGACTAAAATTTTGATCAGCTTGTGGATTTACGCTCTAGCGGTATCAACTGCTTGTTGCTAGCAAGGGTTTTGAGTTCCCTCGTGTTTGGTGTGGCTCCAAACTCCTAACTTCGTGGTTAGAGCCGGTCGAGTGATGTTGCTCTAAATCATACTCGAGAGCAGATGGTTCGGATGTAGCATGAGCTGATTAATAGCTGACTAACAACTGTCAGGACTGATAATTAATTTAACTCGTAACTCATTAGGTGCGCAGCTCGGCAAAGCCCAAGCTCAATCTTTCTCCTAGCTTGGTAAAATAAAAGAGCCAAGTCAATCTAGGGTGTCACTTATGTTAACATGTTTAGCAATTTCTCAAGGCGCTAGTTCAACCGTTTGACCCACCGGCTCAACCCAACGGGTATGGTGTCCTCTAACCCAGTGGATCACTACTCACATCTCAATCAAATTCGACTCAGGGCCAGACGGTTTCATCTTGGTCTTCTTCAAGCTCTGTTGGGATTTTATCCGTTCTGAACTTCTTGCGGCCCTGCAGTGCCTTTTCACCCACGGTCACATTGCACTACAAAGTCTCAACTCAACCATGATTGCCCTCATCCTAAAGAAAAAAGACCCCGTTTGAGCCTTGGACTATCGACCCATCAGTCTTATCCATAGCTTTGGGAAGCTTTTCACCAAAATTCATTCCACCCGTCTAGCCGGTTTCATACATGAGCTCATCTCTCCCTGTCAGAGTGCCTTCATAAAAAAGCGCCATATCCAAGATAACTTTTTTTTGTACAAAGTAAATTCAAACTTCTCCGCAGATCTGGCACGCCAGCCCTCCTGCTGAAGCTAGACCTCCAAAAAGCCTTTGAATCAGTTTCTTGACCCTACCTTCTAGACAACCTTCGTGCTCGTGGCTTTGGTGATAAGTGGAGGAATTGGATCGCTTTCTCTCTTCGGTCCTCCTCCTCCCAAATCCTCCTCAACAGCTCCCTAGGCCCTTTCATCATCCACCGTAAAGGGCTCCGCCAGAGAGACTCGTTATCCTCCTTCCTTTTCAACCTCGCAATTGAACCCTTGCAGCACCTTCTGCACATCGCCACTGAGCAGGGTGTCCTTTCACCGCTTTGAGGCATCCCTGCTAATCTACATATCTCGCTCTACGCCGACAATGCTGCAATCTTCGTGGCGCCTATCAAGGAAGATATCTCGGCGTTGACACAGATTCTGCAGAGATTTGGCGCAATCTCTGACCTCCGCACCAACTTCGAAAATAGTCAGGTCGTGCCCATCGAGTGCGAGAGGCTTGACCTCGACGACATTCTCGCCGACCTGCCCGCGCGACGAACATCATTCCCCATCACATAGCTCGGCCTCCCATTCGCCATCAGGAAAAGCACGTTCACTTCCAACCTCTAATCGACAAGATAGCTAGCCGCCTCGCTGGCTGGCGGGGCAAATGGTGTCAAAAGGAGGCAGACTCACCCTGCTCAAGTCGGTTCTCTCGGCCCTACCATCCTACACCCTATCAGTGATCTCCCCGCCTACCTCGGCCCTTCAGAAAATCGACAAACCGCATCGCACCTGGCTTTGGCGTGGGAATGACAATGTTGCGGCAGGTGGGTGTCATGTCAATTGGAAACTCATCTGCTCCCCGGATAGCCTTGGGGGGCTCGGGGTGCCCGACCTAAAGAATTTCGCCCACGCCCTTCAATTGTGTTGGCTTTGGCTGGCCAAATCCGGCTCCCCCAGATCGTGCCTCGTCTCGATGGACCGAGTAGACCCTACTGACGCGGCATTCTTCAGATTTAGCACTGAGTTGATTCTTGGGAATGTAGTCACCATTCTTTTCTGGACGACGCTTGGCTCTTTGGGCAATCTCCAAAGGAAGTGGCCCTCGGTTTTTTTGCGGCCTCCACACAAAAAAATCGCACAATCGCTGAGGCCCTACACAATAACAATTGGTCGTTGGACCTACAGCGGAATTTTGCCACCTACCTCGTCGTGGAGCTGATCTCACTCTGCCAAAGGATCGGTCGTGCTGCGCTCCGTCCGAACCATCAGGACCGAGTCGTTTGGCGTTTCTCCGCAGACTGAAACTTCTCTGTTCGCTCAGCGTACCGCATGCAATTCACTGGAAGATCATCTCCGACAACGCTAGTGTTAATCTGAAAGCATTGGGCGCCATCCAAGTGTAAGTTCTTTGCTTGGACGCTGTTTTTAAGAAGAGTCTTGACAGCTGACGCTCTCCTGCGAAGGGGACTGGCGAATAACTGCTTCTACGTACTCTACCTTAAATGCCTGGAGACCCTAGAACACCTCTTCCTTGAGTGTCCTTTCACCTCGCACATTTGGGACCTCCTGACTTCCAGGCTCAACGTCCCATGCCTACTCCGCTCTACGTGGACCCACACTGATGACCTCAATGCCTAGCGGACAGAGGACATCCTGCAATCCAACCATTCCCTAGGTCTAGGATCGGTCGTGCTAGTAATCTTATGGCATCTCTGACTCGAAAGGAACAATCACATTTTCAAATCGAAGGAGTTGCCGCCGATTACCTTCTTCGATTTGCTCCTGGAGGTCCTGCGTCTTTGGGTGCCGGTAGGCGCCTGTTTTGTAATAAGTTAGCTTAATTGTAGCGCGCGTCTGGGGAGAATGCGCCTAAACCTCCCCCTAAATTTTCACCATGTAACTTTTCTTTTGAATTAATTCAAGACAGTTCTTCTATCTTTTCCTCAAAAAAAAATCCAACTCATTGCCACCCCCTACTAACCTCCCCTTGCCTTTTGAAGAAGGAAAACATATATAAAAAAGGGTTTACTTAAATTTTGATCAATTAGAATAAAGTTTTTCAAAATCCTTTTTTTATTAGAGGGTACCAGCCGAAATTTTTCCACAACCAATAAACCAATCCTGTCATCCGTAACGGCCACCTCATCTTCTTTGTCAAACCGGTTACCACCACGAGAACCATGATTCCACCAAACAAGCTAAAGCTAGCCAGTGGAGGCACCCGCAGCCGCAGGCAGGTCACCTGTGAAGAACCACCAGACCAAAACATCCATGGATTCGACCGACGCAGGCGCACACATGGTAGTACACTGAATCCGAAATCCAAACTGAATCAAGCAGGATTTATTGCGGTGTGCCGTACTGCCGTGGGCGGTGTGGCGCCGTGGTGGTCATCACTCGCCGGTGGTCACACACCTAAATCATCGTCATCGCCCGTCGTCGCCATCCTTCGTTGTTTCCCCTGCCTACGCGTTGCTATCCCCTCTTTCCTGCCGTCCATGGCTCCACGCTCCTCTCCTCTCCTCTCCTCCCTTCATCTCCCTGGTCTCCCCTGCAGAGCTGAGAGGTGACCCCAGCCAAGAATCCTTCTGCTCTTCTCCCTCCGTCGCCATTGCTAGCTGGACCTTCTACTTCAGCTCCTTCTCTTCCATGTTCTGAAACCGTAGGATGAGAGCATGTGAGGCTTCTTGATTGCTGCGTGGCCATGTGCTTGTCTGCGAGTCTGCGTAGTCTGCGTAGTCTGAGCTAGAACCTTTGCGTCCTGTGTTGGTTGGCACATGCATGGAGATGAGGCTGCGCAGCGCGGTGGCTATGCTGCTGGTGCTCTCCTTGCAGCTTCGTCACGGCGGCAGCAGCTCTGATGCTGAACAAGGTATGTGAAACTGAACAAGCTCTGATGCTGCAGCAGCTTCGTCTCTCTCTCTCTCTCTCTCTCTCTTCTTTTTGTGTACGTACTTGGTCAACTTCTGCAATGTGGTCATCTTCTGCAAGAACCTCAGATAATATCTTCTGCCAATTTCCTCTTCTGCTCAGATACTGACAGTCTGACACTAGAATGTTAATTTGCTGTAGGGACGGTAAACCGGGAGGAAGATGTGCGCTCTGATGAAGCACGGTGAGACCTCTCATGACAAACTTTAGAATGATGAGCTACTAATTCAATAGGCAATGTGTGTTTTCTGCCAGTGTAATCTTGTAAAAGGCACTACTACCATTAGTAGCTTGGTCTGTTCATGTAAGCCTTTTTTTATACATAAAAAACCATGCAAAATTTAAGATGTTCAAATCCTTCATAATGAGTGCTTCCTCATTTTCACTATAAATCAGTAAACAAGCCCATGCAGATATCAATCCAGACAATTCAAAAATCAGAAGCATTCATCCCAACCATCTCCTTAAGATTGCAATGGATAGTCAAGTGCTAGGAATAATTCCTCTGCTGTCAGAAATGGACACCTGAACCACCAAACCAGCCCAGTCCCCAGCTGCTGGTGCATCTCCTGCCCAACTGGACCTCACCCTTCACTTCTTCTGCTGCTTACGCTCTGATCTTCTTCTCAATCATTGATAGGGTAATCCAAGCGAGACGCATCCGCGAAGCCGAGCAGCAACCAAACAGGTACTGGTCCAGGCAGCAGCAGCAGCAGCAGGAGCAGTTCGGCAGCAAGGCTGGATGGCCAGAACCTGGAGGCTACCCGAGCGGGATGACAAGTCAGCAGCCGCAGTTCCCGCAGTGGCCGCCGTGGCCGTGGGCGCCGGGCTCGCCGCCGGCGAGGAGCCTCGCGCCGTCAGGTGCTCCTGCGCCCGCTCCGGCAGGCGCCAACCCCGCGCCGCTGCCTCGGCGGGCGCCCGGGAGGCCGGCGCACAGCATTACTCCTCCCCCGCTGCATGCAGCGGCGGCTGGCGGCGGCGGCGCGGCTATGGCGGCGGCGGCCGGGGCCGCGGCCGAGGCGAAGCGCGCCGGCGGTGCCAGGCCTATCTATGTCATCGCGGCGGCGGGGGCGTCGTTCGTCGCGGCCATGTCCGCGGCGCTGTTCGTGCTGTGCTACCGGTCCAGCAAGGTGGTCACCGTCAGGCCATGGGCCACCGGCCTGAGCGGACAGCTGCAGAAAGCGTTTGTGACAGGTTCGATTCATCTCTGACCATGGTCCTGATTATCGGTGGAAAATAACCGAAAACCGTTTTTTAACGGAGACGGCCTTTAAAAAATCAGCTGAAAAAAAATCATATTTGGTTGAATTTTTTAATTTCATTAAGATTTAAGAGACGTTACAACACAACATTATAATAAGAAAATATATTACGAAGAACAGTCCTTGCAGGACCCTACTATAAGAGAAAAGACCGCAATGGGCCATACCCCCAGCAGGCCGGCGGGAACAAACTCCGTCAGACAAATCACACTAGGTTTTTAAATGATGGGGATCCACTAGAGGATAGTGTTGCGGTGTCACCGCAGCGGTTGGATTCTATAGAATAGGAGAACACCAACCATGGCCAACGAAGAGATGTGTTGTCGACCTTGCCACCACCGAGAATGCCATAAACATTAGATTTGGAGACCACATCACGACGGTCGCCACCAAGGAAGGCCATGTCACAAAGAAGAGCAATAGTAGAGGACCGTCTCGGCCCTCTACTCCACATTACATCCACCACCATGAGGCCTCAATAGAGGTGAGAAATGGCGAGGAAAACAAACCTCCATGAATCCCATCTGCAAGCCACATCACCAACATCAAAGTTGTCGTCGAGGTCCAAAAGCTCGACCGGATTGAGTAAGCCATCGGTGAGATACCTAAGCTACCTCTAACATAAACCCATTAGACCCTGCCCCCACTCTAACACTCTCGCAACCACCATCATCACCGCCCCCTTGAGGCACGCATCCCTGCTTCACGCTCTTGCAAAGTTATCCAAGGGGGGCAAACGCCCAGGCAGCCATTCGGATATACGATATATTTAAGATGTTAGAGGATATTTTTTATAAAAAAAGTAAAATAAAATATTTGTCGTCTAGAAACACCTAATTATCGATTCATTGTCTAAACATGCTCTATGGCCATATTGAACCACCTAGTCATTGTTTAGGACCTCCAATACAGACTAACAACTTAGCACATCGCCTAGGCCCTAGATAGAGTGAGATGCCACTGTTTAGCGCCTAGGCGCTGTCAAGGCGCCTTCTAGGGGAACCTACGCTACTCAGGATGGGCCAAATGAAGGGAGAGAACATGGAGAAAGGATGGGAAGGAGGGAGAGGGAGGAGAGGGGGTGAGACCCCTCCCTCTCGCTGCCGACGAGATGGAGATGGAGGGGGCAAGCAGCGCTGGGGTTTGGGTGGATAGGGAGCACACCTTGGTGAGGTTACGAGAGTGGACGATACTCTCATATTTGATTAACCACACACAGCGGCCCTCTTTTAAATTACACAGGCAAAAATAACAAAATATTTCCATTATCTAAAATGCATCAAGCAACACATCCTGGTACCAACCCTGTCAACTCTCAAATCCCAACAGCATAAGTTGTGGCTTCAAAAATGTTTTAATCTTCAAACTTAGTAAAAGAAATTGTTTTGTTCCAAATTTTTCCAATTATTATTAAAAGTTGCTCCAAGCTTTGTCGAAATGTTCTGAAAATCTGAATAAAAAAAAATCGGCACTTGGCTGCATGGCTAGCTAGCTTCTTGGAAATGCTTGACGGATGGATACCTCTGCAGGTGTACCGGCGCTGAAGAGATCGGAGCTAGAGGTTGCCTGCGAGGATTTCAGCAACGTCATCGGCTCCGTGTCGGACTACACGATGTACAAGGGGACGCTGTCGAGCGGCGTCGAGATCGCCGTCGTATCGACGACGAAGAACTCCGGCAAGGAGTGGTCAAAGCACTGCGAGGCGCAGTTCAGGAAAAAGGTCACTAAAAACTTACCATTTTACTCTGAAAATAAAAAAAGGAAACTTGATGAAACTGAACAGTCTGCTTTGGCAGATACTTCTAGTAGCACGTACTATAATCCAATCTCTTTTTTTTTCTCACTGATGAGTGATGGCCATTTGATTTGCTGTTCCAGATAACGAGCCTGTCCAGGGTTAACCACAAGAACTTTGTCAACCTGCTCGGCTACTGCGAGGAAGAGCAGCCGTTCACGAGGATGATGGTGTTCGAGTACGCACCTAATGGCACGCTCTTCGAGCATCTCCACGGTAATGGATTTCCAGCCGCACCTGTAGCAGCAATGCATGCATCTCTCAATTCTCTCCAGAGTCTCTCGTATTTCAGACACGACAGTGTTTCCACCATCTCAGGCTTTCATGTTTTGTTTTAATGCATTGGCCGGTGCTCGCAAGTCGAAAAATTGGTAAGTAAGTAAGTTTCATGTGAGATGATCTTAACTGAAATTTTCTGGTGATGCAGTGAGGGAAGACGGGCACCTGGACTGGGCGACGCGGCTGCGGGTGGCGGTGGGCATCGCCTACTGCCTGGAGCACATGCACCAGCTGAGCCCCCCGGAGATCCTGCGCACGCTGGACACGTCCACCGTCTACCTCACCGACGACTTCGCGGCGAAGATCGCCGACGTCTCCTTCTGCGGGGAGGCGGCGGCGGCGGAGGAGGAGGCGGGCCAGCTGAAGTCGCCGGCGCTGTGCGGCAGGGAGGGCGTCGTGTACGGCTACGGCATGGTGCTGCTGGAGACCATGTCCGGCCGCTTCACGGCGTCGGAGGGCGGCCTGCTGGAGGGCTGGGCGGCGAGCTTCCTCCGCGGCGAGCGGCGGCTCCGGGACGTCATGGACCCGGCCCTCGGCGCCTCCTTCCCCGCCGACACCGTCGACCGGCTCGACGGCGTGGTGCGCTCCTGCACCGACCGGGAGCCGCGGCGGCGCCCCTCGATGACGGAGGTCGCGCGGCGGCTCAGGGAGATCACCGCCATGCCGCCGGACGCAGCCACCCCCAAGGTGTCGCCGCTGTGGTGGGCGGAGCTGGAGATCATCTCCACGGAGGCCACCTGATGGAGGAGTTCAATTAATTAGCTGGCCATGCTTTGCTTAGAGCACACACAGGTTGGCTGAGGTGTTTTGCTGCCATCGTCGCTGCTGGATGTGTAACATCGTGCGTGTGAATATGATGAATCGGCTTGTGTCCATCCGTCTGTGTAGATATATGCACAAGAGGGAATGAGGGATTGCGTCTGCAGTGTGTGCAGCAGAGCTAGGATCAAGTCCTGGTGAAATAAAAAAACATAATATATGTGCATATAATATATGGGGCAAGAATTATTTTACTTCGAGCAGTGAGATTGTCACAGATAATATGGTCAGGAGAAATTTCTATTAAAAAAATTGAACATCGTTTGTATAGATGTTACATAAACAGACAACACAACAGTCTTGGAATAGCTTTTTTCTACCCACACAGCAAGATAATTTTATGGGGCATGAAAGATGTGATCATGAGAGGACAATAACATTGCACAGCAAACATGATAATTTCTTGCAAGTCTGGTCCTGTTCTTTTGAGCTGATTTGAACGTCTGAACGACTGAAATGACTAGACTTAGAGCATCCCCAGCAGGGGATGCAAATCACCCTGCATCAGCATCCGGCGGGAGAAAAATTTCAAACACTGCTGGGCGCACAGTGCAGAAAAAATTCAAACACTGCTGATGTAGGGAGGGATAGCGAGCCACCTGGGGATGCTCTTACACCTTTGAAAGAAGGCAGAAAGACAGGGCGCGCGGGCGACTAGGGTTTCCCCCTAGCCACCGTCGCTACCGCCGCCGGGCGCCACCGCTGCCATTACTCGTCTCCTCCCTAGGACGTGCTCCCTCCTCCTGAGTCCCCCCACTGCTCCCCATCTCTCATGCCCCTCCACCCCTGCCTTGCCCCCGGCGGCGGTGGTGGTGCCGCCGGAGGGCATCCTTGCCTCCCTGGCCGTCGGTGCCTCCTCCACCAGGGTGGAGTTCATGAGGCGGCCCCCCCTCTCCTTCCTTCCTCCGGATCTGAGCTCGGGCAGTGGCGACCGAGACCCCCTTCCTCCGGATGGTGGTCAGGCCGTGGCCCTCCGCCTTCTAGGGCACTCTAGTCACTGGTGCCTCCTCCTCTGGGGTGGTGGTAGCACGGTGTGGTGACAGCTCACAGCTGTCGAGGTGGTCGGCTATGGCTACCCTTCTGGGCGTGGCGATGGCCTGCGGCGGCTGTGGCCTCCTTTCCCCCGTCATCGGCGTCAGTGTTCTCCGGCGGGGCTGGTGCGCAGTGGTTGCTTGGGACCCCGCCCTTTTCTTTGGCCAGCAGTGTGTGCCCCGTCTCGCGGCTCTTCTTCTCGCAGGGACGTGGGGTTGTTCCCTCCCGTGTCCCGTTCGCCCGCCGTGCATCGTCCCTCGCTGGACATGCGACTTCCCTTCTTCGTCCTTGCCTTCGCGCGTCGTGGTGGAGCTAGTCACTGGTTTCCCTCTTCCTTTTTTCCTTCTTGCCCTCCTCCTAGGCCCGTCTCGGGTGACCGCCTAGGAGGGCTGCTCAGTTGGAGGCTGGATCCGCATGTTGGAGGCCTGGATCCGGCAGTGTTGGCCGGAGCGGTCGAAGCAGGTGTGCTTCAGGGTCGAGGGTTCGGTGGCCTCGTAGCTCGGCGGAGCTCAGCATCGGCTTCTCCTTCTTCCCGCTCCCTCTGAGCCGTCTCGTTGGAGGCCACTTGGGGGGTCTGCTTCGGTAGTGGTCGGAGCGGGCGGAGCCAACGGGCTCCAAGGACGTGTGTCCGGTGGCTCATCGGCTCCTTCTATGCTGGCGTGGTGGGCCGTCGCCTATCATCCAGCGGCGCGGCGACCCCTGCCTCTAGCCTGGTCCAGTCCTCGCGCGCCTTGCCCTCCACTCTCTGCGAGGTGCTTGCTGGTGTAGGTTGGCGTTTTCTAGGTTGGTAGCAGGGTTCAGCTTGTGCCGCTTGGGTGGCGCAGCGACTGGCTTCCTTCGCTTCCCGTGCGCAGGCCACCAGGCGTGGTGGCCCCTCTCCGACGACATTGGCTGGCGATTTTTCTATGGCGGCGTCCCCGTTCTCTGCCTTTTGGCTCGATCCCGTCCCCGCTATCGTGACCCTTCCTTTCTCCGAGGTGTCGGGTGGCATGGGTGGCGGCATTTGTGCACACTCTCTGACTCTACGTTTTCGGCCGGCGACTCGGTTCTTTTGGTGCTATCGACCATCGGCGTCCCCTGCCCTATGCGCTAGTAGGGCAGGTCTTGTACGAAAGCCTTGTCCTTTCGGGCAGGTGTTGGCCTCATCTTTGGTGTCGTTCCCTCGTTGGATGTATCACCTATTGGACCTTCCCTATTCTGGGTGAAAACCCTATCGGTTTAGCGACGACGGCGGGTTCTACCCGTCGCTGCCTTGTTGGAGGCGTTGTGGTCGCCGTCTTGCGCTTTGGGTTTCCGTTGGGTATACTACTCCAAGAGTCGCTCGTCGTTGTGTGAGTGTTGGTAGCGTTTTCCCTTCTCCCTTCCTTGTATCTCTCTCATGTCTGGCCTTTGGCCTTGGTGGCAGTGTCTGGCCTTTGGCTTTGGTGGCAGCAGCGGTGTTGCTTTCCCTCTGTAGGCGGTGTTCCCGGCGGTGGCCGGAAGTGTAGTCGGTGTTCCCGGCGGTGGCCGGAGGTGTTTGTCTTTCGCCAGAGTTGCAGCGGAGCGCTGTAATTGTATCCCGTGCTTTCACGGGTTTTGTTTGTTATTCCCGGTCTACAAGCTGCTGCTCAATCTATTAGTTATGAAATACCATTAACTTTTTGTGTGCTAGCAATATCTCTACGTGTGATTCGTTAAAATAGAATCTTTTTCCTCTAAAACCCATTGAATATTTTTCTTTCTTTTTTATTTTGTATTTGGGCTGGTAAGTTAAACTAGATAGCTATATGAGTGAAACAAAACAGCTTATTAATTTGTAGTAAAAAGAAAAAAAATCTCATTTCCTACGTACAAGGATAAAATTGAAGTAAACATACGGTGTTCCCGGCGGTGGCCGGAGGTGTTTGTCTTTCGCTAGAGCTGCACCGCCGGAGGTGTTTGTCTTTCGCTAGAGTTGCAGCGAAGCGCTGTAATTGTATCCCGTGCTTTCATGGGTTTTGTTTGTTATTCTCTTGCTATGTAATATTCTCCTGCTATGTAATGAAATATGACAGCTGTTCTGCTACCCCTCTTTCAAAAAAGAAATGACTAGACTTTGAAAGCTTCTTGAGATAGTCTCGAAATTTGGATTAATTTCGTTTGACTTAGCTTTTAAAAGCGTTAGAACTCACCTTCAAAACAGCGAAAAAAAGAACTAAGAAAACTCAAAAACATATATCTTTTCAAAACATAAATAAGTAGTTAAGTTGTTAAGTCGTTAAACTGTTAAACTGAAAAAACAGAAATCTGTTCAGCATGAAAAATGACAGGCAGCAGCATGGATAAACACATACAAGTAGAATACATTAATAACATGAAAAATGACAAGCAGTAGCATAGACAGACACGGAATAGTAGAATACATTAATAAGTTTAGCTGTTCAAGACGTTCAATGCCAGAATCCACCGCCAGCAAATGTGATGCGTGACAACATGACAGACTGACGACAAAGCACAGAAACCTACAACAGCGATCCTACGACGCTAGCTGTCGGGGATAGAATTACGGCCTATTGCCATGGCCCACTCCCTGACGGCCCATTCGAACAGCCTACTAGGGCCCAGCTTCCTAGAAGGTTCTATCTGGCCCATATGCATCCTGCCGAACAGCCTCTTGGCTGGCACGGTGCGTGACGGCCTAGGATTCATGTTTGAGTCCTACTCGAACAAGAGTTCTGCACGACTACGTGAAGACCCGGACGTTGGTTTCCCGGATTGGAATAGAAGTCGTGATCCCCAGGAATTGGAGTCTACCTTATCTACCTCGGGATGTATTTGGCATGTATGAGTTCGTTACGATCTCGTAGTTAGCCCGGCCCGATAGTCCTCGGTAGGTCGGTTTGCTCCGTACTATATAAACAGGGCACCTACGGCGTTTAGGAGGACCCTGGCCATTAGATTTCACATACTACTCGCCGAGACCTGCTGATCTCGCCGAGTTCCACCTGTAATCCTCTTTGGTATAAAGAAAGGCTGGACGTAGGGCTATTATCTCTCCTGAGAGGCCTGAACCAGGATAAAAACCCCTGTCTCCTGTTCGTTGCTGTTCGTAGTTGTTCGGCGTGTCTCCTATCTCACTTCTAAAGAACCTTGGTTGACTTGGGTCAATATCCCAACCATCGACAGGTCCCGTCCTAGCGGCCTTGGCCCCCCCTCTTCGCAAGGTGCTTGTACGTAGGTTAGTGTTTTTCGGGTTGGTAGCGGGGTTTGGCTTGTGCTGCTTGGGTGGCGCGGCATCTGGCTTCCTTTGCTTCCCGTGCGTAGGCCACCAGGAGTGCTGGCCCTTCTCCGACGACATTGGCTGGCGATTTTTCTACAGCGGCGTCCCCATTCTCTACCTCTTGGCCTGGTCCCATCCCCGCCATCGTGATCCTCCCTTTCTCCGAGGTGTCGGGTGGCATGGGCAGCGTCTTCCGCGTCGGGTGGCGGCGTTCGTGCACGCTCTTCGACTCTGCGTCTTCGGTCGGCGCCTCGGTTCTTCTGGTGCTATCGACCATCGGCGACCCCTGCCCTGTGCGCTAGTAGGGCAAGTCTTGTACAAAAGCCTTGCCCTTTTTCGGGCTGGTATTGGTTTCATCTTTGGTGTCGTTCCCTCGTTGGATGCATGACATGTTGAACCTTTCCTACTCTGGGTGAAAACCCTATCAGTTTAGCGATGACGGCGATTTTTACCCGTCGCTACCTTGTTGGAAGCGTCGTGGTCACCGTCTTGTGCTATAGGTTTCCGTTGGGTATACTACCCTAGGAGTCGCTCGTCGTTGTGTGAGTGTTGGTGGCGTTTTCCCTTCTCCCTCCTTTGTATCTCTCTCCTGTCCGGCCTTTGGCCTTGGTGGCAGCAACGGTGTTGCTTTCCCTCTGTAGGTGGTTTCTTTCGCCATAGTTGCAGCGGAGCGCTGTGATTGTGCCCCCGTGCTTTCACGGATTTTGTTTTTTATTCTCCTGCTATGCAATGAAATATGACGGCAATTCTCCTGCCCCTCTTTCAAAAAAAATAACTAGACTTTAAGAGCTTCTCGAGATAAGTCCCGAAATTCAGATTCATTTCGTTTGACTTGCTTTTTAAAGCGTTAGAGCTCACCTTCAAAACAGCGAAAAAACTAAAAAAACTAAAAAACATATATCTTTACGAAATATAAATATTCGTTAAGCTGTTAAGCCGTTAAATTGAAAAGAACAGAAATCTGTTCATGAAAAATTGACAGGCAGTAGCATAGATAAACCCATACAAGTAGAATACATTAATAACATGAAAAATGACAAGCAGCAGCATGGACAGACACGGAATAGTAGAATACATTAATAAGTTTAGCTGTTCAACACGTTCAATGCCAGAATCCACCGCCAGCAAATGTGATGCGTGACAACATGACAGACTGACAACAAAGCACAGAAACCTACAACAGCGATCCTACGACTGACCCTACATATGTGTTGGTATCCTTTCATTCATCTGTGGCAAATGGACTTGACACAGCCACGAAATGAAACCCCCGCCATAACTGAAAACAAAATAATGGCCAATATTAAGAAACCACAGCTTGGCTTATCATTCCTTGGGCCCACGAGGCAGTCTCCCTGACTTCATCGTCCAAGTCAAGGCACTCCCTCAAGAACTCAATGTGGAAAATGTGGCTCTTGAACAGATCCTTTGAGCTCGGCCCAAGTGTGTCTGCAAGATCCCCCAGGACAGCAACTGCAGCCTTTGTCACACTCTCATCCCTGAAATTGTAAATATGTACATGCAATGGTGTGGTGAAACGTGTAAAAATCACCCATTCAACAATATTACAGAATTAGCAATGTAAATGAAGTGCACCTGCTCCGGTCATTGTAGACGGCTTCGGTGAATTGCAGCAGATGGTTCGCATATGGTATCATCAGCTGAGCTTTCGATCCCTTAATACCCTGGAGTATGCCAGAGTAAGCCTCAAATATTCCCCGCCTGAGCTGGTTACCATAATCAACCATTTCCTCATCACTTTGGTCCAAAACAACAAGAAGCTCTGCGGCCCCTTGAAGCATTGGCATGGCATATGGCAGATATTTCTCAAAATTCTCACCAATAGCAAGAGCAATATCCCCAAAGCATGAGAAAATTGGGGGCTTGACAGACCGATTGAGCATTGAGTTAGACAGGTCCTTGAGAAGAACAGTCATGATTCCATCACAGAAGGGCAAAACCTTATCTTCTAAGGCACGGCAGATATCACCCACTACCCCAACAGAGATGGAGCATACTTGGTACTCTTCGTAATTCTGTAAGCCTGCTTCCAGGTATTTGAAAAACTCAGGCATGTATTTCACAAAATCTGGACCAGTGGCATAAGCAAGAGCGCCAATGGCAAGCATTGCTTCTTCATGTACAGTAGAACTGTGGCAAGCGAAGACACGGAGAAACAGAACCATCAGCTGATCAGCAGTGTGGGCAATCATCACTTTTGCATCTGAGCTGCTTACTTTCTGTATTATGACCTGCAGTACACCACAAAGCAAAGCCTGCAGATCACTTTGCTTCTCTTTGTCACCTGACGAAAGTATTTGGAGATCAAACGTCAAGTTCAATCTTCTCATGATCTCCTGAAATAACTGGCCTATAATGCCTGAGGTTTCTGGTAAGTTGCTGACTCTGACAATCTCATTCAATGCTTCATATGCAGATGCGCGAAGCCTAAAATGGGTGGTATCAGCACGATCCGCAGCAGAAAGGAGAGCAGCGATAATATTTGGAAGAAAAGGTGTAAGCAAAGATGATATCGACTCTGCATCTTCAAAACCTTGGGCAAGAAAATATATGGCTCCACAGACTTTCTCAGCAACATTTGGAACATCTTTACTACTCTCTAGCAACACAGTCATGATACGAGGAAGGTTTGCATCTGTTATAATTGGATTTGCACTGGCTGGAGAATGCAAGAGCTCAAATACCCTCCCAAGAGTCCATGCAGTGGTGTCTTTTACCTGGCTATTAGGATCATTCATTGTGTTGAGCAAGAAATCGAGTCCAGCCTGTACCAGGGGAGCAAGTTTCTCAACAGAGGGACCTTCAAGTATAGAACCAAATGCAAATGTAGCTGCCTCACGGCAATGCCAATCCGGCTTTGTGATGTTAGCCTCAACAAATGGCATCACAAGAGGAACAACTGCATCACCAACAGTTCTAGCAATGAGACCAAGGCATGTCCCGCCACTCATGGAAATGTTCCATACATTATCATCTTGATCTTGATCTTCCTCTTGCTTTAAAAGAGTTTCTAGCAGCATTGGAACAAGTGAAGGAAGGGCCTTCTCAATAAAGCGATAATGTACAGTAGAGTTAGCATCATCAGATCCCCCGTATTCTTCTTGGAGTGCAATCTCTTCATCACAAATAGTGCTCCAGAACTCAATAGCTTGAAGTGCAACTTGTTCCTCATCTCCTTTGACAGCGTTAGCTGTCAGGTTGAATATAGTTTGCATGTATGGCTCCAGGTGTGTATAATATGTGGATGCAATGGCAACAAGGCATTCAAAAGCTGCCTGCCTGATCTCCACTTCCTTAGATACAGCAGTATCACAAATTACCTTCATTATATAATTCCTCTCCATATCATTTGCAAAGTTGCTCTCAGCAAAATCAAGAGCATTATATAGAGCTTTAACTGCAGCAAGACGGACTTCATGGCTTAGCTCTGTCTGATTCATTCCCTGGACAACAGCAGTCAGAACAGCATTCACCTCATTCTGCTCCAAGTGCTGAGGAGGAATCTCCTCACAGACATAACCCAATGCCTCTAGAGTTGCTTGCTTTAGTGGAGCAGATGCACCCTGCTGTGTCATATTTCCCAATAATTTAGCAATGAGGTCTTGCCATTCCCGACGGGGTATCTCAATGGATGCAACCTTAGCAATGACTTGTGATGAGGTCTGCCTTGCATCAAGCACAGAAGATCCTAGTGTCATCAGCAATGACTCCTTAATCTTCAATTTAATTGATGGGTCCAAGCTGACCCATTGTTGAATTAATAGCTCTTTCCTTGCAGAATCCTTTGCATCCAATGAATTCTTAAGGATAATACCAGCAAGTCTTCTAGAATCTGGTGGTCTTTCATCATTAGAGAGCTCTAATGATAAAGAGAGGAGGAAGTTGGGAAGATTCTGCTCCTGAAACTGCTTGAGACTGTTTTCTGCTACTGTCCGCACATTGCCATCAGGAGATTGAGCAGCTATCAAAATCTGAGTGATATCCATGGCTGTATCAACCATCAAAGAAACAGGTTTCACCGTTAGCAATGGTCAGGCAGAAGCAATTACATACAAACTAAAAAAATGACATCCATCAACAATCGTCACTCCTTAAGGCCACTATCCTGTTTGATACGGCTTAGCATTCAGCATGTCAACTTAGAAGGACTTTGCATTAAAAACCACATCAGAACACCAACAATATCAGTCAGAACTAAAAATTATGGTTATAATATGTCAACATTCACTAATGGAACCCACATTCAGAATATACCTAATCACTTGTTATATACAGATTGTTTGCCCCGATTAGCATGTAAAGTTTTTCAGTTAAACAGTATAAATAGCCTCCCCGCTCCAACATGAGTTGACCTAATTTTGAGTGAGGTTCTAAAGCAAAGCATGTTTTTAGCACACTAAAATCACAAAACGTTAAAAAGCACCATAAAAAGTACTATAGCCAAACAAAATATTAGGAATTTAAAGGAGAAAACTTTACACACATGCATAAATGACAAGGAAATTACATGAGGACAATGTATTATTTTAAGACAGGCCACAGCCAGCTAGGATTTACCTACACAGTTACAATCCACAGAACAATCTGGCTTACCAAACCTACATCATTATTGCCGGGCAGGATCTAATTCAGACCTTATGCGCTATTTTTCCCTCTGAATAGCTGAACCATATTGACAGATGGATTGCATCAGTAACAGTAACCAAAACAAAATCTACAATTGGAGCACTCCAAAGGCAGGCACACTGACACTACAACTTCACACAATTTGATGGAACGTTGCCCAAAAAAAATTTTGGTTCGCTCGCGCAGAATATGTTCTGGGTGTGCATATTAACTTGTTAACTCGTAATAAAAAAAGGTACAAAAGCAATATCTAAAACCCAGCACGCATGACAAGAGACCTACACTCTGCCTACATTCTTTATCATGTTTGTAACCGACCACAAGAAGTGTTTATCTCTAGTACTAGTTAAACCCTAAACCCTAAACCCGTCCGCCGCCGCAGAGACATCCGTCCGTTGGATCTAGCCCAGCCGCTGCCGGCTCCGCAGCACCTCCTCTGCCCATGTATGCTTGGCTTTCCCTGGTTTGGCTCCCTCAGGTGTCGCCGCGGCGGGCCGGATCCGGTCAAGGTGGGGAAGGAGAACGAGCGACGCCGCCATGAGTTAGTTGGGGGTAGGGAAGGAGGGAACCGGCTCTAGAGAAGAGGCGGCGGCGGCGGCGCGGCGCGGCGCAGAGAGGGAAAAGAAAAGGGGGCAAAGCTGGGAGGATGGGACCGAGAAAGAGAGAGGAGGATTAGGAGGTCTGAGGAAGAGTTCCCTACCCGGAGCAGAGCTCGGTGCCGCCGCTGGTCGCCGCCCCGCCGCGAGAGCTCGACGTCGCCCTCTGAAACACGCCGCCGCGCGGTGGTAGGAGGAGAGGGGGAGGACTTGAAAACGGGGGAGGGAGCGGGAGGTCGACGAGGGCTTGCTTGCTGGCTGGCGGAGGGGCGGTGGCGGCGCTAGGGCTTGGGCGCTGGCTTTTAATGAAGCTGCCCAACGGTTCGGCCCGTAACTGCACCAATCGGGCCAGCCGCACCAGCCGGCCGGTGAATAAGCCCAGGAGGAAGGCGCAGTTCGTAGCAGAACTAGGCCGGCCCAGTTACTAACGGCTTTCAATCAACACATTATGCGCAAACATCTAAATCTAAATCTAAACTTACTCTACAGTTGAGCAGTTGGCCTGGATCCAACTACAAATCACATGCGTCTATTTTCTCAATCCATCATCCAACAGGCATAATTTTCCAAAAGTTTGCTATCAAATATAGAACACGGACTCTTGACTCGTTGCGTATAGACCACGAACTCATACCCATAACTCGATATGTATAGACCACGGACCCTTGCCCATATATACATATATGTAGAGACCACGGACTCTTGACTCGAAACGTATATACCACGGACTCTTGACTCGATACGTATATTGCCCATATATACATATACATGGGTTTAATTTTTATTCTCCCATTATAAATCTTCCTAATAATTTTTCCTAATTCTTCCTAGACTAGAACTAGCAAACTAGCACAATATACTATAAAGCGGGGGCAGGCACGTTTTATAATTTTTTTAGCAATTTAAAAAATTAAAATAGCGCTTTCTAAAAGCAACGCATTACAATAATTTTAAAACTAAGCACCACCACCCCCACCCCTTCACCGTGTGCTTCGTTGATGTGAGCTCTTATAGCCTTCGCCGTCGCTCGTGAGTGCCAAAGCCTCTAGGAGCTCTACGTGCAGATATTCATCGCTAAGATGGAAGAGTACAAGGGGGAAGGTCACCCTAGCAAGATGAATCTTGCTTAAGAACTGGGTGTGTGTTTCAGAGAAGAAAAAAAATCCCCTTTGCTATGTGCGAGGATCTCAATTATATGGCCGCTGGAAGAAGAGAGGTCGGTTTCTTCTGCAAGGCACTAGCTAGCCCCTTTCTGGTAGGCTCGTCCTGTCATCGCCATAGCTCTGGTCAAAAGGCGGTGCCACATAGCCAGTCCCCGGCGGAAAGCTGGTGCATGTAAACAAGAGAGCTAGGTTCGGTCATTTACCAGCTCATGAGGCCAAGTGTTACTAGACTGCAATCCTCAACAATAATACTTGGCCAGTCCCTCATCTACCGAAACGAGCAAGGTGACCCACGCGTTTGCGCTTCTAGATTTGTGTTAAGATATAGATAATATATTAGATTAGATTTAGAGTTTATCTCTAATATATAGATTAGCTCAGTAGTTTGTTATAGAGGTTAATATTGACCGCTAGATTTACGTAATAATATCCATATTCAACGATGTAGATTTTTCTTTTTCTATGATTAACGTGAGAATTTCTACTATTTTTCGATTAACGTGGGAATTTCTAGGATTTTAGGATTAATGTGGTGGCTCCGTTTAACTCTGTTTTTTTTAGATAGTAGGTAGATAAATAGATAGATAGACCGAGAGCGAGTTTAGAGACGGGGAGATTATAGATAGAAGGGGTGAAGAGGTAGACGCCCCGTGTTTACCATGTCTATGAAAATCGCACAAATAGGCACCATGCTAGCAAAATGCCCCAAAATCGCACACATGGTCGCCATGCTAGCAAAAAGGCCCAAAACCAACTCGTTGACTAGTTAAAGACCGGTTAAAAATCTAGTTTTAATAGATAAGAGACCAGTCAAGTCTAGTATTTCAATTTCAATTTGAGGATCTGTCAGGCATAGTTACGGAGAAATCATGCAGGTCCCACAATGATGTATATTACAAGTTCAGAAGTTTTTTTCCTCTTCGAACCGCAACTTTTACACTTAAAAATGTACACAAGACAAGTATGCGGCTAAGCGCGAATCAACGCTTCCTTCCATACTTCACCTGCATGACTACATGCTACAGCAGTGCCCTAGAACTGTAGATGGCGACAATGAAATTTACACGTTCCGTATGTACTCTGTTAAAATAATACCACGATAGCTCTGATGAGGATGAACAGCTCGTAGAGCGCTCCTTTACGGTCAAAAATATACAATGAACCGTAATTATGCACCAGCTGGTTCACCTTAGTCGGAGCTTCCTACATCTCGTTCATCAAGCATTTGGGGCACCCCCGGTATGCACCTGCACCCGGTCTATGTGCAGATATATGATGCAAGGCTTCATCAGAGCATTCAAAGCATGTGCATCATCCACAGTTTGAATTTGCGTACGTACAGATATACGATACAAGGTCCGATCAGGTCTGTCTCGGACAGTCGCTTGCAGAGCTTCATGTATGATTCTAGGTTGCCAGAGTCCTGTATGTTTCTCCGCAGAGCAGTCATTACAGCTGCTCTGTCCAGGTACTCGGGACACAAGCCCATGTCAAGCATCTGCACGAGCGTCTCTGAGGCATCCATATAGAATCCACCTTTGACATAGCCTCGCAGGAGCCATGACATTGACTTCTTCCTTCTCCCTGCACTAGTAGACTCGACTCCAGCAAGCAATCGGCGAACAGCAGCAGCTTCCCCCTGAGAAGCGCAAATAGCCAAAACAACATCATAAAGCTGGTTATCAGGTTCCCTACCAAGAAGCTTCATTTCCCAAAGTTGGTGTTCAGCTTCCAAACCACAACCAGCACATGTGTACAATGAAAGGAGTCGCTCATGCACAAGTCCCAAAACCTCACTGCTGCCTTCCTGTACTGCCCAATTTGACAAAAGAACACCATCTCTTAGAAGTTCAGATTGGTACTTTTCAATATTGTGCAAACTCTCAACATCCAGTTTGGAAATAGAGCCATCCTTCACTGACGTATTCAATTTTCGCAACGCCTTTGAGAATTCCTTTTGCTCTTTAACCAAGGCAGTCAACCCAATAAGATAACTATACAGTTCAGGTTTCAGACCATTCTCCTTAAATTCAATGACCAATTTGACAGCATCGCGGTAGTCCCCATCCATCTATCAGAAGAAATATAACACTGAGTATTACTAATATGGAATGTAGTTCTGTTATGTAGATATCAGATTCATATGAGATGGCATGTGATAGTGTCTATAAACAGTTAGGATACGTTGAATGCTTCAATCATACATTTGTAAAAATGATCCTTCAACACTGCTAGTAGAATTGATCATCTACAATTTAATTTGCATAATTAAACACCATCAATCCAGTTATCCAACCCAAAGTACATGTTGATGACTTAATGCTTAAGCTCCCACACGTGTCTAGATAGAATAAACAGATGTCCAACAGGTTATAAAAATTATCCTTTAAGAGTTTTAGTTAGCAATATAGAGTTTGACTTATATAACATGAATGCCATCGATCGACATTATCCAGAGCAAAAATAACTTGTTAGTTTTGTATAACCCAAGATCCATGAAACTACAAGAAAAGATCAAACATAAGAGGGCATGTTCTGGATTGTGCACTAATATAATATTGTTTTTGTCCATGCACTCAACACTCTTTGGCTTCTTACTGAAAGCATGAATTTTAAGTATAAGGATCACACAGGAAATTGGTGAAGCAACTAATTTGTTTGGAGAGACGTAGACAAATTGCGTTTCATTTAGATCAACATCATATTCTGTTGCTGCAGAAGATAACATGGAGTACAACCTAAGAATAACCCAGTACAACAATAGAAACAACTCATTGAAAATAAAGCAGCAGAAAAACCTAAAGAAAATGATAAATTGGTATCTTTAAGTAGTCCTAGTGATAGTCCTCAAAAGAAAGAGAGAGAGAGATCCAAAATGATTAATTCTCTTAAAAGTTGTCATGTGGGGGAGTACATTCTGTTTGGTTTGAACCTCCAACTTACACCCACAGAAATTTTTGGTTTTGCCAAAGTGTTTGGCTGTTGTTTGTTTTGATCATTTCTACATTGCT
The DNA here is from genome assembly GCA_005191435.1 of Raddia distichophylla. NCBI lineage: Eukaryota > Viridiplantae > Streptophyta > Magnoliopsida > Poales > Poaceae > Raddia > Raddia distichophylla. The sequence goes on along the minus strand of SPJY01032216.1, from coordinate 1,266,560 downwards.
CTTGCCCCCATAGAATACGAAAATATGGTCTATTAGTCATACCACAAAGAATCATTGAAAATCGAAATCTGACCATTTTTGCGCCAAATACTTCATGCTCTCTTTCTATCACAAGAAGGCCATGATGGAAAATTGGCTACCTAAATTTTTTATATCTATTTGATTCATGAACAAAGCTGTGTTTGGTTGGTGCAACCAGACCACCTCTTAACAATATTTGGTCATGAAAAAATAATTTGGTACCGTGTACCTGTTAAGATCTACAAAATTATTGTGTAGCCAAAAATGGCAACCATTGTGGATCAACACCATAGATAAAGAGGGATACTATTTATAGCATGAGCAAATCTGGCCAAGTATTTACTAGGCAAACATTTAGTGAGATTCTGTAGAGCATGACCAAATTTCATGGGGTAAGCCAAATCTTCAAAGTAAACCAAACTATTGCCAAATGATTGGGGTACGACTGGAATATTATATGCTAGGCTGGGGCCGTAAACAAAAATTTTGGTGGGATAAACCAAAAGTAATAGTGCCAACTAATTAACCATTTGTTTAGACTATAAAAGATGATTCACATGCTCACTAATAAAATTCAACAGTACCAATCCCATTAACTACATTACATTATCAACATATGAATTGGTGCCTATTTTATAGCCTCACCAATCACCATGTGCTTAGATATTTAGAAAATAACATGTGCTTAGATATTTAGAAGATGATTCACATGCTCACTAATAAAATTCAACAGTACCAATCCAGTTAACTACATTACATTATCAACATAAGAATTGGTGCCTATTTTATAGCCTCACCAATCATCATGTGCTTAGATATTTAGAAGATGATTCACATGCTCACTAATAAAAGCCGACAGCACCAATCCAGTTCACACTTTAAAATAATAGTACATATGCTTCATTAATTTACAGGACATGACAGCTGTTATCCCAACACCCAAGCCATAAGAAAAGTTGCTACCACACATAAAGCAAGTTCGCAGTTGTATCAAAAGAAGGATGTGACCTACTCAATACGAATCATCTCAACCTTAAGAGCTAAAGAAATTTATGCTGGTTTTCATCAGGCAGTTTGAAGAATCAGGAAATTAGTAGGATCCATGATCCATCAATTGCACAAACAATAGGGACAAGCAAGCACAGAGGTGGGTTAAAATTGCAGGGCAAGACAAAGCCAATACCATCATCTTCCACGCGAGGTATCCAACGGGCCCTCCACGCTCGCCGCTGCTGGCGCCATTGTACTCCGCTCCAGCGCCGACGCCACCCCTCCTGAGCACGTCCCTGACGAACTCGACGGCGCGCGCCCTCTCACCGCGGTCCCAGTAGAGCGCGACGGCCTTCTCGACGAGGCTGAACCCGGGGCGGAGCCCGACACAGTCCATCTCCCCGAGAAGCGCGGCGACGTCGGTGACGTCGCCCCCGGCCCCCACGAGGCGCTCGATCCAGCCGCAGGCGATGGCGGCCATGAGCTCCATGGTCTCGCCGTCGACGCGGTTGGCGCGGCGCAGCCAGTCGAAGACCTCGAGCGCGCAGTAGGCGTCGCGGCCCTCCTGCGCGAAGTAGACGAGCACGAGCTGGAGCTCCCGGGGGGAGAGCGCGGCGAGCGGGGCGTCCCCGGCAGCCGCCGCCGCGGGCTCCCGCTCGAGGTGCTCGATGGCGGCGGCGAGAAGGCCGCCGCCGACGAGGCCGAGGCCGAGCTCGGCGGTGGCATCCGCTGGGAAGGATACCAGGCGGTCGAGCCGCACGGAGCGCGGGGGAGGCGGAGGGCGGAGGGAGACGGCGGCCGGGCGCTGGCGGGGGGAGGGGGAGGGGAGCGAGAGGTGGGGGAAGGCGGCGGCGCGGGAGGAGAGGGCCATTGCTGCGGCGCGGGAGTAGAGCGGGGTTAGGGTCGGGAGGGCATGGGAGAGTGGAGGGGATCCGGAGGTTGGGGTTTGGGTGTTTGGGAGAGGAGAGGAGGAGAAGGGGCGACGTGGTCGAACCAAACGAGGGAGGGAGCACGAGGCGGTGGTAATGGCGACGGCGACGGATGCGAGGGAAGGAATGGGTACTGGACTGGACGTCTGGACTCTGGACAGCTACTCGGAGCATCTCTGAGAGAACTTTTAAAACACACCTCTTATTTTTAAAAAATAGAAAGCCCCAACAATTTAAAGACCTCTTGTTAACTGCTTAGTTCTAATAGACTACTTAAATTTATAGGGAACTACATAGGGAGTCTCTAGGAATAGGGGTGTGTTTAAGATTTAGGGAGATGAGAGAGAATTTAAGGGGAAAATAAGTGCTTTTCTAGAGTTGTTTTTCTTACTACAACCTCTTAAAATTAGCTAAAAGGTGTGTTTAGGAAGTCTATTAGAGATGCTCTCACAGCCGCACAGGTGAATAAGTGATGAAATCAGTAAAAAAAAAAAGAAATCGCAAAGGGTTTCAGTGAGAAATGGTGTGGCTGGATTGATAAGGTGGTCTCTAATGGAACCCTTTAAGTTTGTCTGAATGATAAAATGGGGCCTTATTTTTGTAGTAAGAGAGGGGTGAGGCAGGGAGATCCTATGTCACCCCTTCTTTTTAACATTGCAGTGGATGTCCTTGCTAAGATGTTCCATAGAGCCCAAAAAAATGGCCTTATTAATGGACTAGCTAGAGACTTGATTGATGGAGGGATTATGATTATGCAATATGCTGATGATACTATTGTTTGCATACCTGATGATCTAGAGGTGGCTAAGAATGTTAAGATCTTGCTGTATATTTTTGAACAAATGTCTGGACTCAAGATAAATTTCCTTAAGAGTGAGGTTTTCTTGATTAAAAACATTGAGGAAAATGGGTGGATTTATTCTGACATGTTTACATGCCAGATTAGTGAGTTGCCTATGAAATATCTGGGAGTTCCTATGGGATATAAAAGGCTGTTGTGTAGGGATTGGGATGCTCTAGTTAGTAAAGTGCAAAGGAGACTTGCATCCTAGAAAGGGAGATGCCTCTCTTTGGGAGGTAGACTGATCCTTATTAACTCTTGCCTTTCTAGTATTCCAATCTACACCATGTCAATGTTCCTTATGCCTAAAACTGTGATTAGGAGAATTGATATGATTAGAAGGAGATTCCTTTGGAGTGGTGGTGCTGAAAAAAGGAAAATCTATTTGGCTAAATGGGATATTGTTACCAAACCAAAAGAAAAGGGGGGATTGGGAGTCCAGAACTTACAGTTATTAAATGTAAGTTTATTTTGTAAATGGTGGTGGAAGCTGGAAAATCAGAATGGTGTTTGGCAACAAATTGTGGAAAAAAGATATATAAAGAAAGCTCCTGTCTCTCTTGTTAAGGCCAAAAGTAATGATTCTCCTGTTTGGCGTGACTTGATAAAAGTAAGAGATGTCTATGTAAGTAACAGAAAAAGAAAGGTAGGAGATGGTGAAAGGACAAGCTTTTGGTATGATGTTTGGCATGGAGATATCCCCCTCAAGGATGCTTGGCCTGAAATCTTTAACTGTTGTGCAAATCAAAATCTAACAGTTAAGCAGTGGAGAAATGAAGGTTATATAATGGATTTTAGAAGGTGGATTAACCCTGGTGAAATGTCTAAATGGGAGAACACAACCCAAAATCTTATGGCCAGTGAGATTACAAGTGGGGAGGATACTAGTTGGTGGAGGAGAAACTCTAAAAAGATTTTCACTGTTAACTCCCTCTATAAACACCTTTGTGGAGGTCGCAATGATCCCTTTGTAGGAAAAGTGTGGAAGACTAAGATTCCTTTAAAAATTAAGGTGTTCGTCTGGTTAATCTGGAAAGACAAAATTCTTACTAAAAAAACTCTTAGTAAGAGGGTAATAGACTACTTAAATTTATAGGGAACTACATAGGGAGTCTCTAGGAATAGGGGTGTGTTTAAGATTTAGGGAGATGAGAGAGAATTTAAGGGGAAAATAAGTGCTTTTCTAGAGTTGTTTTTCTTACTACAACCTCTTAAAATTAGCTAAAAGGTGTGTTTAGGAAGTCTATTAGAGATGCTCTCACAGCCGCACAGGTGAATAAGTGATGAAATCAGTAAAAAAAAAAAGAAATCTTATCATATAATGATATAGGCCTTGTTTGTTTCAGATTAATGTAGCGTTGCGTTTTACTGTAGCAAATTTGTGATCCCCTCAAAATACGTCTTAACGAGTTCAAAAAATTATGAAAAAAAATATTTTACAAACTTTAAGAAGTACTATTTAAAACCCTATAAGAATGACTACAAAACATTACATCATTTGGCTTATACAAAAATAACAAATTTTTATTTAATTTAATTTAATTTAATCTAAAACAAACAAGGCCATAAACCAACCGCATACCTATTTTTCAGCTCTCCAGGCACACCGACCTAGGCCAACCGGGCCAAGCCCAGGCCCGACTCGTTTCCTCCCTACCCCCGCGTGGGCCTGAGGCCGAGCCCGCAGGCCGGCACGACACATCACGGACAGTACAACGGGCCATGCGGGCGGCCCGTTTAGCCGGCTGCCCTCGTCGAGTCGTAGAGCGGTCAAGCTCGATTGCCCCAACCTCCTCCGGTCCTCCCCTTTCCGCTACGGCCTTCCCCTCCCCCTGCAGCTGCCGGATTGGTGATCCTGGTCGGCTCCTCCTACTCTGCTATGCTCCTTGAAACCTAATCTACCCTAACCCAGCCCTCCCCCGTCGAATCTTGCGGAGTTTTCCACCTTTCTCTGTATCTGATCTGTTCCTCCCCTGCTGCTTGTGGCAGGACAAGAACAAGAAGCCTGACCGTGGATGGCTGCGCCTGCGCGGAGCACAGCGTCTCTGGCTTCCGAGGATGACTATGAGGTTCGGAAACAAAGAGTCCCTCTTCTTTGCCCTTCTTCCTGCTATGCCTCCCCGTCCCCGCTTCTCTGTCTGGCCTGGGAACTTGGTAAAGTTGCTATCTTGTTTGCCAATTCTGGCATCTTTAGCTGATTTGGTCTCCGACTTGGTTCATTTAGCCAGAATTGGAGTGCCGTCTAATTGCTGATGAGTTCAGCACGAGTTTATGCTTATGCTGGCCTGTGTTGCAGACTGAACAGAAGAAGCAAGCTGCTGCGGATGTTCTTTTCCACTATTCGCAGTTTGTTATGGTGTGCATCGGCGAGGGAGTCCGCCCATCGGATCTCAGGTTGCATCTTATGAAGGTATATTTGTTATCAACAGTTAAACTATTGTGTTTTCTCCATGCCGCCGCATTTTATTAGAAAAATACGATGTATGACAGTAATGACACTAAATTCATATGCCTTGACTCATGTGTGTGTAATATGTGGGACCATCTGAGTATATGACAGTGGGTCAGGATGTCATAATCTCCCCATTTTATTAGCATGATATTTTTTAAATGTTGTCCCTCCCAAGCATAAGAACATGTTCTTGTGAGAGTTTCTCCTTTCTAAGGACAGCCTGTTGGGTGTCAATGTACTCCCTCCATTCTTTTTTATTTGTCGCCATTGACTTTTAGACATGTCATTCGACCATTCGTCTTTTGAAAAATTTACTGCAAATATGCAAAAATATAAGTCATGCTTAAAATACCTAATGATAAAACAAAGCGTAACAAAATAAATGATATTTAAATAGTTTTTTTGAATAAGACGGGTGGTCAAAGGGCGTGTCTAAAAGTCAATGGTGACAAATAAAAAAACGGAGGGAGTACTTTATTTTGTCTTGTGATTAATTTCTTCCAGATACCAAGGGTTAGGACATTTTGGCCTTCAGAAATATAGTAAAGCGCTATACCAATTCATTCTCCAAGAAAATTGCGAAGTTCCCAATATTAATAGAGAGGTCAAAGGGCCAATACACCTTAAAATCTAGTAATCATGTATGTATTATATAAGGCAAAAATGCTTTAACTATGGCTAGGACCAGAGCAAAACAAAATTTGACCATAAGCCAATTAAAAGAACACACTTATGTACCTTTTCTTGATTCCTTATTCCTGGAGGGCTCTCTTAATTCTTAGGAACTATGGAGCTGAAACTGTATTTTTTTTCATCATTTGGCAACAGTGGTTTACTTGAGATTATAATTTTATTATGTCACACGAACAGGCATGTTTTCTAAACAGTTTTGTTGACTGTGATGTATGGCCAGTGGCCACAAAACAAAAGTTCTTTTCGACCATTTCACAACTTTGTTTATTTCATCTTTATTATGGTCTTCCTGTGGGTCTAATTGACATGTATTTTACACCCTGTAATATAGAATTATGTCCTTGATAAGCAGCAACAATTGGATATGTGCCTTCATGAGTTGATCTAGCTGTGGATCTTTTTTCCCCTGTTAATTATGGTTGCTCTAATGACGTCTCACTATGACATAATCTAAATTCTGCAATGATTACCTTTTGTCACTCTTGCTTCAAGAGTTTTCAGCTTCTGTTTGAAATTTGTTCGGTGTGCACTTGAACTCCAAGCTGTTGAAATTAAGCCTCAATACCCATTTGATCTGTGAGTTGGGTCCTTTTGGTTAATTATCCAAGTCAAATGGCTTGGTCATTCACCTCTTTGGCATCAGTACTGATATGATATTGTTTGTCATCAAATATAACAGGAGAAATGTAGTAATATAATTGAGAAGAAAGCAATATTATTGCAGCCAATTTTTGGTTAAATAAATGTGGTAGAAATGAAAAATATTTGTCGTGACCTGGCTAATTCGGCTTCTATGATTGCACTATCTCTGTGATCATTCCCTTTCTTCATTCACCTCCTGTGTATGCAGTGGGCCTTTACTCGCTGAAGATTCTTGTATTAAGCCAAGCCTTTATGTTACTTCTTGCTTGAGGGATTTAGATGGAACTAGCCATATCGGAAATGATTTTCTTGTTGATTTAACTATTTGAGCTTCAAGTCATATAATATGATCATACTACTGGTCATCAGCTCCTCAAGCAGCATAAGGCAATGCTCATCATTACTGGCCATGGCATCAGTGACTGCACCAGTCAGTTTGTAAGTTGGGCATTTGTTTTGGGTGATCCAAAAGACCCATGTTTCAGTGAGGACAATGGCTGTATAGACTCAACAGACACTCGAGATATACGTTATTTTTATTAAAAAAAAAGCTGATATGTTTTGCCTTGCAATATGGTTCACAATACTTGTATGATCCATCAGGTTGGTTGATGTGAACTCAAATCCTTTGTTATCCCTTTCCTTCAGGAAGTTTCAGGAATGCCCACATCTTTGAAGAAAGAACCACAGCAGGTAGCCGCCTCTCCTGATTCTAGTGGGGAACCATCTTCCTCTGTAACAATGAAAGCAGACAAGAACGAAATCGCCTAAGCTTCTTCCGCCATTTGCGTGTTTCCTGTGCAGGATATTAAAATAACTGTCAAGATGATGAGGACTAATTTGTAATCATAATGATGTAAATATGTTAACGTGCTTGCAGTGGGCGCTGCTTTGTTTGACAGCGCACAATGGTTTTCTGTCAGTTAGTTTCTACTGCTTTTACCTGTCTTTTACCCCCCCCCCCCCCCGGGGAAGTAAATCCTCTTACGTACTGCTCTCTGACTTTAAATCACTGACATGTAGGCACCCATGAGGCCCACATGTCAGTGACTCAAAGTCAGAGGGCAGTACGTCAGAGGATATGCGTCTCCCCGCGCGCGCGAAACACCAAGGCTTATACAAAAAAAAAACTTCAAAACTTCACATTTCTATTTATGAAAATGCTAAGGCGACGTGCAGTACGCTACATGACCATGTCCTCCTTAGGGACCCCAACCACCTTCTCCCATTCCTCCCTCTCTCAATTAGTAGTATAGGCTTTGTTTTCTGTGTTTGGCTTAAACTTAAGTGTTTTTGGATGACGGTGATGTGGTCGTGGAACACCTAGTTAGGGTTTTAGGTTTGGCACATGTGTTGTGGCGTGCTTTTGAAGTTGATGGTGATGTTGTCCCGTTGTGGCTGGACAATTTCGTTTAGAGGGTGTGCTTGCTGTGTTCGGGGCGCCGAACGATTTTGTTCAGAGGTGCGTCCTTGTAGGGGTCCAGGCTGCCGGACAGTTCGACGCGATTGTCTCGCACGCTGGAAATTTCTGTCCAGAGGCGTGCTGCCCATGTGTCTGTGCTGCCCAATAGTCCGGCACAAACTCTATGATGCACCAGATAGTTTTGTCCTAAAAGGGGATGTTGGAGGCTCTACTGTGCACCGAATGGCCCAGTAGGGTCGAACTATTTGGTCACATTATGTTTCATCCCAACAACTAGTTTCCTAGGGTTTGGCTTTTTAAGCACCGGGGGTGCCCTTTGGTGAGTGAAGAGCCATCTAGAGTTAGGGTTTCAAAGAGATTGAGAGGTGAGCTAGAGTGAGAGAGTGATAGGCATTTCTTGGTGCTTTATGAAGGTAGATCCGACAATATCAAGTCATCTATAGATTGCAGATGAAACTCGATGACATCTCAAAGAGGAGCTGATGAGAGGCCCAAGTGGTTGTGAAAGGATATTAGAGTTAATCGAAGCTACATTCCTTTTCATGAAGTGTTCTAACAAGGAGTAGGGAAAGGGAGACCATTTTTCAAACATTAGGAGGAAAATCCCATGCTTCCTCTCTTCACTTTGTGTTGTTTATGTATCCACAAGCTTTACTCTTGCAATTTTTATCCTTGCTCTTGTGTTGTGTGTGTGCATGAGTAGAAAAGTTTTGATATTGACCTTAACCCAAGAAAAACCCAAAAACTTGAAACTTTGCTTTAGGCTCAATTTGACCCTCCCCCCTCCTCATGCAGTAGGGATCCTTTGACCTGGAGCTCGCCGCATGAAGAGGTTTGGCACTTCATTTGAAGGAGTAAGGAGTTAGATGGTGAAGATGGAAATATCGCTCTAGTATGTATAAAACATGGGTTGACCTGGAGCTCGCCGCATGAAGAGGTTTGGCACTCCATTTGAAGGAGTAAGGAGTTAGATGGTGAAGATGGAAATATCGCTCTAGTATGTATAAAACATGGGTTGATCTCATACATTAAATGTGAATCATTTATGTTTTTCTATGAAAAAACATGACCTTTGTCCTTGCAAGACATGATGCTTGCTCTTGTGAAACATGATATTCATGTATGTTTCATCAACACTTTGCCATGTTTAATCAGTACTTCGCTCAAGTTTAATCATTAATTTGTCGATGTTCAACCAGGTAAAATCAATGTTTTCATCGGTACTTCATCATGTTTCATCAGTGCTCTATGATAATTTATCAGACAATGATATTTCAGTTGGTCCACATAGGCATCCATGGGAATCCCTCCCACCGAATATCTGATTTGGGAGTTGGGACTCCAATACGCCACCCATAAAAAAAACTTCATGTTTGTGAAGCGCAACACATACCCTATGGTATAATTGGTAAGTGGGAGGTGGGACGCATCACGTGGAGGTGCCTTTGAGGTAGAATGATGCTATGTTAGGAGGACATCAACCGAAGGAAAAATATACTTCAGTTGTTAATGAAAGTATGTAGTAGTAGAAAGGGAGGATTGTATAGGGTCCTAACCAAAGATAATTTTTTAAGTTTTTTCTTGGATTAAGAGAAAGAATAAAACTTTCTAGTTTCTACCAAAGCTAATTAATCAAGAGCATGATGAACAATAAGAAAGGCATAAAGAAATACCAAGAACACAAAGTAAAAGAGGGATACAAAGAGGTATAGCTCCAGTTCACTCAAGGTATCCCTTCAGACCTTCACAACTCTGGTAGGTGGACTTCGACCTTCACAACCACTTGATCCTCTCACAAGCTCCACCTTTGATGCCACTAAGCTCCATTTGTAAGCTTAAATCTTGAATAATAAGTCGTAGATAAGTTTGATCTTGTTGGATCAAATCTCCATAAAGTACAAAGGGAGTCCTGTCACTCTCTCACACAAGCTCTCCCCTCATCACTCACAAACCCTACTCCTTGGTGGCTAACATCAAAATAAACTCTAAAAGACTTTAGTGTCTTAGTCTAATACCCTTTTTTCAAATTTGAATTGGAGAGAGAATTTTGCCAGTTTGGACCAAAAAAAATCCTGCTCGGTTTCTAGTTTCTAGAAAAAACAACGGTTAGCATATTGATTTTGAGTTAGCACAAAAAAATGTTTAGGATGGTTTCAATTTGGTTTGGGTTTAGCAGTTTGTTTGCTAAAACAAGGGCACATTTGAGCTTGAAAAATCACCATTTTCATTGGTTCAAAGCCTGTAGTAGGAACAACTAAGGCCCTGTTTGGAAGTGGAGTATTTTTGTAGTTTCTATGCAAAACCATGGTATTCTCAAATACCGTGGTATTTTAGACCATGAGGTGTTTGGAAGCAACCCTAAAAACTCTGTTTTGAAAACCATGGTATTGGCAATACCATGCTATTTTTGGAGTATTGTAGACTTCACTCCAATATAAAGTTTTTTCATTTGTGCTAGCAAACCATGGTATTGAAAAACCATAGTATTTCATAATCATAGCAAAACACAAATCATGGTATTACAAAACCATGGTTTTAAAAAACCTTGTTGCTAAACAGGGCTTTAAATGACTGCTACAACATTGGTATAACATAGGGAACACCTATAATCATGATATCTTCGATATATAGTTGAATCCAGGAGAGGAGAAAATGAGGCTAGCTCATGCTTGCCCTGGTGCAACCTCTATATTAAGCCCGAATATAATGCTTTGGCCCTGCGCTGCATCGAGCAGGCTGCTGCTCCTTAGTTTGACAAGCAATAATTTGTAACCGCAGCAAAAAAAAATATGTTAGCATTTGAACCCAGAACATGGACTATCGCGTATTTCCTACATTGCAGTGAAATATCCTCATGTGCTCCAATTGTTTTATAGGAGTAAATATCATTTGTGAGCAATATGTCCCGTGTAGAAACTTGGTCGATCTTAAACTGGATTGCACACTGAACTTTCCTGGAATGCCAATATGAGGCGAAAGGTAGATAGAATGCTAGTGAGTACGCAGAATGCATGAAGCCAACAATACAGGCATACAGCGCTAAAACACTACTCACGGTAGATATGAACATATGACTAGCTAGGAGGCAGTAACTACCTGGAGCAATGTTAATTTGGCTTGCAGAAACGGTGCTCAAATTATTGCTTTTGTATCAATTTTTTTTGAATGAACTGGCAGGAGCACTGCCTAATAACTTTATAGAAGAGATAAAGAGTTCAACAACGCATAAAAGACACTGTACAAGGTTAGGTAACCAATAAACACACACCCTTGGTCACGGTCGCTATTTTCGGATGAAAACTGTCCAAAAAACCAAAACAGCGACCCCGAACACACTCGAAAAACTAAGAAAAAGGGCCCTTAGCCGTGGTCATCTGCATCAAAAGTTAAAACTCTATTAAGCAGATCTGTTCTTATAAGCAGAACAACCTCCTAGAATGACGCATAGTCTTTTTGGAAGATCCTTCTATTTCTTTCCTTTCAGATATTCCAGCAAGTATATATAACCATGCCATCAAAATTCCTTCTAATTGTTGCATGAAACTTACTTCTCATGTTCCACCACCAGTCACTGAATGTGTGGCCGGCTGCCGCGACATGAAAATGGTCTCCCGGTAGCTCGATGCATAAACAACGCCAAATAGTTTTGGTGAAGCTACAAGATGTAAAGAGATGCTCCATCGTCTCTTCATGAGTACCGCATAGAGAACATATATGTAAATTCAGCCAGCCTCTTCTAGCAAGTATATCCACAGTTAGGATTTTCCTCTACAATGTCGTCCAAATAAAGAACTTGCATTTCGGTTCTGTGAATTTGCTTTTGTATCGTGGCTCTACATGCAAATTATTGCTTTGGTATAAGGGCTCTACAACTCTCAGGACTGCATGTCCATGAACCATATGCGTGCATGACATTAGTTGATTCAACAGTACACCATACAAATCAAATTTACTTCAAAACTTTATACTTTGCGCAGTACCACATATCTCGTTTACATCAGCACACATTGCAGATGAGAAAATATTATACCATTACCATTCACATGTTTTTGTCAGTTATTGCTGAACCCAATTTTCTAAAACAATCTGGTAAAGTATGCCACAGCAGTCAGCAGTGGATGGACTTTCCGTTGAATCTGACAACACCCTATGAACAGCCATAGGCAAACCTATACCTTTCTTTTCATTTTTGGTGTTATATTAGTAGAAAATTCCCCTTGGATTGAAAAAGGCCATCTAAAATGCAGAAATATGATTTACTTTTATATTGTGTATTTATAGCTCCTTATGGACACTTCTTTTCTCTTGTATTCCTTTTGGGAGAGGAACAGTGGAATACGATACCTCAACCTGCAAAAAGAGTTGGAATTTCACTCAGATAGTCGGATGAGGACATAAACAAGGCGCAAAGGAATAGCAGGTCTCAGAACAAATGTTTTGCTGGAATCACGGCTAGGATACGCTATATGCTGAATTACTTGCCTTCAGTTTTTGGCCAGCCATCTGATGTAATCGAAGACTGATGACCTCTCTGGTGTTGGTGCAGCAGCCTCACGATCGCTGCTCCTGGAGTCGGTGCTGCTGCGGCCACTCTGCGAGAGCACTGGCAACGGCACTGCAGCACTGAAACGGCTGCCGGAAGACCCACTCCAGCTGCCGGAGAGCGTGGTCAAATAAGAGCGCAGCCACCCGCGGGAGCCCCCATCTGCTTCTGGCACCTCCTCAACAGGCGGTGCTGGCAGCTGCATCTCTGTCAGAATGCCATAGGAGTTGATGTCGAGGTGACCCGAGTCCACGCTCCAGCTTCCGGCGGGGAGCTGTGAGGCCACCGGCACCACCGCTGCAGTGGCATGGCTACTGGAGCACGTCCTCCAGCTGCCAGAGAGCCTGTCCATGGAAGAGCGCAGCCACCCGCGAGAATCCCCCACGGCCGCTGCCACCTCCTCGCCGGGCGAGGCTGGCACTGGCATCGGCATCTGTGCCTCAACGTCGTACTCATCTGAGCAGAAGGTTGGAGCACACTTGGTTGTGCCCCGGAAGGGGACGGTGACGGGAGCATGGCAGAAGGGGCAGCGCGATGGTATGGCGCGGCGGAGCCAGGTGAGGATGCATGGCCGATGGAACGCATGCGAGCACACCGGAAGAGCCAGGAGGATGTCAGTGCGGAGAAAATCTTGGCTGCAGATGAAGCACACGCTGCTGGCCCCTGGCTTCATCAGCGCTGGTGGTAGTGAGAGCAACTCCAAGATCACCCGCTCTACCTCTGGTAGAGACGGCGCAGATGGCACCAAGACAGAGGAGGATGCCACCATTTCTGTCCCCTTCACAGGCACTCCTGCAGGATGCGCCACCCATGCCACAGTAGGAGTCCTATCGCCACCCTTGGGCTTGGAAGCGTTGGCCCTCTGCGAAGCACCGGCACCGGCAGCTGCGGCGGCGGCCGCACACTGCATCTCAGGCTCTGACGATGACGGAGGCGACGAGACTGTTGGCGAGAAGCTGCAGTGGGGAGAGAGCGACGACCAGGACAGGCGACGATGGTGACAACTGCGGCGAAGGATCAGAATGGCACAGGTCACGACGGTCGCGGCAATGACGACGACGACGACAATGGCGACGCTGGAGTCTATGGATGAAGACGGCGTCGCTGAGGGTGTCACGCTTGGTGCTGGGAGATGGCCTAGAAGAACCAGCTGTGGCGGCTGAGGAGGGCCAGGAAACATATCTGGAGAAGCGCAGGAAACCAATTTAGACCCCAAATCTGCTGCTAATTTGATAAATTTTGACTAAAACAGATATCGCAGATAGAATGCTATGTGATGGACTTAAACTCTGATCAAACAAGCAATGGAATCTAAGCCGAATCGCGCGATCTTAACACAAAATGCGAAATAATCAAGCATTTGAGTGCAGAAATATCGTCCCCTTCCCCGTACAGCTCAGAATCTCTCACCGAAAATTTTGAAGAAAAAAAAAAGGAGCTCCGCGTTGTTTCCTGCAACCGAGTGCACAAATTCCAACGTGTCATCCCTCCCCATTCCAATCCCGATCAAATCGAACCAATCCAACGCGCGAGCACACAGGAAACCAAATCGAGAGACGCCAGTAGATAGATACAGACAGCTACCTCATGCATCAGCGGCGGAGAGGATGAGGGGGCGAGCCAGCGCGATGCGAGGGTGGTGCCGCTACACGCTGGATCCTCCTCTTCAGGGACCTAAATGCGACGGCGGCGGCGGAGGGAGTTAGGTCGAGGGTTTCGGAGCGGCGAGGGTGTACGGACGGAAGCGTCGATCGGGGGGTCGCGCGCACGAGCCACGACTGGGGCGCTTACCTCGGCCGGGGCGCGGCGGCGAAGGGAGGAGAAGGGGACGGAACCGAGCAGGTTCTCCCGCCTACGGCTCCGGAAGCGTCTCCGGCGAGATCGTTGGGAGGAAGGAGGAAGGCGGAGGCGGGGAATGGGGCAGGGAGGGGTGGGCGGTGCGGGTTTTGGTATGCGGCTGCGCGGGAGGGGACGGGAATAAAATGGCGGAGAGGAGGCGAGAGCGCGGCGTGGTTCGGTAGAACCGGCCCACATGACAGTATGGATGATGGGTGTGGAAGATATTTGGGCCTCTCGGTTAATGTCGCGTGGAGTCGGCCCACTGAAGGCTTGGCTACGAATGGGACGAACCGAAACCCTTATAGGCACGTAGAATCCCCAACCCCGATGCTATATTAATATATTTTTTGCATTTTCTTTTTTTTTACCAGAAGAACTGTCATTCATACATTAAAAAAAGTAAAAAAAAAGAGAAAATAAAAAAGCCGCTCGGTGCAAAGCAAAAAAAAAAAGAGCCAAAAGCAACGCAACGCTGCCACCTCGCATACCACCTCGGCCTAAAGCCAAACAACTCGTGTGCTACCTCGTCCCAAGCCGAACTCCTCACCAACAAGGCCAACTGTACAACACAATACCCGCGGTCCTTTGGACTACGTCACCAACCTAGCCGTAGCAACACAGACTCAACGAATGCAAACAGACACCCTAAACAGAGGGGACAAACTAGCCAGGAGGCAAGTGGCAACCCAAAAGTTGCCTCCATTGCCCATTTGCAGTGCAAACAAAGGTTTTCACCCACCCAAGAGAAGGGAGGAGCATCACGATGGTGCCTCCAAGGAGGGAAACAGTATTGAAGGCGTCGCCATCATTGGCCCAACAAGCCAAGCAGAATTTTCACTCGAAGCACCCTTACCCCCGAGCCACCTTGCTAGGGAAGTCGAACTGCGAGGCACCAAGCCGCCACAAGTCCAACGAGGAGCCACTCAAACCACCAACGCCTTGAGGCCACCGAGAACCCCACGGAAGAAGGGGGCCTCTATGGCGAGGGGAAGGAACAACAACCACACGATCCTTGACAACGAGCGACGACGCAGAAGCCGTCCAACGATCATTGGTCGGCCGCCAAAACACCAAACCACCAACACAGCGCCACCAGCAAAACTCGAGAGCTGCAGAGCTCCCTAGAGCAAATGGAAAGGAGCTCAAGGGGCACCAAGGTAGCTGCGCGACAGACGGAGAGCGATGGGCGACCAACCACATGAACAGGGAGACAGCCACACCGCGGCCGGGACAGGCACTAGCCACCGTAACTGGAAACGCCACCACCGGATCCGAACACACCACAATTAGCCCGAGCCAGATCCGACGACCATGCCGTTACCTGGGGCAGTCTGAATCTGACCACCACCATGGGGCGCCACCGCCACACGCTTGGTGGCCTCCAAACGGCGCAACCCTGCGAGCTAGGTTGAAAACCAGGGGCTGCTCCACTCTAGCCGCAACACCTAGACCTTACCAACGCACTGCCACACGTGCACCACCATCAACCAGCTTTCCGCCACATCGTTGTGAGGAAGGAACTAAGGAAGAAGGTGGAGGGCTGGCCATCAGCGCCAAGTGGTCACCACACCCCTCGGCTGCCTCCACCTCTTGAGTGCCAGGAACGGCGCGTCACCAGGGACGCACGCCAGATCCGACCACTCCACCTCTAGATTTGGTCTCCACGACTTCAATTCTAGAAAGTGACTGCATGCCGCTGCCCTGAAACGCCGAGAAGACCACCTAACCGTCGGTCAATGGAGCCCACAGGCCGTTGCTCAGGGAGAAGAGAAGTAGGAAAGGAGGCGACAACAGTGACGAGTGGAACGACGCTGACGACGGAGCTGAGTGGGCCTGGGTTGGGGCTCCCCTTAAGTCGCCTGGTGGAGCGCTTAGGGGGTTGAGGGCTTGAGGCTCAAGTAGATGGAGTATTGGTATGTTGTCATGGTATGCTATATATTATCATGGTGTATGTTGTGGGTGTATTGCGTCATGATGTGTTGTGATGCGTGTTATGCAACGCAAAACCAAGCTCTAGTACATCACCTTCAATCTCTGAGCATGAGTGTTGTGTAGCGATGTGTCTCGTGTGTGTTAAGTGTTAAATACAATTTTCTGATTTGTCCTGTCGTCGTCATGTGTCATGTGACATGGTATGCGTTGCCATAATGTTTTGTGTGACATAGCGTGTGTTGTGTCGTGCCTTATAGTATGCGTCATTATGTTAGCGTGTCATGCAAGGTAAAACCAAGCTCTAGCATATCACCTTCAGTCTCTAAAAATTCTCATTCGAGAGCGAGCGCGCGGGCGCACGCACGCACGTATATAAGAAGATGATGATTTCCAACGAACACGTTCTTGAAGTCGTACTGAGATTTTACAACATTTTCCAGATACAAAGAACAGCCAAATCAGCACATCGATCCACCTCCGAATTAGGCATCAAACCAACTCACCGAAATTTCCACTACTGCATGCTTCACCTGTTGCTGTCAACGCGCCCAGGGCTGCAACCGAGCCGTCGCCGGAGCCGTATCCCGCCGCCATCCCACACGCTACAAGCTGTGCAGGCGCATCAAGCTGCTACTGGGGACACCGACCCGTCGTCCGTCGAAGCCCACATCAAAGCTGTCACTGCCGTACAGCCGTGGAGATCCCAGACCCGGAGCCCACATTAGGATAGCTCTTATTAATCATCCGGTTCAATTCACCTCACCCACATCTCTTGCTCTTCTGAGCTTTCTTCTTCATTTGGCTCCTCTACTCCTCTCGATTCCCCACCATTGCTTCTCCACGCAAGAGGTGGCCTCGTACCGTAGTACGCAATTTCTCCCATATACCTGCGTTAATAAAAAATTAGCCAGTACACGCAACAAGTATTTTGGTATGCAGTATGCACCATATGGAATAATGTAAACAAAATGCAGCGGAACTGAACACTGCAAAACAGACTGGGCTTGTACTTTGCATGAAAATGCACCATTTCCATTAACTTTAACCATATCTGTGGATGTATGCAGATGCACGAAGAAAGAGAGGACAGATGCCGTCCACTAGCATAGTTGCATCACCTTTTGGAGATGAAATTATGCAACCAACCTACAATTCTAAAGTATAATAAAGAGAACATTGTTCTATGTTAAATCAGCATCATTATAAACAAATGTCTTCTTCAAACACAGGAGCATATATTCAAGACCTCCCCTCCCCTGGGGCCAATACTTAAAAGGTCAAAAGGCTCGAGACTAGTTCTATCTTGTTAAAAAAAAGCATATTAATTACCATGTAAACCTAGAAACTGTTAACAAGAGAAAATGCACTGGTCAGGCAGGCCCTAGGTTTTTTAAGGCACCAATTATGTACACTGGTTCGTTGCATGTCAAAAAGAGGAAGCCTTACTGTCTGTAAGACCAGTCTTCTCCCAGTTAAAAACAGCTCCATCCATCACTCTATCAGGATCACTTGATTCCAAAAACATATGTTGTTGGTATGTACATGTTCTTGGAGGGCTAGGGACAACACTCCATTTTTGAATGAGAATTAAAAACACTGGAAAATGAAAATGAACCATAAGGCAAGTAGGCAGTCAATACTCAATACCATAAAATAAAGCTCCTTATTTAAGAATTGAAGACTACTAGCTCCTGATGAGTGGTCACGTGACATCAGGTTAACCTATCAAAACTGGAAGTTCTAACTGTGTACTACCTCCATCCCAAAATAACTGCACTTCTGTATATGCACCTGGACATAAGTCTAGATGCATAGCCAAAACTGCACTTATTTTGGGACGGAGGGAGTATTGGAGTGCAAGGTTCTCCTAGAGTTACAATATTCATAAAGAGAACTCTTTATAATTGTAAAAA
Organism: Raddia distichophylla; assembly: GCA_005191435.1. Taxonomy (NCBI): domain Eukaryota; kingdom Viridiplantae; phylum Streptophyta; class Magnoliopsida; order Poales; family Poaceae; genus Raddia; species Raddia distichophylla. The sequence continues at coordinate 1,248,342 of SPJY01032216.1, read as the reverse complement.
CAACATATGCTAGCAGGCCAGATTACTTGAGAAAAAAGGGATACCTAAATTTACCACATTGGCAGAGTATGTATAGCAATCCAGGAAGTTTCAGCACACTGGACTTTGCTGATCATTTGCTTCACTAGGGACCTTCTCTAAGGCATCCAAGCTTCTCCCTATATGTTTTTCTATCCAAGCAAGTCTCTTCTCAAGTTTTAGCACACTAGTATGCATAATCCTAACATCAACTTCTGCAAGCTTTGCAAAAGCACGTAGCAAAATGTAATAATCAGCATGTGCAACATACACAAGACTACCAAAATACATCTTTCTTTTGTAATGAAGATAAACATCAGATTTTGGCTGTCCCATTGGCAAAATATAACAAAATCCACGATCTTCCATTTCTGACATAATCCTTTGTAATGCATCATTCCCTGAAGATGGAGAAAAGCACCTCGTACCAACAAAAGTTCCATCCCGGGAACGTTTATTTACTCCATTAGAAGTTTTCATTTCTTCCATATGTGCTTTTGGATTCTCATCCTACAACACAAAACACGGGCAGTTATGCCTCACAGCTGGGAACATATCTTTTGCAAAAATAAAAACAACAATGTGTAGGTGCCATCAGTTTAGCCATCAAATAAATAAGAGTCATCCTCCCAATACAACCAAAACATTCATGTGGTCTTCGAGTTCAAAATAAATCTGTAAAAAGATGCATGTCTGTGAATAGGAACTTCCTTTTTCCCCCATATATCTGTTATTTGGATGGGGTTTCTCGATTTTGTGCCTTTTGAGGAATTGTGTTTGTTTCTACATAATATTAAAGAGTTCTCCATGTTTATTTTGACTCTGAAATAACAAGGCTGCATGATAGAACTTTGTTAGTGGTTCACACTTGGTTTCAGTTTGTTTGTAAAGTCTATACAACCTGAAATTAACTAATCAACCATGTGAGCAGGAAAAATGTTAAAGCAGAGCAGGAGGTCACAGCAATGATCTACGAGGTTAGAATGGAGTAAACTTAAATCTATAATTGACACGATCTTTGAGCCTCAATGTGCACACTATAATTTCCATTCATCTTATGCATGAAAGAAATAAAGTCTGATGATATTACCAAAATAATAGCATTACCTCTCTTCCTTTATACATGTCCCAAAAGATTTCTATTAGATGCTCCTCTTCAACTGAATAAGTAATCCCAGGAAAAACAACATCCTTGCAGTATTTGAGATATGAATGAAGGTCCTTTGAATAGTCTACAGGGTTAAAATAAGATTAATCAATTTTAAACCAATAGCAAGTACTCCATGCAGTCACAAAAAAGTGCAACCCTATAATGCACGCATTAAAACCATTATAACTCATGATGTAATTGTGAATATGAATATTACGCATAAATGTTGATAGTTTTGTAGTTCTATACTCCAAGTTTCCAAATATATGGTAATAAAATATTTAATAAAACTTAGATGTTAGTGATTTTGTGTGACTGGAATATCTAGCTATTCAAAATTTTCAATGCTAGAGTGAATTTACTAAATGCCATCCATACAAAATAAAAAACATCGTCTTAATTAACACAAAATAAAAATGAACTCATATTCTTCGTAAGATTTCTCTATTTGATTATTTGTATAAAAAGCATAAGAGTATGCTTTTAGGTTTGAGTGATGGAGAGGGTATTGGAATTAAACCACCAGCGGTCACCATAAGCACGACAAAACCTGACATGCGTAGAAATTACAAAGAAGTCAAAATATAATATGGATGCAAGGCAGTGATATCCAAAGTTACCATGTACAACATCGATTTTATCATATGCAGCTACAAGAGTGCACAGCAATTCTCTGGCACCAAATTCCTCATTGTTGCTGTCACCAGGCTCCAAAAACAGTTCTGAATCTACATCAGAATCAGATCCAACCGCATTTCCCTCCTTGCTGATCTTCTGGAAAAAAAAAGGAAGTTTAACTCATAGGTATTTGTCATAGATATTACATGGCATGCAGAGAGTGAAATATATGGAAAGGCACCTCCCATATCCCTTGGCCATTGATGTTATATAGAAGTCTTAGAGACACTATTAGTATTGCCATTACAGAAACCCTTGTAGGGACCCTAGCAGGATTACTAGACAACCAAAGTCCTGGAGGCATTGCCCACTCATAGATACGGCATGCACGAGCAAGGATTCTCTCTACTGGCAAAGATAACTCCTTCAAGCAGCGTTGAGCAATCATGTAGAAATTAACCGAAGGAAGCCGCAGGCTTATTCTTTGAGCTATGGACCCAGCTGCACTTTCCAGTTGCCAAGCTCCAATCACTCGAACGGGCCTGAACAGCTGCCTTGCTTCCAGAGGGCAGTCCTTTAGAAGGCCCCCAAGGAGCTTATCCACTTCGGTAAACACTGCCACATAAGGAATCTTCCCCTCCATTGCCCACCTGTAAATGTCAGTTGGTAGGATGGCTTCTCTAGCAACATGACAGGCCAGGAAGCAAACAGCCAATGTTGAGTACACAGGCAGCATCATCCTCAACGAGCGCAGAAAAACGAACTCAACTCTATGTCTGTCTTTATGGAGCAATGCGTCATCAGTCCATCCATAATTCACGTCGTGAGGTTTCTGGTCGTCTGCACACAAAACATTCATTTCTTTCGATGGTAATAAACTGAAATTGAACGAGAACGCCGTAAAATGTCACCTCCAATGGTAGAATGCTTCTGACTACCTGCAGTCTCGGACATGGCGAGCACATCCCGCGCCCACATTTTGTCGAACACCTTGGAGGCGGCCACCCACCGCATCCAGATTGTTCCGGCCACGCCGCACACGAGCGGGCTCACCCGGTACCGCTCCACGAGCACCTCAAGCTGCCGCTGCAGGATGACCTGCAGCCCCCGCACGTAGCGCCACCGGACACGCGCCGCCAGCTCCTCGGGGTCGCCCCACAAGTCAGCTCCGGGCGCGAAGTCCCGCGGCTCGCTCCGCTCGGCGAAGTCGTCGAAGGCGGCGGGGGCGGCGGCGGGAGCGAAGGGCGCGGGGCGAGGGTTTGGGTGGGACGCCGGGGTGGAGATGGGTTGGGTGGCGCGGCGGCGGACGGAGAGGTTACCGGTGGCCAGGAAATCGTTGGGGTCAGCGGCGGTGGCCTGGGTGGAGGTGTGGACAGCGGAGCACTGGTGGCACGAGAAGAAGCCGTCTTCGGCATCCTCGGGATCGTAGTCGCCGGCGGCGCCGCAGTGTTCGCATACCAAATGGATACCGCCGCCGCCGCCGTAGTGATCCGGGGAGGCGCCGCCGCAATACTCCATGGGGAGTGCGTTCTTTTCGCCTGGTACTACGCGAGTACGCGACTGACTTGGGACTTCAGGCGGTATAAATTCCAGCCGGGTTTACAGAACCACGGAGAAGCTCCAAACCGTGTACAGCGCGGAACGGTTAACCGCGGTTAGCCATGGTTTTCAGACGGTTTTTACTCTAAATGCGAAATTAGGGTTAGCCGGTTTTGCTCGTGGTTAGCCACGGTTTTTGGAGGTTAACCGGCGGCTCTTGGCGGTTAACCGGAGGTTTTTCGCGGTTAGCCCCGGTTTCTGAAGAAAAAAAATGTCAAAATAGGTGAAAATTGATAAAATTCTTTAAAATATACATTAGAAATTTGATTTTAAAATTTTTGTTTTAGCCAAAATGCTTAGAATGAATAACAGTATTTTTATAAATTTTATGTATATTTTACATTCAAAATTTATTTAAACGAATTTTGCCCAAATCCCTAAACCCTAAACCGCCGGTTTACCTAACCGTGCCTCCGCGGAGGCCCGGCGGTTTTGTGAACCGTGATTCCAGCCACGTCCGGCCCAATAGGTGCCGCACACGACGGGTTAGGCAGGTGGATATATAACAAGAGAATTATTTTTACTCCTCCCGGTCATAAAAACAAGTCGCCATTGATTTTTTTTATGGCTTCGAAACAAAGCAGAGCACCCAGATCTGGAAGGGTGGCGCCGGCACGTTGGTGAGGGGGCGTGGCCCCAGATCTGGAAGGGAGCAGGAGGATAGGGGGCGCCGCCACCGATGGGGGTGGCTAGGGGTTGGAGGGGAATCGTCTGGGAGGTAGTAGGGTTGGGTTCTTCGCCTGAGGCTGTCTCCAACAGCATCCCCTAAAGCGTCCTCTACCTTAAAATAGGTGATAAATTCTTCCCGTATGTGCTTCAATAGCATTCCCTATTACGTTCCCTAAAATAGAGTTTTTCTCTTCATTTCCTTATATGTACGGGTTTTCTTTCCTTCCCCTATACAATTCTCTATATAGGGAACGCTGTTAAAGATGGGAGAAATATAGAGAGAGATTTTTTTAAATGAATCCTGAATATAAGGCTATAGGGATCAAATTTAGGGATCCCTGTTGGAGAGAGTCTAAAGGCCACAAACGACTGAACAGTTGAAACTGAATTTCGAAAGTTTTCTGAGTTAGTCTTGATATTAGATTCCATTTCGTTTGACTTGCTTTTTAAAGCTCCAAAACAACGAAAAAAGGGATTCAAAAAATATAAAGCATATGTGTTTTCAAAACGTTGATAAACTATTAAGTTGTTAAGCTATTAAGAGAAAAAGAAAGGAGCATTTTGGATAGCTAATAGATAAACTCAAATCCCAACATTTGAAAAAGGCGAATTTTTTTGCGAAGTTCGAAAGCTGCTCGCAGGTCACAGTGGCATTCAACTGGAGGTGGGCTTTCTTGATTGTTTTCACGTCAGGAGTCAGGAATGAGGCGTTCAGGACGCTATAAAAAGAGCCATAAAAAGAAAACGCAAGGCATTAGCTTTTTCTGACTGGTCAACAACCGTCTCCACACGACGAGAGCCCAAGTGTCAACAGCCACCCAAGAACGCAAGAACACAGCGCGACCCGGGCGGCAGCCATGGATGCTGCCCACTTCTTCTGCACGCCTCAGCCGCGCCACCTCGCCGAGCTCCGCATCGAGGCCGCCCAGTCGCCGGTCTCCTTCTCCGACCCCTGCGTCGCCGGGTGCAAGCGCTGCTGCCTCCTCCCCGCCTTCTCCCCGCGCAAGAAGATGCTGCTCGAGCTGCACCCGTTCTCCTCCGTGCCCGCGCCGCCGCCTTCCCTGCCGACGAGCGTGGGTTTCTCGGCCAGCGCTTTGTCGTCTCCGGATGCGGCGGCGGAGGCCGGAGGAAGCGAGGGCGGTAGCGACGGCAGCTTCGCGTTCTTGCATTCGCCGGAGAAGCCTTCGGCGGCGTCCGCGGTTTCGAACAATGGCGGCGCCCTCCACGCTTTCTTGGCTTCGTCGGAGCGGCCTCTGACGCCCATGGGCTCCGTCTCCGGCGGCGGGTTTGGGGTCTCGGTTCCTCAGTTGTCATTGTCGCCATGCCCCGGAGGCTCCAGCGCCACCGGCGCCTAGAGTTTTTTAAATATTTTGTATTTTTATTTTGTAATAAATAAATATCAGTATAATAAAATTAAATAAATAGAATTCTTACATTAGTTTAACAAACCAATTAAGGTTTTGTTCTTTTTCAGGTGATCTAAACGACTAAACGGTTTTTTTAAAAGGGGCAGGAGAACTGCCGACCTATTTTATTCATAAACAGAAGAAAATAAAATAAAAAACCAGTGCAAACACGGGGTACAATCACAGCGTTCCGTTGCAACCCTAACCAAAGCCAGACACACCTTCGGCCACCGCCGAGAACACCACCTACAAAGAGAAAAGGGAATGCAGCCCCATCGCGGCCACCTATGCCAATGGTCGAACAAGAAGGAGAGATACAGGAGAGGGAGAAGGGAAAACACCATCAACACTCACAGAGCAACAAACGACTCCTGTAGTAGCAGACCCAACGAAATCCCATAGCGCGAGACAGCGACCACGACGGCTCTAACAAGGTAACGACGGGAACCCTCTGTAATCGCAATATCGATAGGGTTTTCACCCAGAGAAGGGAAGGTCTAAAAAGTGATGCATCCAATGAGAGAACGACACCAAAGGTGATGCCGACACTAGCCCAAAAGGGCAGGGCTTTCGCCCAAGACCAACCCTACTAGCGCAAAGGCAGAGGTCGCCGAAGGTTGAAAGCACCAAAAGAACTGAGCCGCTAGTTGAAGACGAAGAGCCGGAAAATGCAAACGAACGCCGCCCACACCATCTGACACCTCGGAGGAAGGGAGGGTAAAGACGACGGGGACGGGATCAGGGCAAGAGGCAGAGAACGGGGACGCCGCCGGAGAAAGGTCGCCAACCAATGTCGCCGGAGAGGGTCCACCACACCTGGTGGCCAGTGCACGGGAAGCGAAGGAGACCAGACGCCACGCCACCTAGACGGTCCAAGACGATCCTGCCACTAACCCAAAAAACGCCAAGCTAACCATCGAGCACCTCGTAGGAAGGGGAGGGCAAGGAGGAGAGGATGGGACCAAGCTAGAGACAGGGGTCGCCACGCCGTCGAAGGATAGGCAACGGCCCACCACGCCAACACGGGGGAACCGAGGAGCCACCGGACACACGCCCCTAGAGCCCACCTACTCCGACCAATTCGGCCAACCACCGAAGCGGACCCCCTAAGCAGCCTCCATTGAGATGGGCTCGGGGGGAGGGAAGAAGTAGAAGAAGCCGGTGACGAGCTTCGCCGAGATACGAGGCCACCGGACCCACGCCCCTGGAACACACCCACTCCGAATGCTTCGGCCAACACACCGCCTGATCCAGGTCTCCAGCCCGTGGACTCGGCCTTTCGCATAGCGGTCCACTCGGGGCGGTCTCAGGAGGAGGGAAAGAAGAAAGAAGGAAGAGGGAAAGCCGGCGCCGAGATCCATCACTGCACGCGAAGGTGGGGATGAAGAAGAAGGGAAGCGAACGATGCCCCGATGGACGACCCCTAAGCGGACCAAAGTCGCAAACGACGGAGCACAACCAACTGAACAGCCAATGGGCTCGGATGAGGCCGTCAGGGTCACCTGGTCCCTCACAAGGAGGGGAGGGACAAGGCAGCAATGGTGGGACCAAGCATGAAGGAGGCGGACGGAGACAACATCGAGAGGAGAGAATGGTCGAAACGAAGGAGATGCCGTCAGCCTCGCACCCTGGAGTACGACCGCTCCTCCAGATCTAGGCATCCTGCCATGAGATCTGGCCACGCCAGGAGCGATCCCTCCTGTGCAGTCTCCACTAGGCGGGCACAAGGGGACAGGAGGAAGGGGAAAATGGAGCCAAAGAGGGAGTCGACGGCACTGGAGAGGGAAAGGAGGCCGGGACCCCGTCGCGAGGCCCTTCGAGCAACATGCCGCCGCACGGCCCTGTCCAGGCCAGTCCCGACAGCCTACCGCACCGCCGCCATGGATGGGAGAGGGGCTGCCACCCGTGGCTGAGAAAGAAAGGGGGTGGCGCTGCCGCTGCCGCCTGTGCCGTGCCAAGGAGAAGGAGCTCCGGGCGCCACTGCCGAGGAGGGGAGGAGGTGTCACGCCGACCGGATTTGGCGGGGGGAGGAGCACCGAGCGCCGCTGGATCTGGCGTGGAAAATACTATGCGCCGAGGAAGAGCACCGCGTCGGCGCAGCAGAAGGAGTAGGTCGGACTTCGGGAGGCGCTGCTGGAGCAATCGAGCAGCGGCGCCACAACGCAGAGCACCCAGATCTGGAAGGGCGGCGCCGACGCGTCGGCGAGGGGGCGCGGCCCCAGATCTGGAAGGGAGCAGGAGGATAGGGGCACCGCCGCCGCCGGGAGCAGCTAGGGTTGGAGACGAATCGCCTGGGATCAGGTTTTCTGCCTGAAGGCCACGAACGACTAAACAATTGAAACCGAACTTCGAAAGTTTCCTAAGTCTTGATATTAGATTCCATTTCATTTGACCTGCTTTTTAAAGAGTTAGGGCTCACCTCCATGACAACGAAAAAACAGATTCAAAAAATATAAAGCATGTGTTTTCAAAATGTATATATATTATTAGGGACAGACTCTAACCCAGGCGACTGGGCATGCCCGCGCGCACGCCGGGCCCACCCGTCGGTGGCCGCGGCGGCGAGCCCAGTCGCCTGGGTTTAAGCCAAACCGATATTATTAAGTTGTTAAGCTATTAACATAAAAAGAACCGAGCATTTTGGATAGCTAATAGACAAACCCAAACCCCAACGTTTGAAAAGGCGAATAATAGGACTCATCCAAAACTTGTCTGTTCGAACAAGGGAAATAGGCCCGACTCAATTTTTTTGTGAAATTCGAAAGCTGCTCGCAGGTCACAGTGGCATTCATGTTGAGGTGGGCTTTCTTGATTGTTTTCACGTCAGGAGTCTGGAATGAGGCGTTCAGGGCGCTATAAAAAGAGCCATAAAAAGAGAACCCAAGGCATTAGCTTTTGCTGACTGGTCAACAACCGCCTCCGCACGACGAGAGCCCAAGTGTCAACAGCCACCCAAGAACGCAAGAACACAGCGCGACCCGGGCGGCAGCCATGGATGCTGCCCACTTCTTCTGCACGCCTCAGCCGCGCCACCTCGCCGAGCTCCGCATCGAGGCCGCCCAGTCGCCGGTCTCCTTCTCCGACCCCTGCGTCGCCGGGTGCAAGCGCCGCTGTCTCCTCCCCGCCTTCTCCCCGCGCAAGAAGATGCTGCTCGAGCTGCACCCGTTCTCCTCCGTGCCCGCGCCGCCGCCTTCCCTGCTGACGAGCGTGGGTTTCTCGGCCAGCGCTTTGTCGTCTCCGGATGCGGCGGCGGAGGCCGGAGGAAGCGAGGGCGGTAGCGACGGCAGCTTCGCGTTCTTGCATTCGCCGGAGAAGCCTTCGGCGGCGTCCGCGGGTTCCAACAATGGCGGCGCCCTCCACGCTTTCTTGGCTTCGTCGGAGCGGCCTCTGACGCCCATGGGCTCCGTCTCCGGCGGCGGGTTTGGGGTCTCGGTTCCTCAGCCGTCGTTGTCTCCATGCCCCGGAGGCTCCAGCGCCACCGGCGCCTCCGAGTTCTTGGCCTTCCCGACGCCGGCGCGCACGGGCTCCGTCGGCATCGGCGCGTTCCCGGTCTTGCGAACAGGTTCTCCGTTGGCCGCGTCGATAACTGAGTTGTCTCCCGCGGGCTCCGTGGTTACCGCCGCCGCCACCGGCGGAGGCCTCGTCTCGCCGCCGTTCGTATTCTCCGCCTCGCGGACGTCGCCGCCGCCGTCGCCGCACGAGCCCCGCGACCGCACCCTCTGGTCACGGCGCCTTAGGAGCCAGCAGCAGCAGCCGCAGATCATCCTGCCGCCGAGGAAGGCGGTGGCCACCCACGAGCCCTCCCGTTGCTCCGCCGCCCCGTCCGTGTCGACTGCCAAGCCGTTCTGCGCGCTCCTCGCTTCGCCGCCGCCGGCGAGCAAACAGGTAATATCATTCACGGCCCCGCCTTGCTGTTCTATGATTCTATCCTCTGCATCCTCCGGTTCTTGATTTCTTTCTTCGTCGTCAATTCTTTCCCTCCTGCACTTCTGATCGCGCCGGCCAGCTTCGGTCGCTGCAGGAAGCCAAGAAGGGCATCCTCGCCACCGGCGACGCATCCCTCTCGCCGTCGCCGACGAGCCCGCGATCAGTTGTTTTGCCGAGCAAACGGGTAAGTCTCGCAAAATTCCTACTTTTGTCGGATCACCTGCATTATTCTTGCACAAACTCAAATCATCTGCTCGAACAATTTGCTCGAGCAATGGCGATTGATTTGCTCAGTTTTGACAAAGTATTATTCAGTCAATGGCGATCGCTGTTTGTGTTTGTTATTGGAGATCAGCTTCTCTCAAGCATTTCATTTCAGTAACCTGATTCGCTGAAACGTGCGTTTGTACAGGAGCGGGGGGTGCAGGCGTCCGGCGTCGCCGGGGAGGGCACCACCTCGCCGGCGGCCTGCTCAGGCGCCGCGGTGGTGGTGCGCGTGACCTGCTCGTGCGGTTCCGAGAAGGAGTTCTGCTTCCACCACTCTCACTAACAAAGCGCACCGACAATCCCCACTGTCCGTTGCCACCATCGACGGACAGGATCGCCCCCATCTCTTTCTGCATGTTTTTCCCCTGCACCTGCCGTGACCATCGCCCTTCTGGCACCTTGGACAGTGGACACGTTTAACTGCAGTCCGCACCGTGCTTAGACCTGTGTGTGCTACATGGGTTTGGGACTGTACTGAGAAATCTGAGCCTGGAAGAGGCGAATGCCTGTAGCAATCACCGGACGATGAGACTCGACTCTTCTTCTGTGTACGTTCTTCCCGCTGTTCTTTTGTCATCTGAACTGCATGTGATTCTTTCTGGACATATGATGTCTGTTCCGTTGTTTCTAAATTCTGAGTATCCTGTTTGGGGCATGCTTTGAACTCAACGTTTGATGATCCTAGTTTTTTTTAAAAGAACACTTGTTAGGTGCTTTTCGTAGCCACTGCTTCGGTTCATGTCATAAGCTGTGGTGCACCTATTCATGGGTGGGTTTACATGGGTCAGCGTGGGTTATATGGATGTGGTCTGCTGCAACTGCATAACAGGTAAATAGGTAATGTTGCAATTCGGATGGGTTTGGACAGGTCAACTGTCAAGTGAGTTTTGCAAGATGGGTGGGTTAGTCTGGGCTGGGTGGTCGAACTGGGTTAGCTACGAAGCTGCAAACACGAAGCGGGGGGGATGCGACATGCTGCGGCGATTGAGCGTGAGCAGATTTAGATTGAAAGCTGGTTGATGAACTAAAAATCGAACGGAAGGAAGCGTATCTGGAGAACACAAAGAAGCTCGCTTTTCTGATCTAATACGCCTATTGGATTTGCACTAGTACGTTCTCAAGCTACTAAATTACTGACAGAAAAAACAACATGTGAGCAAATAAATAAACAGGAATCTATAATCGAAACAACATGTGAGCAAATAAGAGTCCATGTTAAATTATAGGACGGAGACAAATCTAACCGCTTAAACACGCGGGGCACAATGCTTGTTTACCTAGATTTTCCCTTTTGTACCATTAATGATTTCTTTTTGTTTAGACTATATGAGCATTAAAAATATGCAACATTTTTAATTTTATTTTTTAAAAGTAACATTAAAACACTTTCACTTTTATGCTATATGAGCATTTAAAATATGCAATACTTTCAATTTGTACAATCAATATATTGTTGTAAATATTGATTATAATATTTTATGCATTATTTTATGACACATTCATTCATAAAAATACAAAAAAAGATTGAAGTGCACGATACTTTGTTATGAAGATTAATGATACATGAAAAACCTGTAAATCAACTACATGAAGATATCTTTTTGTGAGAGTAAGCCCTCATATACTAACCATTTTTTATTTTCCATTTAACTGTTGTCCCAGGGTAGTAGCTGCTTTCTCCATGCGGCATTTTTCCTCTTGCCCATTGTAAACATTATTATTAATTGCCTGTACATTTTCCCCTCTTTAATGATTCAAGCAGAGTACCCACCTCACTTTCTAGGAAAAAAAAATAACTCATCTAGTGACAATTTTCCAGCACTCTTGCGTCATTTTACAAAATCCATCCATATCTATAAAATCGGTGATGTAAGGAGAGATTTGGTCATAGGCTAGAGGGGGTTTCTCTGGCTGGGGCCGGTGTTGGAGTGCGGGAGGTTGCCCGCATTGTACTCTTTGTTCCTGTATTCGCCTCCTCTTTCAATGAATTTAGGCTCCTCGCCTTTCTTCGAAAAATAATCCTCTTCTCCCGCTCCGGCCTCCTCCTCCCCCCGCCGCCTCCACCGCGCCGCCTCCTCCTCCCCGCGCAGCCCCCGCTCCGGCCTCCTCCTCCCCGCGCCGCCTTCACCGCGCCGCCTCCTCACCACGCTTCTCCGCCAGAAAAAGATTGGAGAAGACCACGATGTGGACTGGGATTTGGGGATTTTTGTGTTGTGGCACTTTTGCATTTGACCCCCTATACACTAACTTAATTCAAAAAGGGTGCTGAAACGTATATAAAGCCCCAAACATTTGTAGTTTTGTACTATTGGCAACATATATAAACGCACATGCATGCTAATCACGTCCTTAATGATAGAGACATTAATCATGTTTCTAATCTTCACATAATTATCACCATTAATCAACCTTTTTTTTTTTTTCTTTCATAGAGATATTAGTCCAAAATCAATCCACAACTATTATTCGTTATTTGGCAAATCACCTCCTCGCAAAATCTACAAATCAAGAATATAATTGACATGGTTTTCAAAATGTAATTTTATCCATCTATTACCATTGTAATTTATTTTAATTTTTTTTGAAATTTGTATGTTATAAAAGTATTTTCTGAGACGTTTCTACGTACATGATTTACATTTGTCCAATCCAAATAATTCAAAAAAATTATTTCTCCCGTTGCAACGCACGAACATATTTGCTACCACCCCGCGCAGGCCTCCTCTCCTCCTCGAGGCGGCAAGGCCTCCCACCTCCGCCGCGCCGCCTCCCGTGCATCCGCACGAGGCTGTCATCTAGTATTATTAATGCTTGGTGAATTACAACACAACAACTTGGGTGGTCTACTGGCTAGCGTGAGCGCAGCCGCTAGCGCCAGTGCGCACTCCCGCCTCCCGCGCTGTGCTCGTGCTCTCCCGCCTACTCCTGCGCGCCTGCTCGTTTGTCCCAGCGGGCTGTCGTGTAAACGGACCGGCCCGGCACGGCTAAGCAAGCCTCGTGCCGTGCCTGGGCCTCGGTCTCGGCCCATGGGCCGGCACGGCATGACTAGTTAAACGGGCCATGCCGGGCCTAGCTTAAACGGGCCGTGCCTTAACGGGCCCATACCGGGCTGTGCTGGGCCGCCCGTTTGGCCATCTATAGTTAAGCCTGGGCTGGATTAGCTACGAAGCTGCAAACACGAAGCGGGGGGATGCGACATGCTGCCGCGATTGAGCGTCAGCAGATTTAGATTGAAAGCTCGTTGACGAACTAAATCGAACGGAAGGAAGCGTATCTGGAGAACACAAAAAAGCTCGCTTTTCTGATCTAATACGTCTATTGAATTTGCACTAGTACGTTCTCAAGCTACTAAATAACTGACAGAAAAAACAACATGTGAGCAAATAAATAAACAGGAATCTGTATTCGAAACAACATGTGAGCAAATAAGAGTCCATGTTAAATGTGAGCAAATAAGAGTCCATGTTAAATTATAGGACTGAGACAAATCTAACCGCTTAAACACGCGGGGCACAATGCTTGTTTACCTAGATTTTCCCTTTTGTACCATTAATGATTTCTTTTTGTTTAGTCTATATGAGCATTAAAAATATGCAACATTTTTAATTTTATTTTTTAAAAGTAACATTAAAACACTTTCAGTTTTATGCTATATGAGCGTTTAAAATATGCAATACTTTCAATTTGTACAATCAATATATTGTTGTAAATATTGTTTAAAATATTTTATGCATTATTTTATAACACATTCATTCATAAAAATACAAAAAAAGATTGAAAGTAAACCAAGCTCTAATATCTTTCTTTCTATTTACTGTTTCAGCTTGCTTTGCTTTCTTAGAAATAGTTTTAAGTTAGGGACCATCTACCTTTTAGTTTACTGAGTTTATTTAATCATCAGTCAATTTTCTGGGCCGTTAAATCTCAATCGAATGGCCTAGATCTTTCCCCCTTCTATACACTCCTGCCTCCTCCCCATCCCAAGCCAATCCCATTCCCATCTCCTCCTCCCGCGATCCCGCATCGCCGCTCCCCTTCTCCCTCGTAGCCTTTTGGAACATCACACTAGTATATGTGGAGCATTTGAGTTTATTTGTCGAAACATTTCTTTTCTTCCCACGGAACATCTAGCTTTGTATGAAGTAGATAAATAACCATGAACAAAATATTTCATCTATTTTGCATGTTGTATCCATTTCATTAGGCATACTGCAACGTTCTTTTTACCATGTTTCATCAGTTTATTTAACATGCTCCAGCATTTTTTGCCATGTCCAAATCGATATCATGCGCAACAAAAATTAGGAAATGTTTGAACAGACTAAACAAATGTTCTAAAAATATTTAATACATCTTAAAATACTGGACATCCGATCTGCAGTTGACCATTCGTCGTCCATCAAAGATCGAAGGGCAAATTCTCACTCGTCAGTGCCCATCAAAAATCGAAGGACGAGTCGTCATCGTCACTACCCCCCGACCAACCAACCGCGGAAGGAGGGCATGTCTTCCTCCAACGACGCCCCCGTGAGCCCTCGATCGCAGGTGCGCAAGCTTCCCTCCATCCTGTGTAACCGCACTCAATCGCCGCGCCGGATTTTGTTTTCCTCGCGATTTGATGGAGGGATCGGCTTCCCCGTGCCCCGCAGCTCGCGCTGAGCTGCTTCGAGGAGCTGCTCGAGTTTGCGGTGGCGGACGTGGCCTCGGAGTGCCACCGCATCGCGCGCCTCGGCCTCGACCGCAGCGTGGACGCCGAGGAGGAGGAGCTCCGCGTCTGGGCCGCTCGCGTCGCCGGGGACCACCCCGGCGGCGGCGGCGAGGAAGGGGGCGGAGGAGGAGGAGGAGGGGGGAACAAGGGGGGTGTTGATGTCTTCGGCCAGACCCATCCCGCCATCGCCGCCGACGTCGTCGACTGCATGAACTGCGGCCGCCCCGTCGTCGCCGGCCGCTTCGCCCCGCACCTCGAGAAGTGCATGGGCAAGGTAAACCCTTATGTTATTTGTGGGTAGCTGCTGTAATCGTTTTTGGATCTCATCCTCAGTGGCCTAGAAATCTTTGGCGTCACAATGGACTAATGGTGGTTCTTGAATACTCACGCGTCGGCCATAATTACAGCGGGCTTGCTAGTTTTTTTAGATAAGGGCATTGTATTAATCAAAGGGATAAACCCATTACACAGAAACAACCCACCCTTACAAGGCACACAATACAAAGAGAATGCGACTACAAGGGTTCTTCCAAAGTGATCCACATGTCGCCCCTCGCTGCAATGGCACATGTCGTTGGAGAGCTGCACCAAGCAAACCGCCGTCGTCGCCGGAGTTGAATCCACGAAGCCACTACCCCATGAGCCCACAGGCTATTGCTGGGTTTTGAAGATGATGGGGTGCACAAAGACCGTACACAGTGCCCTCTGAACTTTTGTCATTTTTCAAAGGAACCCTCAGAATACTATGAAAATTTTGATTCAAGCCGTCCTGTTAATCGAATTACCTAATTTCAGTTAGTACTGCTGGTGTGACTAAATGGTCAATTGCTTCTATAAAGGGTGTAGGAATATCCTTTTGTTAGCGGAAAATGTGTTAACTAGCAAGTGACAAGAAAGTTGAAACTGGTTTCCACAGACTCTCCTGTAGTTGTCTCTTCAGAAAAATGCCTTGATTTTGCATCGTATTGTAATTTCGGAGGCATTTCACGAAAATAATACATTGATTTAAGTGATAAACACATCAAA
Organism: Raddia distichophylla; assembly: GCA_005191435.1. Lineage (NCBI taxonomy): Eukaryota > Viridiplantae > Streptophyta > Magnoliopsida > Poales > Poaceae > Raddia > Raddia distichophylla. The sequence continues at coordinate 1,232,954 of SPJY01032216.1, read as the reverse complement.
ACATTTGATTTAAAGCTAGTTCACGCATCAGGCACTTTAACTCGCAGACCAAGAAGTATTCTAGAAAAATCTCAAATAAAAAATGTAGTAAAAAATATTTATGCACTAAAACACTTTATTTCTGTACTAGTTATTCTTTACGCTTAACCATGTCATCATTACAAAGCATATCATTTTCGATGTTGGACAAACCATTCATCCGAATGGAAGGAATTTGGCAACTTTGTGACATAGTCCAGGCAGTGGTAGATCCATAATATTCATTTTGTGACTTATGAGGTCAAATATATTATATGTGTTATTGTTGGGGTAAGATCTTTTAAAATCTGTGTAGATTGGTACATTTGCAAACCCTCTATATGACTCATCATGGATGGTTTAACTAGCTAAGTGCCCACACATTGCAATGAAATTCATAACAAATAAGTGTGCACATAAAGCATAATTTTATGGAAATCTTCGATCTCAAATCTATGAATTCGATGTGTAAAATACAATCAATCGCCTCTCCACCAGATCCACATAATGGAGCTAAAAAATTCTAAAAATTGCTCGACTACGATGTCGGTGAAGGAGCAATGGTGCTGGGGTTATGGTTGCATAGTGTTAACAAGAGGGATGTCGGTGAGGGAGCAACGATGTCGAGGCTATGGGCGCACATCGTCAACCGTAGGGAACGGTGATCATGATGGCAGGATGAGAGAAGGTGATATCCACGCAGGAGAGAAGGGGGAGTCCCGTGGCACCAGCACAAGAGGAGAAGGCGGTGGAGGGGAAAAGCTGAAGGGGTATTTAGATTTTATGGGATGGTGGGTAATTTTAGTGATGCTGGAGGGGGATTTTATGGGATGTCATATGATGGATAATTTTGGTAAAATGATTTATCACTCACCACAATAGGTTTTTAATAACAGTCATAATTTGATTACAATTTTTATTTTATTTTTTATCTTCTATGCATGATCATTTGATTCATCAATCTAAAGTTCTTATACTCAAGTTGTTCTTCAAGTCATTATAGTTCAGGGGGATTCACCATGTGCTGTTGATGCAAAATTGATTGTTCTCTTCTGTAGTTCTGTTTGAATTTTTCTGCAAACAAGAATGCTATATTATTCACGTCATGATATCATTGAAAGTTACCCATGAATATGTTAAATTACAGCATGAGGGTAATTAAATCCATCATGTTTGAAAATTTATGGAATAACTCAAGTTAGATATGTCAAACAGTTGGCACAAACTGCTGCCTTTATATGTAAACTTGAATGCTTTTAGCATGCCAATGTGTGCAACCAATTGTTGTGATATTTTTTGTTTACTTTATTTTATGTTGGTATTGAATGAAACATGTTTTCACAAGCTTCAGCCAATGCTAACTCACTATGGCCTAAAACACCCATGGATAAGATATCATCCCCATCTCAAGCAACAGATGTATCCTAAATGTTAATCCATTGATTTGATAAATGATTCTCTTTTCCAGCTTCTGGAAGAGGGGAAGGATCTCATGAATCAGCTTTAAACATAAACTGGTTTCCTGTAGACAGTAAAGTAGGTTCCTTTTCCACTTGTGCCCCAGTCAGTCGAAGCGCATGAGAAAGTTGATGTTTGTGAAGTTCTTACACTAATTGGCTGAAAGTGATATGGGATCTTCTCCTTTTCATATATCTTTCTGTACCTGCAGATTGACTATATTCTGTTTTTCCCTATCTGGCGCTAGGCATTCCCTAAACTAGATTTGTTTGCTGATTAGTCAGAGATTATCACATTTATGGGCTATCCTTATGTGTTATCCCATGCATTCCCTCGTTGAACCAAACACTTGTTGTGTGAAGAAAATTATTTCTGTATCTTCTCGTTATGGAAAATATCAATGCACTGCACATACTGTACAAGGATGTTATTAACCTTTAGCTGTTCTGATCGTGTTTCTTTCAGGGGCGCAAAGCTCGAACAAAGAACACAAGAAGTAGTACAGCCGGACGGAATAGAAACAATAATGGCAGCACAGCTTGTCCCTACTCCCTGCACTCCAGCATGGCAAATGCCAACAGATTGAGCATTCCTAATGGCATAACAGATGGTGGTGGCGGTGGTGCTATGGAGGATGTTATCAACCATGTTTTGCATGAGTGACTCTCGCCAACAGAGCGATCATTCCTAATGGCATAACTTTTGGCGGTGGCGGCGGTGCAGGGGAGGTTGTCACAAACAATGTTTTGCAGGATTGTAGTTCCGTGTTTCAGCAACCTTACGAGTTGCGAGTGTTTTAGCACCACAGGAGACCCCGGGAAACGTTGCCTTATCAAATGCCGTTTGCCTGTTGCTACGTTGAAGTCTCGGCAAATTAGGCTCAGAAAACATGCTGTTTTCTTTTAAAAAAATGCCGTTTTCTTGAGCATTTTGCCTTTTGTACAGCTTATTCCTGCCAGTAAGTTCATTCCAGCAGACAGCAGTCTTTATTTATTCTGGTGTGTGCACTCTTTTGCGGTTGTGCCTGCTCTGTGCTGCAACTCTGCAAGTCTGTTGCTGATGCTTCTCTTGGTGGCCTGTTCCGTGGCTTGCTTCCTGCTACCGCTTCTTGACGGCACGCATCACGGGCGGCCATGCGTTGAATTTCTGTTGCATAGACACGGACACCACGGCACCACCTGGTCGGAACACTAGCGTTGCTGACTTCTGCAGCTCTGGCGTGCATGAATGCTTGCATCTGTGCGCCAGTAAGGATGGGGCCTGGGGGGCGGAGCGGCGTGGGAAGCTTGGAAGTGGTCGATTCAAGACCGAGAGTGAGCAGATAGTAGGCGCTCCTGCGGCTTCGATCTCCTCACGCGACATCGTCGATGCATCTGCTTTTATAACTGTTTCTCCAGCCGCTTCACTTATCTCTCAAAGCTTAAAAGTTAAAAGCTTAAGGGCTGTTTGGTCGCCCTCGCCCGTATATGGGGTGGCCAGGTTGAGCGGATAAAAATCCTCTGCCGTTGCAGTTGCAAATGCAGAGGGGTAATGCAATAGGCAGGTAAAAAATACATGGTACTGTAGCAAATCACTGGTTGCTTGTACTGTTCATAGCACTGTAGATAAAACACTGTTCATGATTCACTGTTTATACGGAGATCTGAGCCACCCATTTGAGATTGAACGGTTGAGATTTATCAACTGCACAAGTACTATTCATCCTCTGCCTTTACTGCCAAAGGCAGAGGATCACCAGCCAGTTTGAGCAGGTGTTTGGATGCTGCACGGGCTTCGAAGCTAGGCCCAACTCGTGGACGACTACCGTGACCATTTCTACTGAGCCTGGCCAGCACAACGACGCACGTGGGATCGTAGGAGGAGGATGAGCGGCATCGGAACCGCACGGAGGAAGCATTGACGACACCAAATCAGGACAGAGGTGGGGTCAACGACAACGGACTCACATGGGGATGAGGGTGGTGGCGACCGATCTGAGTGGATGCATGGTTCAGTGGTGAGGAGGAGGCCGGCGGCGTTGGATCTGCGCGGGGACATGGTTGCCGGCATCGAATTCGGGCGGGGACAAGGCAAGCGGTGCCAGATCTGGCTGAGACGCAAGCAGGGGTGAGGTAGGCGACGCTGGATTTAGTCGGAGATGTAGGCGACGGTGCCAGATCCAGTAGGGAATGCGAGTGGCGTTGCCGGGTATGGGTAGGGATGAGGCCACTGGTGGAGATAAGGGTGGGTGTATGGCCGGAAATGACAAAGTTGGCCGACGGCAAGGCTAGCGGCGGTGTATCGTGCCAGAGGCGATACAATGATGATAGTTGTAGACGGTGAATCGGGGACGAAGGTGGTGCAGACAACCAAACACCAGTCTCTCTAAGCCTGGGTGATCAATTGATACGAGGCAACCAAACACACCTTCATGCATATCGAGGGCCTGGCTACGATGAGCTTGGCAGGGTGAGCCTGGCCCGGATGGGTCTGCATGTCAACCAAACAACAACTAATTGAATCAAAAGTTTTGGCTTCTTGAATATGTTTTTCGTAAGCTCAAATCCCAATATTTCAGCTCAGCTAAGAGCATCTCCAATGGTGCCATGTCAATTAGCTATAAAACTTCCAACTCAGTTTTTTGTTTATGTGGAGGAGAGAAGAAGAGTTTGCTAGCTACTATCTTATAGCCAGGCTATAGCTGATTACAAGGCACTTGACATCTATTACATATGGGACCACATTTAATCTTGTATACAATGTTATAGCTAGTCCATTGCAGAGTTTGTCTATATACCAACTATAGATGACATGTCCACTTCTTATAGCTAGTGACTAGCTACACCATTGGAGATGCTCTAAGGTCTTGTTCTTTTCAGTGTTGAGTAAAGTTGAGTTTTAGGCCTTGTATTTTTGAGCTTATCTGAACGGCTGATCGGCTGAACGGCTGAAATGACTGAACTTCAAGAGCTTCTCGAGATAGTCTCGAGATTCGGATATATTTCGTTTGACTTGCTTTTAAAAGCGTTAGGACCACCTTCAAAACAACGAAAAAACGGACTCAAAGAACTCAAAGCATATGTGTTTTCAAAACGTAGATAAATCGTTAAGCTGTTAAGCCATTAAGCTGAAAAGAACTGGGCCTTACTGTACCAAAAGTCGAGAGTTCTTGAAAAGAGGTCTAAAGAGGCTGAAAAAATAATTTTAAAATATTTTTAAGATCTTTGATACGTTGAAAAGAACAAGGCCTAGGCTCCTGGTAGGGTGTAAACAACAGGAAAGCTTTGAGACGACTGGTACACTATCGACCGGAAAGAGCAGGAAGATAGCAAAGCATTCTTGCGGCTTCGATCTCATGCAACATGGTCGATCGATCTGCTTGCAAATTGTTTGTCCAGCCACTTCGCTTACCTCCCAAAACCTAATTGAATATAAAAGTTTTGGTTTCTTGAATTTGTTTTTCCTTAGATTCTCAAATCTGAATACTTTAGTTTAGCTAAGCCCATAGTCATTCTGAAACAAAACAGGAAAGCTCTGGGACGACTGGTTCACAATCGATCGACAGGAAAGAACAGGACGATAGCAAGGCACTCGCTCCTCCGTCCTCAGTCTCCTCGATCGTACGACATGACCATCGATTTGCTTGTAATTGATTCAGCGTTCAAGCAGGTCTAAATGAGATCCCGTGAATTCAGCAACTATGCGAGCAGCGGAGACGAAGACCTTGTTCTTTTCGGTTTAAATTAAATTAAACGAGAATTTGTTGTTTTTACAAATTAAACGATGTAAATACTTTATACTTATTTTTATGAGGTTTTAAATAGCTTTTTAAATTACTAAATAATTTTTCTATAACTTTTAAACTTTTCAAATTCTCTTCCATGGTAACATAATTTTTTGAATCAAAACTTCCATCAACTTTAAGCGGAAGAGAACACCACCGAAGAGCATGCGATCATGCATGGGTGCTGTTGGATTGAAGCAAAAGGTGGCGTTCGGTCGAACTGGAATCCTCCTTCACGTGAGGCATGTTGGAGCAAGTTACTGCCATGCCTCTTCCTGCCTGCCGCAACCACCTTCCATCATGCCTGCAGCGAGCACCGTTGATCCGCACCGCCAAGGGCAATCTGGGCCGCTCGATCGGCATCCCGGTAAGTACAATGGCTTGTTTTGTTTGATAATAAGACCATAAGGGTAGGCAGGTAGGTTGGTTGAGAAGCTTGCTGAATTATCTGCTTTTGGATATTCCCTCCTTTGCTAGCTCGACTCGAAGATCGAGGTTTCTTTTGCGGAGTAGAGAAGGAAAGATTATCATGAACCCTTAAATTTGGGAAAAGAGAGCATTATACAATCCACCCATGATAACAAATGGAAGAAACCACATGTTTAAACTAGCTGTTTCAATGATATCACCCATAATATCTCTGCTCGCAAACACGTCTTATTTTCAAATCGACTTTATTGGGATAAGTAAATCATAACTTCGATTACTTATTGTACAAATTATCTAAGAAATTAAATAAATCTACAATATTATTTTTAAGCAAAGGACATAAGAACTGTCATCCATTGATCAAATAAAAAAAGGAATTACAAGGCGGGGGAGGATTACCTCTCTCCGGGGTAACCAAAACCACAATATTATTGAAAACACTTTTCAAGTTGATCCAATCTACACACAGATGATTTTCATAGCTAAATTTTTTTAAACTTTAGCCTACATATCTCTTGAAGCATATGCAAGTACTTCATGACAGGCAGCATATATATAGTTTGTATAAGGCCCTCTTTGATAGTTTGTTTAGTTTTGGTTGGAAAAATTTGACCACATTTGAAAGTGGTATGAAAAGGCAAAATAAATTATTAAAAAATATTTTTGAGATCTTTGAGAAAAACTATACAAAGTTCTAAAAAAATATTTTCAAAAAATAAAGTGAATGGTGTATATAAAAATAACAAAAGTTGCAATCCCAACAAAAACTAAAACTAAACAAGCTATTAAAGAGCACCTAGTACTGTAGACCATATCATTGGTTAGATTTGTTGACAACTAGCCGTGCACGTGCGCCTGCGGTACGCCCGAGGCGGGGAAAAACACGACGGGCGCGCGGGTGCGCGGGTGGGGCGCGCCCCGCGCACGGCGAGCGCGTGCCCGGAGCCGAGGTGGGGAAAAACACGACGGGCGCGCAGGTGCGCGGGAAGATGCGCGGGCGGGGCGCGCGGGAAGACGCGCGGGCACGCCCAGCGCACGACGAGCGCGTGCCCGGAGCCCAGCCAGGGGAAAAATCGAAGGGGAAAAAGGGGGAGGCGGGATTCGAACCTGGGCCGCCCAGGCGGCGAACAGCCGCAGGCCCGCAGCTAACCAACTCACCAAATCGCTCGCCTGCCTAGGAGATGCGGCCAAAAAAAGTTTTATACGCTAAAGCGAAACGAACGGTTGGATCTGAAGGACGCGCGTGATCGGACGGCCGTGGCGGCGCCGGGCGGGGAGGCCGGTCACGTGGCGCTCCAGCGACGGGCGTGATCGGCTTTGTACTATTTATGGATGTACCACACTCGAGTATTCTTTGCCTTTGTGCTCCTAAATACGGGACCCACGTACGTGTGGCCCGCTCATCAGGACACAGATGTAGACACGCAGGATACGGTCCTTGATCCATATTTATCCACACTATGCTCTGCGATGCATGCATGTTAAAGCAACATAACAGTCGCATCATGCTTTAGGTCTGGTACATTTAAGCTTGGCGTAGCATAGCGTTTTTCTCTAGCAAAATTTAAGAGTTTTTAAAGAGATGTTTAAATATTGTAAAATAATAGTAAAAAAATAGTTTTATGATATTTAGAAGGACTACTAAAAACCTGAGAAAAATCATTACAAATTATTACACCAAATAGGCTATACAAAAAAGATAAATTTGCTAAAATAAAACGCTACGCTACGCTAAACTGAAAATAACAAGGTCTTGGTTCTCGAGAGGAAAAAAAAACTGAAGAAGTCTACACCGAATAGTACTCTCCTGATCCTACAAGAAGGTAACACGCAGCCTTAATTTTTAGGAAGCCTGGACACCGCCACACCGGCCATCGATCGGCGGTCGGCGCCCGAGCTCTACCCGTAGATCGGCAGCACAGAATAGGTACACGGGGGAATCACCAGTGTCAACAACACTGTACGGCTGTGCGCACCCGTGCTCACCAGTCACCGGGAGATGACTACGCCGGTGTTTGAGCATCTCCACCTGAGGTTTTAGATACACATTTTATCGTACTATTCACTGCATATTTTATTCGTCCCTTTAAAATTTATTCATACTTTACGTTACGCTATACAAGATTCCTTTCCTCCGATAGACATTCTATCATTGCACACTTTATTTTACCGTTTTCCCTGCAGACTAGCGCCCGTAGCTAGCTAGCACCCTTGGTACGCGCTGAAGGTGTGCAAATGGCAGTGAGAATATACTATTGCTACTTATATATAGGCGTGCATTGTAATAGTTGCATGGGAAAATACCCTGTATGCCACTGATAAATAAAAATACCCTGTATGCAATTGAGCCCACATGACATATACTTAGACGACCCATATATATGTCATACACACAGGATGGTATACAGTGAATTGAAAAAAAATTTAGTGGCACACAGGGAATTGTCCCTAGTTGCATCATGGTCGTCACCTAGACTAGGGATGGCAATCAGACCCGTGGGGGCGGGGGCCCGCGGGTTCTGCACCTGATGGGGGCGGGTTCGGGTTTAGTTTTGCCCCCACGGGTCTGGCAGGTCGGGGCCCCCTTGGCGGGTCGGGGATGGGGGTAGTTTGTAACCCGTGGGCCCCCGAAAAGTAACTGAAGGCCACCCAAATCGCCGTCCTAACTCCTCACTCCTCATATGCCCATGCGCACAAGCGGCCCACGGAGACACCGGCGCCTTCCCCACACTGGGCCACTGGCTCCCTCCCTCGGTCTCTCACGCACTCGGTCTCTCCCTCTGCTCCTCAGCCTCCTCTCCCAACTCCAACTCCTCACGCCCCTAGTCCCCTCACTCTAACCCTAACTTTGCAATCCGCCCGCTCGCCGGCCGCCAGGCGCCAGCCCGTTGGCGTCGAGTCTTCAATGTCGTGCGCCCTCGGCCCGTCGGGTCTTCAACGCCGTGCGTCCGGTCTTCAACGCCGCCCGCCAGCCGCTAACCGTTGGTTTCTTCCACGCCGCCGGCCCGCAGCCAGTCCGCCACCAACGTCGTCGGCTTCTCCACCACCGTGCACCCTCATCTAATTGGCTCGGCCCTGCCGCCGCCTGATGGTCCACCGCCAGCCCAGAGGTCCTGCCGCCGCCCTCCCTCTACCCTCTCAATCTCACTGTAAACCCAAACCCACGGTTCACCCATCGGGTTTCGGGTACCCGGCGGGTACGGGTTCGAGTTTGGTTTTGTGCTCGTGTTTAATTTCGGGCTCGGGTTGGGTATTTAGTTTCGGGTCGGGTCTGGTTCTGCTCCACCCGGCAGGACCCGACCCGTTGCCATCCCTAACTTAGACGTGTCAACGAGTGGGATATTTATTATTTTTGTACAAATTAAATGCTTTAACATTTGTATTCTTTTTAAAGTCTCAATGTTTCTTCTAAAAACTCGAAAGTATTTTAGAATAACTTTTAGGCCTATAAATGTTCTGATTAATCAGAAACAAGTTCTCAGCCCAAAGGAAACATTAGCTTGACCAACACAAATTATGGTTTCACAAAATTGACATGATGTAAGTCACACTGTCACGGTTGCATAAAAAATAGGGATTTTGAGAACTTCGAAAAGCCGAAACATTTACAACATTTTGAAAGGTCTATGCTTATTTGGCACCAGTTTTTTGCTATCATAAAATCATCTCTAAAAGCCTTTAAGGGCCTGTTATTTTGAGTTGATCTGAACGGATAAACAGCTGGACGGCTGAAATGACTGAATTTCAAGAGCTTTCCGAGGTAGTCTCGAGATTCGGATCCATTTCATTTGATTTACTTTTTTAAAGCGTTAGGACTCACATTCAAAACAGCGGAAAAACATATTAAAAAACTCAAAATATATGTCTTTTCAAAAAGTAGATGAGTCGTTAAGCTGTTAAGCCGTTAAGCTGTTGAGCTGAAAAGAACAGGGCCTAAAATTAATATAAATAAAGTGGATCATATTCGATAAACAAATTTAATAATATCTCAAAGTCCAATTCAACATTCATCTGATTCAACTTAGCGTTCTGATGACGAAGAGAGCCCTCATCGTTCCAACGAAGAGATCCCTAATGTAAGATTAATATACCAACTCTTGTCTTTGTCTTTTTGGTTGATCCTGATATTAAAAATAGTGGGACATGGGTTGTTCTTCTCTAGGCTCTAAGCCTCTAAGCACCAGCATGATTTTTTCCGCTTGTAGTATAAGGCGACGGTTTGATTGTGGAGAGGAGAAATTAGTATTTGTGTGCGATTTCGTCTTTGCGACACGAGTAAATTAGATTTCGTCTTAACTAACCACAAATTGACTATATAGTGTTTTGACCCTAAGGATACATGCATTTATCATATTTTTCTTAATGACAGGTGAAAGGTCAAGATGATATCTCGAAAAATGTACCAAAGGTGGGAATGACCTTTCAGTCAGAAGATGAAGCGTATGACTTCTATAATGCATATGCTCGCAAAATGTGGTGGAAACATAGACGATAGAAATTTAAACTCATGGCTATCTTGTTCAATTGTTTAGAAATTTTTAGTATGCAGATGTGGGTTTGTTATCAGGAAGTGATGATAATAAAGAGAGAGATTTAATTATCATGTTGATTCATTGTCTTTGTCTCTCCTTGTCTGGTATGCATATTTTAGGTATGGTATGGCAATTAGAAGTGGATCAAGGCTACCAAGGTCTGAAGCTTTCACTTTCAAGAATTGATAAATCCTAAAACATGTAGTGCAGAGAACCCTTTATTTAGCTTGTTTCTCATCATTGCATTTGCATCGAGTTTTTTTATTTGCTTGATACCAGCCTCAAATTTGCCAAACTGCTGTCTTGTTCAGCATTCTACAAATCATTTTTTGTTTTGGCACTTGAATTCACAATCACAAATTCAATTGAGCTTCTCTGTCAATTGAGCCTATTTTTTAAGAGTATCAATTGAGCCTAATTCAATTGATCTTATCTGTCAATTGACCCTAATTCAATAGATCTTATCTATCAATTGAGCCTCACTAATTTCACAAACAAACAAATTCAATTGAGAAACACATATTGCAATTCCAAAAAAATCAGCTATAATTTACAACTGAAACACATTCAACTATAATTTCCAGTTGCAGCTACAACATCTATTCAAAATACAATGAAGCAGAGGAGTCGCAACATTTCTCCATATACATGCTCACAGGCAAAACCAAAACAAGGTACATGGTCACAGTCAACCAAAACAAGTTTCATAGTACAGCCACAGCTACGGAGGGGCTCCAATACTCCACAGCGGCGTCGGTGACCGTGGGGCTCCAAGCGGAGGAGGCAGCGACGGCGATGGCGGGGCTCCAGGTACAGGAGACGGCGCGACGACGGTGATGGGGGCCGGGGCTCCACAGCGGCGACGGCGACTGTGGCGCGCCAAGCGGAGGAGGCAGCCACGCCGGAGCTCCACTTAAAGGAGGCGGCGCAACGGCGGTGACGGGGCTGCACAGCGGCGACGGAGTGCCAAGCGAAGGAGGCGGCGATGGCGAGGCTCCACGCCGAGGAGGCAGCGACGGCGGGGCTCCACACCAAGACGCGGCGTGAAGGCGGCGACGGAGGGGCTCCACAAGTCCACAATGGCGACGGGATTTGGGGATTAGCAGGGATAGGGATTTGGTTGAATCTGAGACTGCATATTAGGGGGAAGATGCTTTGAGATTGGTGGACCGCACCTGTCAGTCATCGGACGAGGGTCGTATGCGCGCTCACGGGAAGGTGGGGAACGTGGGCCACGCGTCGCCATCCGCACAGGGGTGCCATGTTACGAGCGTCGCACCGGGTGCGAGCAAATTTCCTTCCCACTGCCAGCCATATACTACGTCTACGTACGTAGCAGCCTCAGCTAAACGGTAGGAGCAGGCTGCAACTTGTACGGCAGTACTAGCTAGCAGTACTAAACGGTAGGAGCCTCCATGGAACTTCCTCTGATCATAAAAACAAGTCGTCGTTGACTTTTTGATACGTCTTTAATCATTCGTTTTATTTAAAAAATATAGTATAAGTTATCATTTATCTTGTTGTTATTTGTTTTATCATTAAAGATAATTTAAGCATGTATATTTATACATGTTTGTACTAATTTTTGAATAAGACGAATGGTCAAAGATGTTTTCAAACATAAACGACGACTTGTTTTTATGACCGGAGGTGGTAGTTTCTCTCAAGAAAAAAAGGGGCTAGATCCCTTTTCAGCTTGCCGATTCTCGTACGTACCCTCAATTAGTACGATAGTGTCATGGAACATTCAAATAGAAATCTGCAAGTTTTAACCGAGATAACATTAAATTCAATGGCTGAAATATTAGAAGGGAAGGAATTGAACTACTACAAAATAGATCAGTGTTAACGGATTAGTGATCCTAGATATATACGTCAACGGCAGTAGAGTTTTGCCGTGCTGCGAGTAGGGCTGGACCAGAGCATAGCTCAAGGAAGGCCAGGCACAAGCTCAACTCATATGGTTCTTGAATACTCCCCTCACGTTCGAGATTGAGCTCACGAAAGATCGGCTAATTAAGGTTGAGATTGCTTAGCCTGATCTGGTCCTATACCAAATGTTGGAAAAATCAATACTTTCAAGTTTATTTTAATTAACAGATAATTCATAAACACTAATAGATTAAACATAAACATCATGCAACATGAATATATTGTAGACGTAGATAAAACTAAAGCAATCATATGTCCCTCTAATATGTTCGTAAGACAAAAAGACGAATAATTCCCGGTTAGGAAAGAGAACAATACGTACTGGTCCTCTTGGACTCGCAACCAAGAAATGATGAAGACAACCTCGACCGTTATTGCAAATGTTTAATGCAGATCGCAACGACAATGTAGATGAAGTAGTCATAGCAGATTTCCACGGACGTAGAGGAAGAAGAACACGAGTAGTCGCTTGGAACCCTTCTAAAAAAACTTATTCATTGTCTCTCGGTGCAGGATCTCAACAACGACGGGTTTTGAAGACCTTCTCTCCTGATCACCGGTGCACGTACGTCGATGCAGCGTGACGGCACAGCCTATTAGAGGCAGCACAGAGGAAGAAGAGGCAACTGAGAGAGAGGCACAAACCCTACTTTAGGGCTAAGCCTTTCCTAGTTTGTTGTGGGGCACCATTAGATGGTGGTCTCTTGCTACTTATCTAGGCGTCGAGAAGAGGTTTCTCCACCACAACTAGCAAGGTGGTACTAAACATTTCACTTTCATCTCCACAAGGTGGGCCTTCATCGATCTCCACAAGCTCTGGTGGCTCGTAGGCGACGCCTAGCACCGGATAATCCGACCACCAACAATGCAAAACATTGTGTTTTGATGTATGTGATGGAATTAATGTCTCTCTTTTGCTAAGGTTGATGCAATGAGCACTTGAGAAATGTAAAAGTTATTTTTTGTCGCATCCTTTTTTATAGTATGATTGTCCTTAGACAAATTAAAAAGCGAGAAAATTACAAGTCTAGGAATAACCAAGCAACATTTTCTTTCTCCATTTGAGGGGTTCAAGATGTTTTCACTTACATTGTAATAGTGATTAATCCTGCTTACAAACCCATTCAAACCCTTGTCCATAAATCGATCCGTCATTAATCACAAAAATAAACAGGGCCCCTATGGCGTTTAGAGGGACCTGGCCAAGAGATTTCGCATTGTCACATACTACTCGCCGAGACCTGCTAATCTCGTCGAGACTCCTCTTGTAATCTTCTTTGATATAAAGAAAGGCTGGACGTAAGGCTATTATCTCTCCTGAGAGGCCTGAACCAGGATAAAAACCCCTGTCTCCCTGCTCGCTGTTGTTCGTCTTGTTCGGCGTGTCTCCTATCTCCTTCTTAAAGAACCTTGGTTGACTTGGGTCGATATCCCAACCGTCGACACTTCAGTTGTTTCCCTCGCCGTGTTCTTCAGGCGGTGTTGGCGGTTGTTGTGGGCAAGGTGGTTGACTTTTGGCTACCGTGGCAGCATTTTATTGCGGTTGTATTTTTTATGCTCTGCACCAAAGTTGTTTTTAATATATTTTACTTTTTTAAATGAATTGACAGAACTCCTGTCCATCGAGGCAGGAGGTGGCGGCGGTGACTTTCGAAGTCCGGCGTCGAGGCAGGACTGCAGGAGGCGGGGGCGCGGCAATGCCGAGGTTGGTTGTTGGAAAAATCCTAGGATCAATCCTTTCAGAAATTGACCGATGATCGATGGAAACACGGGTAGCCGCAGCTGCACAGCTTCATGTACTGCAGGACGTCGCTGCCTGATCAAGGAACGTGAAGAGCACGCCTAGAACAACGGCCACATGCACGTCCATATGTTGTGATCGTGTTTAGCCTAACTAATTAGCTCTACTAATCACGCAACACAAAAAAACTTGGCTCAATATTTTCTCGGTGCTAAGACTTGCACCTTTGCTTGGCCCTTGGCCATCTATTTATATTAGAGAAGTTACAAGACTCCTACTCAAATTAGAACTACTAATTCTAAACAAACTCCAACTCTGGTGTTTCTATTTTAAAACTAGTCCTACTCAAACTAAACAAACCATATCAAGACTAGATCCAACATTGGTGGGTGTTGGCGACGGCACGCGGCGGCTGGCTCTGCCGCCTCTGCGCGCTTGGTTGACGATGGAGATGAACACAGTGACTAGCACGGTCGCGCGTGTTGGGGTCGGCAGGCAACGGCGGCGGCACAGTGGCGACCATGCGGGCTCGGATTGTCAGGCCGCGGCAACGACGAGTGCATACAGTGACCAGCGACAGCAACGCCGGCAACGGTGACGACTGTGGCACGGTGGTGGGTCAACGGGGTTTGCGTTGGGACTGTGACATCCGCCACGCACGTACGGTGGCTCAGCGGGCCGGAGAAGGCAACGTGGTGACGGCGATAGCAAGCGGCCAGCGGCGGCAGCGATGAGCACCGTTGCCACTGCCCCCTGGCCAAAGGAAGAGGAGTCAGGAATGCCAAATGTAGAAGACGGGTAGAAGAGTCTTTTCTCATGATCACTCCTAAATGGAAAAGGATTTTAGATAATTCTTAAGAACCCGAATGACAAACCGGTGAGGCCACTCGTGTGCGGAGTGGCACTTTGGCTTTACGGATGGTCATCTCTAGAGAATGAGAGAAATCTATTTCGCTTAATTGGATACTGTTAGCCTTCTTTCTCTTTCGCCCTGGAAAAGTGAATATACTTTGCCTTGGATTAGATTTTTATAGGTAGTACTATATCTTATTGCCATTTGCTTTTATGTGATGATTTAGAAAATAGCAATAACTAACATCGATATCAGATTGAAGATCCACCAATGGAAGAATATCCCCTCGTTTCCAGCATCAATGCTTCGCTGACGGCTTGGGTTCTCATTCCCTGACTCGCACTACCGAGCCTTTTCCCCTTCCATCGACCATCGTCGTCGCAGTACTTTGCCCAGGAAAAATATTCGGTGCAAAAGACTTTTTAATGCACAAATATAAATAGTCATTTTTAGCCTTTGGATCTCATCTCGGTGGCCAACTAAAACATAAAAACATGAAAAACAATCACTATGGTATTGCACACAAGTGCATAAGTGAGAGAGGAGAATTCCATATCAATGCATCTGTACTGTCTAGGTTGAATTTGGGGAGCATGGTGAGTTTTTGCACTTGTGCACCTAGAAAACTTTTACATCAAATATTTTCTGTAACGAAGTAGCAAAACACCCGAACTGAATGAGCCATCGCAAGATGTGAACATGTGATTAGATTTTCTTCCCCGCAAAACAAACAATTTTTACAAATCCATGGCGCCCATCAAAATTTTTCAGTGGCGCAAAACTTAATTACTCAAGATTTATAGTGGGAGAAAGTTTTCGTGCAAGGAGAGCATCCCTATTCCCTAGCAGCTATGGATGCCCAACAAAAAAATGTGGACAAATTAAGGACCAGACGACCAGCATGCAAATCTGCGAGGCAAAAGTGTCCTCCCACCCTACATGCACTCATGTCGTTTTCATCGTCAACTATATATACAGTACACTCCATGCATATTTGCTCGTTCCCAATGCTTTCTGTCTCATTGTCTCTGAGGCTTTTTTTGCTATGTCCACGGACGCTGGTCATATAACTCGAACAATCCAATTCATTCGTTGCAAACAAACTAACGGGCCTGTTTGTCACAGCCCCTATCAGTTGTCGTGTGAAATGCATTCTCACACCAAATAGTGTAATTAGAGGACATTCATTTCTTAAATCTTTACCAAAGAAAAATGAAAGACAGGGAAGAAAATGCCTTAAATTATCGGGAACAAAATCCGGTGAGCTCGAAGTGCCCAAGCGGAGAAAGAGAGATGGAGTGGCAAGAGGGCAGCCCAGGATGGGATTAGAGAGAGGGATGAGAGGAGAGGGTGAGAGGCGCGTGCCAATGGCCGCAACAATGTTGACGAGATTAGGCTAGCCTCCTCCTCTTGTTTTCTCGGGTGCTTGTGTTGATGAACGCTCGTGCGTGTGTGAGAGAGTGGTGGAGAAGATGCATTGGTGTGGATTATGGGAGGATCCTGAAAAACAATTCAGCCAGGGCGACGAGGTAATTTTAATCCTAAACCACTAGTTTTTAGCTTCAAAACCAAAGGGCTTTTTTGTGTCTATGTGTGTATGTATGTTTGTGTCTTGATAAGGTAGCGATAGACAAAAGTGCAATGGTTTGTCCAAAATGTGCTGAGTTGTTTGTCTCCGGTGCCAACACTATAGATTCGCCCTTGATGCGGATGGATAAGATGAGCCAACTAATGGGTGGTGGTGAAGTATCTGATGGAGTGATCCATATCAAAGTAATTTCATAAAATAAATGCGAATAACTTCTCTATATTTACTTAAATATATATAACATACCTATAGAAGTCGTGTGGAGACCGAATACGTAATTGGCCACGCCACTCGAGAAATCTCGGCCGTTTGTTCTAGGTCGGACACCACTTCATCCAAAATCTGGCCATCCATCCAAACATAATATATAAAGAAATTTCTCCTGCTAGCTAATTAATCAACAAGGCGGGGCGCCGCTCGTCCGAGTGGCAAGCACTCAAAGCCCATGGCTCGAATCATGCATCCGTCTCAGTTCCTCTCTATTTTTCCAACAAGCGCCCTCCAACCCGCTCCTCCCACCCGTGCAGTTTCTGCGTTGTGTTTTCTGAGCTCATGTGCTCTATGTTGTCCCCCCTCTTTTCTATTTTACATTGTGTAGGCCGCACAAAACTAAAAAGAATCAAAAGTTCGCAAATATGGGACCATGCCTAACAAAGAATATCCATACAAAGTTTGGATATTTTTTTAGTTTTTTGAAGTTGATTTTTTAAAATAGTATGTTCTTTCCGATTTAGACCATATTGCTTTCCTTTTCTATTTCGCTTTTCGTGTGTCAACAAACTAAAAATAGAAAGTTTACAAAAATGAACCCTACTTGGACCAAAAGAATCCATAAAAAATTTAACAATTTCAAAATTCTAAAAAAAAGCAGATTTTAAAATTATGTTTCGTTACTCCTTTCCCCCTAGCTTATACCTCCTTTTTAAAGACCATTAAAATGGAAGAACACAAAAATGTAAAAAATTGAACTATGCTTGGACTAGAAAACAGAATTGAAAAAACCTAGCTATAAAAAACTGAATAATTTATAAAAATGCCGAACATTTATAATTTTAGAACATTGTTCCTTTTCTCTTTCCCATCTTATTTTTTTGTAAATATTATTCCTTTGCTTTTTTTTCTCTCTCTCCTTTTCCTTTACATTTGACCCATTAAACATGATCCGCTCAGGTCAGCACGCTTTCTTTCCTAGTCCTTATACAAAGGGAAACCTCATGGGGGAAAAAACGTACAATTTGTTAAGAAACCTCGCTACCAGGTGTGGTCCGAGGTATAAACGTGATCAATCAATCACAGAAAAAGATAAAAAAATACATGGGACACAGAGATATAGGATGGAGCTTCTTTTATTATTTCTCAGATTTGTTCTACAATAGAGGCTCCACCTCTTCTTATATATTGCTGCTTAGGATTTTGGCTAGGTCCAATGTGGAACCCACCGTGGGGGAGCCCCCCGACCGGCCCTAGCCACGCCGTGCCGTGCGCCGGGCTCCCCACCCGGCGATTTCCCAACACAAATTACAATGCGTATTAGCACCACCTACCGTGAAATGGAAGTTTGTACGACAAATAGCAGGTCCCCAGCGTTTACAAATTTGCCATGCGTATTGAATCGAATATCGAGTGGATTGGAATATACTCCTATATTTCCCGCGATAGACGTCGGTGAGGTGCCAAAGTAGCGGCCGGTTCTGGTCATTTGGCCTGTCCGTATGCGCGCCTGTTTTTGGAGCCCTTCCCGGCAGCAGCTAGCCTAGGTCTAGCTGTGTATTGCCATGCATGATTTGACAACGTTTAGCTTTCCTTTGTAGGAAAGATATTGTGTCGCTAGCTAGCCGGTGCACATGGATGTGCGACGCACGGGCATCCTCCGGCAGAAGTGCGGAGAAAGGGAAAGGATGGCCCTTGGGTCAAATATAGTACCTTTGATTTGATATGGATGAAAATCAAGTGAAAGAAATTTTCAAGAGCAATACTATATAATATATAGCGATAATACTTGTCAACAGACATCTGAGCTGATCGATACTACTCCATCGGACGCTGCTCGGTCACCCAAACCCAGTTCAACTATTATCTTTTCACGCAACCAGTTCAACTCTTATCTTTTCACACATCCAAGATGGCTGGATTTGAGGAAAAAGATGACAAGGACATCACTGACGAGCTTGTTGTTCCTAAGAGCATGTACAACAGTACACCTCAGCAGTCTCTAAGCCATCTATAAGCAATACCACGTCAGCGAGTTGATGAGTTGTAGGAGAGAGAGAGGAGAGAGAGGAGGGAGCCGTCGCTCCGTGGGGAGACGACGCTTGCATCAAAACCAAGACGTAGCGACGGCGTGCAGACGATGTAGCGACGACCTACAGACGATGCAGCGACGGCCCCCAAAAAGGTCTTGATCCACTACGCCCAGCCTCAACCGCTCCCTCTTCTCTCAGATTTCCCCCCAAAAAAATCCCAACTCCCGCCTCTGCATCTTCGCTCGACCCATCGCCGGTCACCTCTCCACCGCGCACGCCTCCGCCACAGATCCAGCACCATTGGGCCCCTATCCTTCGAGGTCTGACCTGTTTGATCTCGACTCCACGGGAGGGGCGCTTTCTCCGGTTGCTTCCGCTCAATCAAACCTCCTGTGTATACTTCCCACAAATTTTGATTCTTTCTTCTCCATTTCGATCGGCCACGGCGTATGCTTCAGATTCATATTTTCCTGGTAAGTCCGTAGCTTTGTTCCTCTCTAGACTTCTACTGCGTTTGGGGTTAAATGGGGTTCCTTGGATCTTGATTTAGGGGGCAGTAAAAGCCCCGGGATCATTTGGTAGATTTCTTGCACGAAGCATGATTGGGAATGTGGATTTAAATAAAAAATCTTGGTGTGATGGCTGATTAGTGGAATGATCAAAAAATCTCGATGCGATGTTGCAGAGCAGTAAGCAGTAAGGATGACGAGCATGAGTTTAGTACTATCATACTATGTTTGATGGAATATTGACTCAAAGTTATGTAGGGGACACCACAAAATCCAAAATCTTCATCCAATGTAAAATGCAGAAAAAAAAAAAGTAGCTGCTATGCTTCTTTGTTAAAGTACTATGTTTCGGTTTATTGAAATTCATATGTAGTCAATAGTACCAGTACCAGTATAGTTGATTATATATAATTAAGTAGTGATGACATCTAGAAAACACATGAATAGAAGTTTTGATGTATGCATTGTTTATATGGCTCACATGGCTGATCAACAATCTCTATTTTTCAGAATGTCTTCTGATTCATCCTTAGATACCGACAACATAGATCCTTCTGAGTTCTACACAATAGAAGATTTCGTAGCCGAGCAAGATGTGTTGGACTCGGTTGCCAACCGGATTGGTTTCAAGTTGAAAGAGAAGATTGAGGAAGGAGTGGAGCCATCTCATAAACGGCGGAGGCGTAGAAGTGGTCCAAGGAGATACATAGCAAGGGATCGTGAAGGCGCTCATTCCCGACTAGTGTCATACTATTTCTCTGACCAGCCAATGTATACCGACGAGATGTTTCGTAGAAGGTTTCGGATGAGAAGGCCACTCTTCCTACGTATTGTAAGTGCACTTGGTGAATGGAATTCCGAATTTAGAGATAGCTTTGATGCTACTAATCGAGCGGGCCTCTCACCGCTTCAGAAGTGTACGGCCGCAATACGCATGTTAGCATATGGTACCTCTGTTGATCAACTGGATGAGATACTAATGATCGGTGCAAGCACTGCATTGAAATGCTTGGAAAAGTTTGTTGAAGGGGTGATTGCCAAATTTGGTCTGGAGTA
Source organism: Raddia distichophylla (assembly GCA_005191435.1). Taxonomy (NCBI): domain Eukaryota; kingdom Viridiplantae; phylum Streptophyta; class Magnoliopsida; order Poales; family Poaceae; genus Raddia; species Raddia distichophylla. The sequence goes on along the minus strand of SPJY01032216.1, from coordinate 1,212,832 downwards.
CTTGCGACCCCCGAGGTGTGATGAAGTGGAGAATTTGCTTAAAGTAGGTGAATCTCGTGGGTTCCCTGGTATGGTTGGGAGTATCGATTGTATGCACTGGGCATGGAAAAATTGTCCGGTCACATGGAGAGGCCAGTTTACTCGTGGTGATCAAGGTGTGCCTACTATGATCCTTGAAGCGGTTGCTTCGCATGACCTTCGTATATGGCACGCTTTTTTTGGTGTGGCGGGGTCTAACAATGATATCAATGTGCTCAATCAGTCACCACTGTTCATTGAGTCTTTGAAAGGGGAAGCTCCACGAGCGCATTTCACGGTGAATGGGACACAATATGATATGGCTTACTATCTTGCGGATGGTATATATCCTGAATGGGCTGTGTTCATGAAGACAATACCTCTTCCTCAGGTGGACGAGGATAAATTATTTGCACTCCATTAGGAGGGGGCAAGGAAAGATGTTGAGAGGGCATTTGGTGTGTTGCAATCCCGCTTTAACATTGTGTCCCGCCCAACACGGCTTTGGAAACGGTCTTCCATTGGCAAAATCATGAAGGCTTGTGTCATCCTTCATAATATGATTGTTGAAGATGAACGGGAATTAATCTACACACCTCTAGATCTAAACCAAAGTGCAGAATCCTTTTTTGTTCTACCGCCGGAAGTCAAGAAAGGGGGTAATGCTGCTGTTATGGCTGATGTACTAAAAAGGAATTCCTCTATTCGTGCTCGACTAACACATGTTCAACTCAAGAAGGATTTAGTTGAACATATTTGGCAGCTCTATGGAAACAATGCAAATGTTTAGTTATGTATGTGTTAACTTATTGTTTTTATACAGAACCATGACAACCTTGCTGCACTTCCATGTTTACTTGTTGTCTATTAAAGCCATGTATGGATGGCTCATGTATTACTACTATTTGCAGTGTATGATAGATTGATTTTATTAAACGTGAAATGAGATAATTGTCTTCAGTAAACATCGAATATTCAAAGGCTCTATCATATTTGGATCAGTATTAAGTAAACTAGAATTTGGCTATATAATTTTTCAATGCCATGACAAATTATTTACACTACTATATATAATTTTTCAATAACATGAAAAATTAAGCACGAATATGTAGGCTACAGAGTTAGATGCACACTTGATCACCATATTGTTTTAATCTCCATGAAAGCATTAAATAACCTTGTAGACAGCTTAGAGACAATCCATTGTATGGGTAGTCTTTAATATTGTCTATAGGTGACATGGCAATGGTTAGAGACAGCTTAGAGACAACAGCTGTCTCAACCATTGTACATGCTCTAACGAGCTTACTGATGCAGTGGGAAAGTGACAAGACAGCATGAATTCTCATGCCATGCCATTCAAGTATTCATCAATGAAAATTTAGCAAGTTAGTTCCAAGATTCAAGAAGTCACCGACCACCGGGCCCAAGTCGATCGAGAGGGCGTCAAAGTCGCTGCCGAGTCCGGTTCGGCCATCCAGCACCAGTGCATCTTCAAACGAACGCTCAGATCACATACGATGTCCAAATGAGGCAAATAAGGACTATACAGAAAGCTTACGAGATAAGATTTCCAACGGATCTGGCCACGCCTCCAAATTCCATCCGAGTCAACGGGAATCACGAAAAACAAGTTAACGAACAGAAACTTCCCGGCGCTGCATATTGCCGTATTTTTTGGCCCAAGGCCCGTGTAACCCTAGGGTTAAAGTTGAGCATGCGTGAGCACCTGTTTGGACGCCCTTCCTCTGGCCACCACACTATATATGTTCCCTGCCATGCTTCGTTTTAGTTGGTTTTGTTTAATTGATTTTATCACGGTTATGTGAGATTTCGCCTTGTTCTTCTCGTGTCGGCTAGACCAACAGGACCAAGTTTCTGAACCCCATTATCCTTGATCTATATTCGCAATTATGATTGCTTATCTTGTGTTATTGCTAGTTCTTCGGTTGCCTGCAGGAAGGTCGATTGTGACTCTGGTTCGGTCGATAAACACTCGTTGTGGTGTTTTAGCGATCACCGGGATTTCCAGTTCCTTGTTAGGGTGGAAGCCGGATCGATTAGGTCTCCATGACATCTACTAAAATTATCCTTCGTCTCACCAGAAGATCAGGACCCGCGTCTGCACCCATCAAAAGATGATCCCCAATTTTTTATTTGAAACATCGTCAAGTAAATACTGTTAGAGTATACGTGCCATGCATGCACGATATCACTGCACGCGTGATCCCCTATGATATTGGGGAACGAGGTCCTGATCTTCTGGTGAGATGGATAATTTTGGTTTGGTGGAGAATGAACTTGTCGATTTGACTACAAACCGCACTAGATTGGAACACAACAATTGTTAAACCACACTCACGAGTCATTATTAATTGTGCCAAGAACGCGGTTAACCTGATAGCAAAGATCAATCCTTGCGAGCAACCGAAAAACACACAAGAACAAGATAAAAGCAACTAAAGTTGCAAGTGAGGATGAATCTGACTATAAATCAGGTAATTGATAAACATATCAAAACTTAATGAAGAACAAAGAAACGGCTGTTAAAAATAGCCTTGGGGCGGCCAAGGGAGTGGACGCAAAACCCTTTGGGTGTATGTGGGAAAAATGGGCGACACGACGCTGGAAAGATTCTGTTTGCATTTGTATTTCAACAATTCCCAACAATAACTGTGGAATTTCTAAGTGGGACCAAATGTGTTAGAAAGCTTTTTTCTCAAGTGACGATGGAACGTCGAGGAACAGATATTGGAGGTAGTTCCAAAATCACGTGAGGATGAGTACTGCCACAACCATCATAAGAGAAATCATTAGAGCTTTGAATGTCAAGAGGTCCCAAGTTTAAAGCCTAGTGTAACATTTTTACCTCCTATTTTCTCTATTTATTATAGATAGCCTAACAGGCCAGGCACGCCGGCCTGGCACGATTATTTTTTTTTGATTTTTTTGTTTATCAATATGTATATTATAATATAACATAACACAACCATCATAAGAGAAATCAAGTCCTAGTGGTTGGTAGGTGTGGCGCTTTGGATGTCAAGAGGTCCCAGGTTCTCAAAGCCTAGTGTCAACATTTTTACAACCTGTTTTCTCTATTTAGTATAGATAGCCTAACAAGCCTATTAGTGCCTCGGCCCGTGGGCCGGGCCGGCCTGCCACCTTCCTCGAGCCATGCCGAGAGAGATAGATAGTCTAATGATATCTGGTGGGCTGGAGAAGGGAGCCAAGGGAGGTAGCCGAAGGAGAAAAGAGAGAGAGGGAGAGGAAAGAAAACATGTCAGGATTTATATGTGGGCCACACCATATCAATGCCATGCCAAAAATGTTAGATTATTGTTTTGGTGGTGAAACATTCTTCAAAACATCAAGACATTATGGGTTATTTGCATTGGTTCGAAAAGCTTGGGGATTGTTGGAGGGTGTATATGATAAAGTGTAATAATTTAGGGTGCAAAATAGTATTTTATTTATTTTCCTTAATGCATTTCTAAGACCCTATTCTGTTCCACTTACGTGACTTTTCTGCTTATCAGTTCATCTTTATTTCATGTCAGCTATCTATAAGCCGTCTTTAAGGTTTGCCTTGTAGAATATGTGACGATATGAAAGAGAGATAGCATGCATAGATATTTTAGCCATCTCTAATATTGTAAGAGTCAATTCTGTACAAGAATTAAGAAACTTTGTGTGTGAGAAAGTCTTGTCTAAAATATTTTCATAGTTTCAAAGCAATATAATGATTTTTAAAAATACCATGGTATTTTTGGAGTATTAAAAACTCTGCTTTGATCTAAAGTTTTGCTTATTTTTTTAGTTATAGACTCTAAAATACTATGTAACCAAATAGTTGATAGTTTTAAGAATTCATGGTATCCATGGTAAAAAACAATTGACAATCCATGGCACTGCAAAACTATGATTTTGAAAACGGGTTTGCTAGAACCCAGACGATTGGGCTCGTCCGCTCGCTTGACAAGCGCGCGCGTGTGAGCCGTCGCCTGGATTCCAGGCGCTTCCTTTTGAGAAAGCAAAGGCTAAGACGAGAGAACAAGGCCAAACTAAAATGGCTTGCTTATTTTGCTTTGCCTATATTACCGCTGCCTTCTTGTTTTCCAACATCATTTGGTTGTACTAGGAACCTGAGCTTCAGCCGTGACGTTTTCAAATTTTCTCCTATCGGCTTGAAAACATGCTTGCAGCCATGTATTAAAAACCCATTGACGTGATTGATGGTTAATCTTGGAAACGTAGGCACATTCACATCAACAGACCCAGAAAACCACATCAATCACGCGTTCACGCACGCGCGCATGCATGAACAAGCCAAGCAAATACTCGAAGCAACGCTCCAGCGATTCACCGCGCGCGCCGGCGTGCGGTCACCTGGCGCGAGGCATTACACTCTATCTCTTGCTAAAACTTGACCACTCCAATTCACACTGTGCTATGCTCACTGTACTGCACTGCACTGCTCTCTCTCTCTCTCTCCACCCTTTATATTTGACCACCGCCCCTCTCCACCAAGCGCATCGTCCTCGGCTCTTCGGCCTCCATCCCTCGTCTCTCCCAAAGCAAAGCAAGCCACTCCACTCTCTCTCTCTCTCTCTCTCTCTCTTCCCCATCCCTCGCGGCAACGCACACACGCGGCCGGCTGCTCCTCTTTATACCACGGCAGCTGCTTCATGGAGCCCAGCCCCCCGCCCCCCGCGGCGGCCGAGGCGGCGGCAAGCAGCAGCGGCGGGAGCAGCGGCAACAGCGCCGGCTGCAGCGGCGGCGGCGGCGGCGGCGGGGGACGGAAGGGGAAGGAGCCCGGGAAGGGCGGGCCGGAGAACGGCAAGTTCCGGTACCGCGGCGTGCGGCAGCGGAGCTGGGGCAAGTGGGTGGCGGAGATCCGCGAGCCGCGCAAGCGCTCCCGCAAGTGGCTCGGCACCTTCGCCACCGCCGAGGACGCCGCACGCGCCTACGACCGCGCCGCCCTCCTCCTCTACGGCCCGCGCGCACACCTCAACCTCGCCGCGCCGCCGCCGTCGCCGTTGGCACCGGCGGCGTCGCCGCACTCCCACCCCCGCTTGTCCTCCTCCTCGAGCTCGTCGCCGCCGCCGCCGCTCCGGCCGCTCCGGCCTCTCCTGCCGCGCCCGCCCCACCACTCCACTGCCGCGGCGGCCTTCCACCACCAGTTCGCCGGCCACCTGCCACCGCAGCGCACGGAGGCCCCTCCCCCGCCGATGTACTACGCCAGCACGGTGACAACCGCGGCGGCGGCGCAGGAGGCGGCCGCCGGGCCTGCAGCTGGGTGCCCTACGGCGGAGGCGGCGCCGGCCGGGGCGCCGGAGGAGGCTGCTGCTGCGTCGGCGGCGGGGTGGGGGTACCACGGCGGCGAGGAGGAGGATTACGCGGCGGCGCTGCTGTGGAACGAGCCTGAACCCCTGTGGTTTGATCTCTTCCTGAAGTGACCATAGGGAGTACGTTCTTCGCTTACTGCAGCTGAGCGAGTCTCCACGCATGCATCAATGCATGCGTTTGCGAGGAGGCAAAGGCAAGCACAAGGCGGTAGGTTTGCTTGCTAACTAGGGTTTCTGATTTGTTTGTACTAATTCTTCTATTTTTTGGGGTTCTCTTCCGTTGCTTAATTTCTTGGTGGGGCTTGATTGGGGGTAATGAGGTGGTATTGGGAAGATTTCGGGTTTACTGGCGAATTAAGAATTGATTTGTTCTAAGCTTTTTGCATGGATCAATGGATGCATGCATGCTAATGACACAAATATATGAGGTTACTTTTTCATTGCATCTATCTATGTAATTTCTTATATCTTCTATTTTGTTGTGTGTATTTTAAAAAATCTGGTCTACCACTACTGATCCTTTTTTTACTGATTTTTTTTTACTAGCTTATCATCGATGCATCTCTGGCTCTGCTGCTCTCAAAGAAAATAATGTCTATAGGTTCATTTATCTATAGCGAACAGAACAGTAATTTTGGTTTAATGTAATTGTGGAATATAATATACAAATGTGTTTTTTGGTTGATAAAGTATCAACCTTTTCAATTTTTCAATTACATTAGATTTAAGTAATCAATACAGATTTTCTATGGATTTATGGAATGGATATAGTTTTCTTATTTTGTTTGAATTTGTATAAAAAAATTACCCTTTTTCTTGATATAAATGCATATACTTTCTGATGATATACCAAGAGTTTTCCGGTTTAATTTTTCCAAGAAGAAATCGTCCTTGTAATCATCAAACTAATTTATTTTTATTATTTACTGTAGTATATGACCGTGCAGTGACGCATATATACTCTAATAGTCTAATCTACACTTTATATAGGAGTACATAGACGAAGTATGTACTAAACATAACAATATTATATTAAAGAGTAAACCATGCATGATGTATTTATGTAAAAAAACCTTATCATAATACGTACTACTCCAGTAGGTAATCTAGTCTGTTCAAATTAATATACTACTCCCTTCATCCCAATATATAGGGCGCATAAGTTTTTTAAATTGTCCCATAATATAAGGTGTCTTCTCATTATTTCCTTGAGAAAGACGAACAATTAACTCATAGTTAAGCTATTCCCACTATAAAGTGTATGCTTTTTCTAGCTTTAGCTATTAAAGCTATTAATTAAGTGTATGGAAAGGAGATGCATACTTCGAGTAACGATAATTAAAGATGATTTACTCTCTTAAACACCATTTTTTGGTCTTGATGAAAATTTTTATACGCCCTATATTTTGGGACGGAGGGAGTAGTTACGATTCATTGGGCATTCGGGTTGTAAAAACAACCCCACTCTGAACAGATCGCTGGCCTGTGCTATATATGTACTGCAGTTAATTTATTTTGTTGGTGTTTGTTGATTAGTAAGTTTTTCATTCTATTTGCATGAAAGAATCATGCGGGGAGGATCGAGATGACCAAATACTAGCATATACTATACATCATGATTTGCTTTCGTCTAGGATCGATCACAATATATATCCAACGGTACATTTAATTTGTTATAAGAGAAACCATGCATCAAGTTGATGTTCTCTCCTAAAAGTTAAATGAATGTGGTACTAGTAGCTGTGGCTGATGAAAACTCCGTGATGTGTGTCTTTAATTATTCTTAATTAGAACAGTGTATTTGAGTTTGACTTCGAATCGTCTGGAAAGGAGGAGATCGACCAGCTGTGGCACGCATGCATGCTTGATGGGTAAAATTTAATTAATCTTGGGATGGGGAGTGAAGTGATAACTAGCGAGAACTGGTTGGAGCAGCTGGATGTTAAAAACCTTAAATGCTAATATCCGTGAGTTTGTCATGTACACGGTATGCATTTCATGCATGCAGCAAAAATCTTGCAATTGTGATCGATGGAATAAGCAGCTGTTGGTTAATTAATTATTATGTGTGAAAGTATTCGATACAAACAAGGTATACCCTTTTTTTTGACACACAAACAAGGTACAGTTTGTCAAAGTACCGGGATGGATTAAAATTTTAAAAGTAGCGACACCAAATAGGACAGGTTTGATGCTAGCTTGCGAATGTTTAAATATTTTATTTTTTGAAAATAAATAAATGATTTTTTATTAAAATTAAATAGATGCTCCGTTCTACTATCAGACGGGATATAAATCCCTCTGATTCAATTATCCAGATTTACATTTTGGGAGGGACTGACTTATCATCATGCACTTGAGAGTTATTTATCGCTCAGTCGATTTTGTAGACCGTTGATCAAACGTTTTTATAGGATATATACAAGATCTAACGGTAGAATCTAGCTATGTGAAAATCGACTGAGACTTATTTAAAATTCAATCATGAGAAACAGCAAAACCATACATTTTTCATCGAATGGTTGTGCGCACCTGGGGAAATATCCCTTCTTGCCACGCTTGCGTGCATGCCTCCGCTAACGGCATCACCTCCGCGCTGAACTGTGGTTCCCGATAGCGCCGCCTCTCCTCCACCGTCGCCTCCCCATGTCGGCTCTCTTGCCGACGGCGGTACCACTCCACCGACGCCCCCCTCTACTGCCTCCTTGCCGTGGCGTCGCGATGGCACGAGCGGCTTTCGACCCTGACGTCGGCGTCGACGGCGCCACCCACATCGACGCTGGCCGCTCTCAGCCTATGGTCAACCAAGGTGTGAATTCTCCCTGATTTGGCACCAGTTTGGTTCAGAATTAGGGATTTAGGGTTCGACAAATAGGCGGAAATGATAATCTTCTATTTCTTTTGTCACTCTTGAGTCTTGATGCAGTTCTAGGATCAGTGAGCTGAGGGAACGAGCACATCCAATGATCCAAAGATTGCACCATTTTCATTTCAAGAAGCTGAGCCTTAGCGACATTTCAAATCTGTTTCGAGCTCATGAAACAATAGCGTTCGTCACATTTAAAACTTACTGCCAATGCATATTTTCGTGAAATCCTGTGTAAATTAAATAACAATAGCATCTTGGTTTCACTCTTGGGCTACCCCGACTATTTGCCTTGAAACTGTCTGTGGCGCTACAACCCAGTGACTATTTTTGAGCAGCTAACAAGTAAAATATTATTGGTTCTCAGAGCCAAAACTATCTATATAAAGAAAAAAATTGAGCTCATGACTTACATATGAATAGAGTGATTTAGCTATCTAGTAGTTAATCAAGTATGTATCGCAGGTTCTGCATATATTGGACCAAAGTTGTGTTTGTTGACATACTGAATTTTATCCTTCTGGTAATTTATGTTGGCCGGTAAATTTATGCTCTATATGCTGCGCTGGTAGGTAAATATTTCCATTTTTATTTAATTCATAACATTATTGTTTTGGTATTCTAATCAAATCAGAGTTATATTTGGCGACGTGTTTGACTATTTAATTGCTTCGCCCGTAGGTTGCAGACATGGTATTCTGATTTGAAAGAAGTTGTGAAGCATCTGCTTTTGAATTCAGCAATCCCTCAATGCTGAAGGTTGAATTGTTATCATAGACTTTCACAATTCAAAATTGGTGCTGTTGTAGTGAAGACCCGCCCCTTTTTCCCGAAGATCATAGCAAAAATCCCAAAGATGGTGGTCGCCAAGTCTGGGGGATTCGAAGATTGCGAAGATCCGTGGAGGTATCTTCAGAGCATATAGGCGAAGGAATAGTAAGGAAGGATTCCCCGAAGATGGTTCAAGCTAAGAGACGACAATATTACCTGAAGATACGCGAGGATATGTGGACCTTGATTGGAGGCACAAGGGCCTAGTAGCTACTGGGCTAAGCGTCGAATATGGGCCATGAACATGGCTAGGGGAGATGGGCCCATAGAATCTTGGCCTAATAATTCAATAAGAGCCCTCATGTATTAGTGGTAGTTATGGTTTTTTTGCATATTAGAAGAAGGATCAATTGTTGTAAGAGATCGTTGATTTCATATCAACGGTCTAGATGTGAGGGCAAAAATGTCCTTTTATGATTAAAGTGTAAACCCTAATCATCGACCCCCTATAAATACAGGAGCACCCATTCATTGGGGGCAGAGCGTTTATTCCTAACCAATCATTGCGTCTCCAGTTCTAAAGCTATATTGTTCCTAGTGATCTTTCCATCTTGGGGAGACCCTCGAAGTAATGTCCGAGACACGTCGATGTCAGTACGGGGAGATGGGCCCACAGCATCTTGGCCCAATAATTCAATAAGAGCCCTCATGTATTAGGGGTAGTTATGTTTTTTTTTGCATATTAGAAGAAGGATCAATTGTTGTAAGAGACCGTTGATTTCATATCAACGGTCCAGATGTGAGGGCAAAAATGTCCTTTTATGATTAAAGTGTAAACCCTAATCATCGACCCCCTATAAATACAGGAGCACCCTATTCATTGGGGGCATAGCATTTATTCCTAACCAACCATTGCGTCTCCAGTTTCAAAGCTCTATTGTTCCTAGTGATCTTTCCATCTTAGGGAGACACTCGAAGTACTGTCCGTGACACGTCGACGACAGTTGGCGTTGTCCGTGGGGACCTTGGCGTGGAGATGATGGTTCGGGGTAGGAACCAATCTACAAGCGAAGTACCTGCGAACGAAGTGACAGAGGCCGTGACGGGAGTTGTCACGAGGAGTGGCGGTGGAACAAGTTGGAACATGATACCGAGGATACTTGCGGGAAGAGGTGAGAACGAAGATGGAGTACCCGAAGATGCACCTGCTATCCTCGAGCCGGCACCACCCGAAGGACCCGAGTCAACTAGAATGGGGGAGAGAAGAAACCGCGAAGAACCTATATAGCCGCTTATGGCCCCACTCAAAACCTAGCCGATCCCCTCCCACCAGGGCCAGCTGGATATCCTTCGCAAAATCCACCTATACTTTCACAAAACCTACCAACTTACCTGCAAAACCCACCTATTCCACCTGAAATACGACCACCCAGAACCCAAGGAATAACTTTCGCAAATCCCCAGCCAGACGAAGAATACCTGCAGCATCGAAGGATGATGGAACAACAAATTGAAGACCTGAGGAGAGAGTTGGCGGCCACTCGGGTGTTACCACCTAGAAAAATCATCAAAGATCAAATGACCCCGAAGGATCCCAAGCTGAATCATCGGCCACGTACAACACCCAAAGAACGTACCGAAGAGAACGCGGAGGAGGGGGACCACTTGATGGCTTCCTTTGAGCCAAAAGGTGGCCAGAGAATTTCAAGATGCCAAGTATCAACAAATTTGCCGGTGATACAGACCAATGGAGTTTCTCGAAGTATTCGAAACAACGGTTGAGGCTTCGGGAGGTGACGATGATGTAAAAGCGAAGAGCCTCCTCCTAGCACTTAAGGGAACGGCTCTGTCGTGGTTTACGTCTCAGGCTGCGGGATCAATCCATTCATGGGAGCAGCTAAGGGAGGCCTTCGCTAACAGCTTCCAAGGCAACTATGTCGCGAGAATACAAGAGAGCAACTTGTTTGCAATGAGGCAGGCCAAGGGAGTGAGTGTTCGGGATTTCTACAAGAAATTCGCGAACATGCGATGCCAGATCAAAACCATCAGTGACTTCACTATCATCAATGCATTTGTAGTGGGCCTTCATCCTGGGACCTTATGCCATGATTTGACTAGTATTCCACCGAACACGGCCTCGGAGTTATATGACATGGTAGAAAGGTATGCTTGTGGAGAGGAAGAAAACCTAAGAAGGGAGGCATTGGCCAAGAAAGAGCATAACGAAAAGAAGCAAGAGAAGAGGAAAGGCGAGGATAAGCAGCAGGGTCGCCATCACCAAAGTAAGAAGGTCCACCATATCAAAGATAAACAAAAAGAAGCAAAAGGAGCGGAGACGAGGAGGGTCAAAGGAAGACAAATTATTTTGCCCTACATGGAGATGATTCTTACTTTGGAATAAGGTGATTTGCTCTAAGTGGATATATTGCAATGTTCATGTCTATGGCATATTTTATGTTGGCTATTTAGGGTTTAGCCCCAAATATGAAAATACACAAGTGCATTCTCAATGTGAAGTGACCCATAGAATATATATAAGTGTCAGAATAATCACATGTTAGGTTATAAAAATAGGTAGGGTTTTTTGGGCTATTACATGTTTCATGTTAGTTTCTGATGGTTCTAAGTAGATAATAGTTGGTTGGAGATGTTTCTAGGAAACTGGGTCTTCAGATTTATTCAGATTGTTGTGTGTTTCATTTGTGTAAGAATTCTACCATAGAAGCAAACATATCGGTTTTAAATTAACAAATTTGCGCTTTTGACTGCAGGTTTAGCAGGGGACATGCTTTTACCAAAAGCAAGCACAAAAAGAAAAACTAGAAGAAATATGACAGTGGATGGCTTGCATGAGAAGATATGATCTTTGAACGAACTTTGCTAGACAAGAATTTACTGTGCGGAGTGCCTGATTATTTACAGTTTCTCTTGGCCTTCGAAGAAACTAGAGTATTGTTCTTACTTCTTACCTCTTAAGAACTATGGTGTTGATTTGAGAAGGATCGGTATTTTTTCATCTATTAGGCAGGAAAAAATCATAGGGAAGAGTCCTATTGCTAGAATGTATTAAAATAGGTGAAAACATACGAATGATTACAAAATGAAAGAAAGAAAGAATAGTTGTCCTGGGCACTGAGCTATGCCAAAACTAAGGCCCCGTTTCTTGGGTTGCTGTTGAATGGATTATGGGCTGATCAGCTTGTGCACTTGGATTATGCACTAGTGGATGATTCTCTAGTTGGTCAGTTTAATAAGTCCTTCAGCTCATAAGCTCTTCAGCCAGTTTAATAAGTCCTACAGAACGGGGCCTAAATTTTGAAACTGTTAACTCTCAAAAAATCTTTATTAATAAGAATGGACCACCTCTATCTAAACATATTTGGAGACACCCCATCACAGATACATTGATTGCTTTGCAACCAAATGTGGCAGCATCCAAGAGTGATTAGTTTCTTGAAAATGGTGCTGCTTCTCTATGTAGTAACGTTGTTTGTTGCCACGTAATGTTGACATATGTATCCCAAATATAGTTGGTCAAAGCCCAATAGTCTTATGTTAAAGTTGCAATATAGTGTTTGAGTTTATTTATACATAAAGTTGTAATATAGTGTTTGAGCTGATTTATATAGTGTTGATGATTATGTATTTATTTTCGGGTTAACCTTGGCATTTATGTGAAAGATGGCAACAACGAGTTGTCTTTGCTGGTAGATAGGTCTGTGGGAGATTCCAGCATAGATGATGGACAAATAGAACTAATGCTGCATAGGTTGTCGCAAACATTTTATTTATACGCTTTTAACCTCATTGTAATTTCTCTCCTCCACCTTCGTTAGCAATTATTTATCTACAGAGATCCACATTTCATCAGAATGTATGGCTCAACAATATCTATGCTCTTTTGTAAGGCTGCCTTTTCCTTGGACAATTATGACATGATGTTTTATTGTTGCAAAATTTATTCTTATTTGGATGTTATAGTTTGTAGGCATCATGGGTTATGACCTTGAGCTTCCATTAGGTATGTCTTTTGAGTTTTCAAACCAAGAGCTAATAGTTCACAAAATTTAATCAAATATTTTTTTAAGTAGAGATGTATGTCATATAGAGCACGTACGTGGCACAGAAGCATGTTAGTTGCTAGTTTTTATACATTGCAGTTCTCGTTGTAGGTGATGGTGAATAGGAACTAAGCGTGTTAGTTGCTAGTTTTTATACATTGCAGTTCTCGTTGTAGGTGACGGTGAATAGGAACTGAATTATGCTGTACCCTTTAGCTTGAAAAAAAACAGAAATCATACAAAAGCAAACAGAAATCATACATTGCACAAAAAGAAAAGAACAATGAAAGAACTAAAGCCTTGTGAATGTACATACTGCAAGTTCTCTTCGAAGATGGTATGGAAGACCCAGATCTTGGGTTACTCTAGACCTTTGGTTTTGACCTGGCTGTTATATTATGAGAAAATGCTGTTCTGGATATACAGTTATTCAGTGAAGAATTCATAACAAATCTAATAAAGTTCGTAGGGTTGCTTTACAGATACAACCCCCCACTCGGCACTCGAATCCAAATTCACGACTAAGTGCCCATGCATATGTGCACACAGGTGTGCAAGCCCAAACCGCCCACAATGACCTTAGCCGGTGTGAAACATGCAGTGCACCAGAGGCGCAATATAGTACACTCTCATTTCCAAGAATTAAACAAAGAGGAAATAACAAAACATCCGATCACTAGTAAATGCTTGATCTAACTAAAAACCATTCAAAGCAAATAGCTGCCACAATTAAACAATACACAACACAATGCGAATTGACAAAGATTTCCTCAGTTAATTCTGCAATAAATCCAGTTTCCCTCCATTTGGTTATCCAACAGTAGGCTAACAAAAAAAACATCTCACTAAAAAACTACTGATCTGGAATTCACCGCTTTCAGTCCACGTCTAATCTATCTTGCATTGGGCAAACTACAAAATTTTGCTGCACACTGCCAAGCGTCATACACTATGTTAGATATAATCTTGACATCTACTACGAGCCGAGCCGAGCCGAGCCGAGCCGAGCCGAGCCGAGCCGAGCCGAGCCGAGCCGAGCCGAGCCGAGCCGAGCCGAGCCGAGCCGAGCCGAGCCGAGCCGAGCCGAGCCGAGCCGAGCCGAGCCGAGCCGAGCCGAGCCGAGCCGAGCCGAGCCGAGCCGAGCTCGGTCACCGAACGAGCTAGGAAAAAAGCTCGGCTCGGGCTCGTTGAAAGCTCGGTCCGGCTCGTGAGCGCTCGCGAGCCTGATGAACAGCCTAATATGTGCTCTTTGAGGTTTGAAGAAAGGGTGTTTCAGCGGTTTCGATGGAGGATCGCCTTTAGGATGAGATTTTGAGAGCTTTTTTGGACGTATATTAGAGGTATGTCCAGTCATAGACAAGTGGATGGGTCAATTACAAGTGGTATGAGATGAACTAATACCTAGAAGCCCATGAATCCACGAGCCACGAGCGAGCCATGAGCTGAAAAAAAAGCTCGAGCTAATTGACCGAGCTAGAAAAAAAGCTCAAGCTCGGCTCGTTGGCCTACGAGCCAAGCCCGAGCCGAGCCAAAAACCGAGCTGCTCACGAGCAGCTCGCGAGCTCCGAGCCAAAGTGCCAGCCCTAGTAGCTAGTTGGTAGCTTTATGAAGATGCTAGAAGCATCTAGAACATTCAGTTCAACTACTAGTTCATAGATGAACTAGATACTAGAAACATCTAGCTATTACTAGGACTAAAATATTAATAGATAAATTTAGAATGTTCTAGATATATGGGTTGAGCTAAGGTTAATTTAACTTAGCCTATAAATAGAACATATAGGAGCACTTGTAAGCCAAGCTTGAGGACTAGGTCAGCTACAATACAGTGAGCCTCAGTTGCTTCCTAGTAAACATTAGTGTGGCATTTTGTGCGAGTTTTGCTTACTGTTCATGTGAGCTCCTGGGCCAACACACTACCACCCTGTCAATTCTTCTAATCGTATCCCTGCATACTCAACTGCATAAGAACAGATGAATAACAGTATCAGTTCAATAGCAAAACTAGTCCGAAGTAAATTTTAAAGAACAAAGAATAAACAAACCATGTAAATTTAACATTAAGAATCTTCTCCACTCTAAAACCCAGCTTCCTCAGGCCATGATATATTGTGAGGCATAAGCAGAATTTCCGATCGAGTTCAATCTCAGCACAGTGCAAAGTTGGCCTTTTCAGCATATTCTATAAACAAAGGATCAAATGATATTAAACAAAACATACAACAAAGTATCAGGCCTTAATCACGGCATTATAAGCAATATTTTGGAAAAGTTTTTTAAATGTGAACTATGATAAATAAAAAACGTACAGCAGCAAAAGCATTGAAGTTCTTGTCAGCAAAATGCAGCAATATATCGCGTCAGAACTTGATCAAGTCAGCAATTTTCTGGTATCCATTTTCATATTTGAAAAAGGGATAGCCACTATGAAATGCAGAACTGAATTGGAACTGCCAGTCCCTTTAGAGTCTTTCAGAGGGAGCCTGAAACTCATCCACAAGACCATCAACAACAAAATCCAGATTGAAGTAAATTTTACTCCCACATGTGATCTTAAACGAATGCGGATCTGGCCTTCGCGCCCTCTCTGCAAATAAGATCAATTTGTGATTAGCACGCCAACATTGTCCAGACAGTAGTATAAAAGAAACTATTCTGCAGACTCTAGAATAGCTGATGAAGTACTGTCATTGCAAAGAGGCAAAAAAACAGGGGGAAATACATACCAAGGACGTATGGAATAAGATGGCGTGCAAGTTCCTTTGGTTCTTGTAGCAAAATGTTGGCAAATGCAATGGTCGCGAACTTTTCCTCCACAGACCAGAACACCGGGTGTTCCAAAATCTCATCCAAAGAATGCGTGCGAAGCACACAGAAATACCATCATATCTCACATCTCGCTCTATGAAGTAGATCGGTAATCTCCTTTTAGTATATATCTTTTCCAAGAGAATTACTATGAACATCTCCCGAGTGAAGCAAATGCAACAAACACACAAATGGTCCAATCACTTTATCAACAAATATAGATGTACCTTAGGGGAAATTATTAGAAAACATTAAGCATAAATGGGCATCAAAATATATTGAATCTAACCAATGTACCTTAGGGGGGAAAAAGTATTAGAAAACGCTAAGCATAAATTGGCATCAAGATATATTGAATCCAACCGTACCTTTTGTAACCTGTGAAGTTGGGACACCAACATCAGTAACATATTCTCCCTCATACTTCACAAGTATTCCAGAAGCATTAAACATTAAATGTCTTTTCTCTTTCCTGACAACCTGGTGAGAGATAACAGTAAGGTGCCTGCCAAATAATTGCGGTGTTTATCAGAACAAAATAAAACCAAAAAATAAGCAGGAATATGTATTAACACACTACCAAACTCACTTAAAGATCCCTCTAGACAATTTTGAGAAGCAATGCTGATTGTGGTTGGAATTGAAATTGTCATAACACCGTTCTTTGGAGTGCAGAAACATACTAGCTAATGTAGTATATTTTGTTGCGTCCATGGGAATGCCACTTATTGAACTTGTGGTCAGATACAAGTCCGTAGCAGACCCCGTAGACAACGGTCGAACGAAATCTGAAATTTTAGAAAAATCAGACACAAAGAAGTAAATCTTTAAAAGAGGACAACAGATACACACCTAGAGTAGAGCGGCTACTAAACACTGCAGATGTCT
The DNA here is from genome assembly GCA_005191435.1 of Raddia distichophylla. NCBI lineage: Eukaryota > Viridiplantae > Streptophyta > Magnoliopsida > Poales > Poaceae > Raddia > Raddia distichophylla. Next base: position 1,196,072 of record SPJY01032216.1, on the reverse strand, counting down.
TCCTGTACAATGCAAAACTTCCTGCAGCCAACTGCAGAAATCAATTTGATGAAAGAAGGAAAAAACAACAAAGACAAATAATCAAATATATTGCACAGGATTGGCATTGTAACTGCAAGACAGCTCTTTTAGTGGCGGAGCTGGTGAATTTTCAGGCCTAGGACCACTATGCCAAGCGCCTAAACAACCCATACCAAGACACATACCAATAGTTCACAAAAGTAAAGGATGAAATGCATAACTTAGGTCGCATTGATGGAATTTATACCTCCAACCTTCTGGCTGCTGCAATGTGCCGCGGCACCACCCTCTCTCTCTGCCGGCTGCCGTGCGCTGGCTACTGCCTCCGCCCGCTCGCTTCAACCACAGGCCGCAACAAAATCTAAGATCATGGATTAACCGATTAATCATAGGAACAACAAACTTCATACATGAAACTAATTCAAGACCTAGTGATTGTACTTGCAGCGGTCTTACATACTCTTGCAATTTTACAACCAGTAGACCAAATGCAATTTGACAAAACAGTTAATGGTTCATCAACAATATGCGATAATCACAGAATTGCCATGTATTGATAAATTCCATGTTAAGAAGAATGCAGTTTCATAAATGTCAACTTTGACAGTTGACATTTAAACATCCAACATACTACATAGACAACTTCTATGCTTGTCAAAAAGCGTGTTGTCAAAGCACTTACGCAAGGAAAATAGACAACTATCAGAAAATACACTTCACAAATTGCTAGGAGCATGGGAGAGGGAAAAGGGCAGCAAGGGAGCGCGGGAGCTGGGGGAAGAGAGGCGGCGGCGGAGCATGGGAGAGGAAGAGGGGACGGCGACGGCAGAGCAGGGGAGAGGAAGAGGCGGCGTGGGTAGCAGAGGAGAGGGGACGGCGACGGTAGAGCAGGGTAGAGGTATAAGGCAGCAGGGGGGAGCAGGAGAGGGAGGCAGCGAGGAAGCTATGCGGAAAACCCTAGCGCCCTCCTCGCCCTCCCTCCTATGACCGCGTACCTCAAATCGGACTACCCAGCTCCACTTCTCAAACCTCAACAGTCAACCCTATATTCATCTCAAACGGATGCTACAGAGCAAATGTTAAGGTGGTGTCTCACAAACAAAATGGCACAGTTCAAAACATAAATGGCACTGTACATTTTAACACGGGAGATTAATCAGCAAAGTTATGTTCATGTGTGTTGATCATCAACAGAAAAATTATCATAACATTACACATCAACCGTTATATATACTAGAGAAAGTGCTAAAGGGATTAGACTAAAGGGATGTCTAATGCTATGTGTATTTGGTCATCGTTCTAACCCTCAAAACACTGTAGCAATAGGTATGGAATGAAGTATAGTATAAGAGATAGAAATGTAGGAAGGTGGATGAATAGGAATGAGATAGGGATTGTTTAAGGGTAACATTATGCTACACGTATCTTGCCGACATTTTACTGTATGGAATAAAATATAAGAGAGAAAAATATATGGATGGAGTGAAATGGAATATGATTTTGTGTATTGCATTAGACATGCCCTAACACCACAGCATTTATACAAGCACAACTCTAAAACCAATAAAACATTCTATATTTCTTAAATTAAACATATCAAATCCAATATTTAGTCATATGCAAGTCAACCAATAAAAATACATAATCATGCTTTCTTGCAACACAAGCTGGGGTGTTGTCTAGTGGTGTACCTTCTCGATCCGATAAAGAGTGATAGGGAGGATCTTGAGGGACAACCTCTGTAGTTTGTCGGGTCGTCACCCTCAGTAGTTCGCCGGGCAACTGCCTTCTCTCGTGAGCGCCAATCGTCGTTGTCTCTTGCTCAGCAAAGACACCACAACCTCCTCCCTAGCCTGCGCCCAGTCGGCCCCCAATCTCCCGACCCTCACGTCTTGGTGAGGACGAGCCTCCCACACCCTAGCTTACGAACCCTATCTCACAAGTCGGGGTGAGGGGACAAACCTATCTCCCGAGCACTCCCAAACCCCAGGGTGTGCTGATTTTTCGTGTGTTTCCTAAAGGAATTTTTTTCATGGATACCATTATAAACTTCCGATTCTTCGATTTTGCCATTATAGAACTCATATTATTATTATCGCCATTCTTTTTTGCAACATATTGTAAGCAATGCCATTGCGGAGGATTTTTGGAATATACGATATCAAAATACGAATGGAAATACACTCTAATAGGTGGGGCCCACATGTTAATACCATCATCTACTTCTTCCTCACTCTCCCATCCTCACTACTAGAGAACTGACTTTCCTAAGCGGTTGGAAAAAAAGGAATGGACTTTTACAAGCGGTTTAATAGCCCCAAACCAGACCCAAGCCAAGAGTGGACCTCTATAAGCGGTTGGGGGCACGAACCCCTTCTAAAGACCAAGAATCTTAAGTGGTTCATGTCCCCAACAGCTGCTAGAGCTCTAGAAGCAGTTGAGCACACAAACCGCTTAGGATGCTTGGCCTTTATAAGTGGTTTAATAGCCCCAACCGCTTTTAGAGGGTCCTTTTTCGAATAGATAAAAGGAAAGCCCCCCTTTCTCATCGGAGATCACGCGTGGGTGGGTTGGCTAGCTGGGTGAGGTGTGAGTCATGAGGTCCTGGGTTCAAATCTCACCTCCCCCAATATTATTTGCCTCGCTTGTACAGCTTCGACGACCTCAGGGTGGAGGAGGCCGATGACCTCGGGGGTGGCGACTGGCATCCTGGAAACCTCGAGCCTGCCCGGCTAGAGTTGGAGGAAGAGCGCACTTGGAATGAAGGTTAATAATACGGTCTAAATACTTTTTAAAAATATGTTGTCTATTTAATTCGGATAACTCGGATATCTCGGATACGGACAAAAACTCCCACCCCTACTGCCCGGCTAGAGTAGGAGGAAGAGCTCACTAGCCAAGAACGGAGGTCTCCATGTAGGAACGGAAACAAGTCGAGCCGAGCTTGGTTGATCTCGACAAAAAAATGAGCTATGCCCAAGCCAGCTCGTTATTTTAACTAGCCTCAAAACTAGGTTCGGCTCGACACGTTTAGAGCTCCAAGCCGATCCAAGCCAAATTCGTTCAAGCCTAAGTCGAGCCACGAGCCATATGCGTTTTTGCGTTCAAAATGTGTAAACAAGTCCAAGCCGAGCTAGCCTCGACTCGGTCAAAAAAGGAGCCAAGCCTAAACTGGCTCACTATTTTAACGAGCCCCAAAACTAGGCTCGCCTCGAGCTTGCTAACACCTCCGATTCAAGTCGAGCCTGTCCGAACCGAGCTACGATCCGCAAGCTACGAATGAGAGACTTAGCATAACCAGGGAGCAGGCCCCTGCTAGCCCCCCTCTCTCCGCCACTGGCATCTTCGAGCTCGTCATCGCCGTAGGGTGGAGAGATTGGGAGGTGGGAAGGACGGGCCAACGGTTGTATTCGAGCTCGTCGTCGTCCGCTCGTTGTCGCCGTAGGGTGGAGAGATTGGAAGGTGGGAGGGATGGGTCAACGGTTGTACTTGAGCCAGAGCATGTGGGGGTGAGGCGGCGTGGGAAGAGGCTACCTATGCATAGGAAGCCCATGTGCAGTGCGCTTGTATACGAGGAAAAGAGAATGGTGCTGCGTGCATCCATTGCTTGGTGCTTATATGTCAAGACACAACACTTATGTGAACTGAGAGCATATCAAGGGAAAGCCCTAAAATGCGCAGCATTAAACTGAGTGTTGAGTAAAGCAAAAAAAAACTTTTAGTGTAGAATAAAGTGTGAAAAAAATTTAATGTAAGGTATATAGTGGGTAGTGAATAGTGTTCTACCGTTGCTAGCTTTCCTCTGAGTGGACGCCAATAGCCACAACGGCTCTCTAGGAAAAACACCAGTGTGGCTTGAAGGCCAAACTGGAGTACATCTTGTAATGGAGTCCAGCATCTTCTAATTCAGCGATATGGCAGAGCCTATTTAATGATCTTTTTGTGGGCTAAATTTGTGGATTCATGGTATTCACTTGCATTCCTAAATATGGTTCACTCGTTTCATGGAATGTCAATGTGTATGCAAATACACTTGGTATACGGGTGCATTTTGCCAATGCTACCCCGTTGACAACCTAGGCAAGGTATATGGTTTCATGTGGTTCATCAGGAGGGCCTCACCTCACCATCATTTGATGGTATCACGTGGTTTTATCCAATGAGCTCCACCATCGAAAATTCGGACTTCATAGTATGGCATAATGTGGTTTCATCATGTGGATGGGTTGCTTTGGATTTTCATCAACTAGTTGCCCGTTAAATACCCAACCAAGGTTGCAGTGTTGTCTAACTATTTATATAGTAGTAGTTGGTTATAGTAGCATTGACGCGTTCAAAAAACTACTCGATCCCTCCATTCCAAAATATCTGCCGCCATTGATTTTTAAACAAACGTTTGACCATTCGTCTTATTTAAAACTTTATTATAAATATATAAAAATGTAAGTCATACTTAAAATACATTTAATGATAAAGGAAGTCATAATAAAATAAATGACAATTACAAAACCTTTTTTAATAAGACGAATGGTCAAACATATGTTCAAAAGTCAAAAGAGGCAAATATTTTGAGATGGAGTGAGTATTTCTAATTAGTGTTTTGACCTGACCCTGGGGGCTCATGTCTACGTTTGGTTGTAGCTCAACAAAAGTTGATACATACGGAACAAGATCTATGTTTGAACCACATGAAAACTGCGAAACTGAACCGTTAATCGCAATATGATAAAGACTATGTACCCAAGATCATTATTCATTATCTTGTTATTCGAACATTGACATGACTAACCCCTCTGATGTTTACCGCAGAGGAATATGTTGCTAGATAGCGTATAAACTGACATACAATATATGTATATATATATGCTTTAATTAGCCTCGGTAGCACTATTTCAGACCATTGCAAAGTAGCATATTAGTTAACTATTTTGAGCATTCAAATTAATTGTATTTGTAGTGCCACCGTGAGAAGTCCAAGGGAAAATAGAAGGAAAAGGCCTTTACGTACAGATGCATGAATGTTTTCATCCATGGCTGGTGACCGCTTTGCCCAATACAGCACGTCCTTCTTAGTGTATCTGGAGATGTTATTTTGACATGGTTTTTGTTGAGTATTTGAGCTGAAGTATCGTAGTACTATGCATGCGACAGCTGACAAAAAGATTAGCGTACTGCGTACGTAAATGAAATTGGTTTCAACAAGTAACAACAATATTAGGTAGCCCTGGAAGGCATACAGCACATCAAGATCTGTGGTGAGTGTTAGATTCATATTAATCTATTACGTACGAATAAGAATCGACATACCTAAGAATCGACATACCCTGAAGGCCTGAATAGATGGATACCATAACATGCATAGGCTCACCCCTGCTGGGATCGGAAGCTGCTTGGTGGTCGGCCAATTCCATTAGCCATTAGGCGGTCATCTCTGCAGTCAGATCACGATCGAATAGAAGACTTGGACGACCGGATTAAGTTTCCCCAGCCAGATAGCGAGGCATCCATCCATGCATCGATGTGTACTGGGTACTGCATCAGGAGCGGTGGAGGATCGAATCCTGTTGCAGCGAACATGCTGGCAGGCCACCGGAGAATGAGATCGAGGCGAGGAGGCGGCCGGTGGATGATATGCCTGCCTGCCATGGATTGGACTGGAAATCGCGATGCATCCGGCCATGCATCGAGGTACTACTCGCTCGGCATCGCTGGATGATCGAATCCATTGTAGGCTTGTTGCCTACTTGCAGGCAGGCGGCCTCCGGAGGCGAGGAGGCGGATGCTCGCTGTGGACTGGATTGGATTTGACCGAAAGGAGGGCGAGTACGTGGGCAGGATGAACTTGCCTTCTATCGAGTCGTGCTCGTACGTCCAGGGCCCAGGGCCAGGACATAATAATTGCTGGTTCCTGAGTTGGCGTGCATCCAGCACATGGTTACTGATGGCCCGTGGGTGGCGCATTAATTAATTATTAAATATAATTGTCGTTGCGTCAGAGCATCTCCAACGAGGACAGGTCAGCTAGCTACAAAGGTGCTACCATCAGCAATTTTCCTAGGTGGCAGAGAGAGAAATAGGAAAGAGAGTGGAGCCGGCGCTACATGCAGCGCCGGTCTCGCTCAGAAAATGAGAACGGTAGCGATTGCTTGCAGACGGCTTGTAGATAGCACGGTCGCTAGTGTAGATCTGGTGCACCCTTTCTATCTGCCTCGCACGCGAAAGGGGGAAGTATCCCTTCATCACGCGCGCGCCTCCTTCCTCCGACGCGCGCTCCTCCCAAATCCACGCCGAGCCTCCTAGATCCGCGCCCCGACGTCGTAATAACTTCGTATAGCATACATTATACGAAGTTATACGAGCTCTTATTTGGTAAATGTAGGCGAGTGCATGGTTAAATAATTCTAATGATTCGATCAACGGAAATTGCAAGAAAACGAGAAGTATTGGACAGATGTGCTTGCAGTATATAACATGACTACACCTAAACATAGAAGAAGAGAAACCAAGCAACTCAAAGACCGAATTCAAAAAATCAAGAGATGGGTTGCGTGGTTCTGTGCGTCCTGGAATAAGACTAGTTCTATTTATACTAGTGGTCATTCAGATGACATGCTGAAAGAGAAGGCTTTGAAGTTTTATAAGGAGGACTATAAAGAAACTTTTACGGTTATGCATTGCTGGAATGTTCTTCGCCATGAACCCAAGTGGCATGCAGTCTTGGATGATATGGAGAATCCAAAGAAAAGAAAAATGGATGAAGAAGAGGGGGTGAGGGAGAGCACTGTTATTCTTGATGAAGAGCCAAAAGAAGAATGACTTATAGGAAACAAACAAGCTAAGAAATTGCGTAGTGGCAAAGGCAAAGTGGATGGCAAAGGCACTAGTTTGCAAGAAGACATGAAAAAATACATGGAATTGCAAGCTGCGAGTCAAAAGCGCCATGAAGACTTTATAGAGACCCAAAAGCATGTTTCCGATGCCAAGGTTGAGGCAGCGAGGATGAAGAGGGATAGTACTATACTAGAAACGTATAAATCATTGATGAGCATGGATACGAGCTCCATGACGGATGATATGAAGGCTGAGCACATGATGGGCTTGAAGATGATTAGGGATGAACTATTTGGTAGCATAAATTGAGGTACATCGCTGAAACCAATCTGTACTTTTGTGCTGAAATTAACTTGTGCTAGTAGTCCACGTGCAGTCCCAAAACTCATTGATTATTTGCTATGTTGTGCTGAAACCAATATGTAATTAACTTGTGCTGGTAGTCAACATGCAATCCACTAGCAGTCCCAATACCCATTTATGATTTGCTAATTATCATGCAGTCCACTAGCAGTCTCAATACTCATTGATGATTTGCTAATTATCATGCAGTCCACTAGCAGTCCCAATACTCATTGATGATTTGCTAATTATCATGCAGTACACTAGTTATATAGTCCAGGAATTCTCTCTACCCCTATCTTCTCTTAACTTATGTATAGTCCAGAAATTCTCTCCCCCCATATTTCTCTCCATATCGGATCAATCCGATGATTCCTTAGACCCCGCTGATCTATATCCTTATGAAGATTTTGTGGCTGATCAAGATATACTTGACTCATTTGGTCGATGGATTGAAGCGAAGATTAAGGCTTCCTTTGATGATGGGCCATCTAGGCGTCAAAGTGGTCGAAGAAGGTACATCAACAGGGATCATGTAGGAGCTCATGAACGGCTTGTGGCAGATTATTTTGCCGAAGAGCCTCTTTACACGGATACAATGTTCTGTAGAAGATTTCAGATGAGAAGACATCTCTTCCTACGGATAGTGGCCGCTCTAAGTGAAAGGTATGATTACTTTAAGCTTAGAGAGGACTGCACACATCGCCACTACAAAAGTGCACGGCGGCAATCCGGATGCTTGCATATGGGACTGCTGCCGACAGCCTTGATGAGTACCTAAAGGTTGCACAGACCACGGCAATGGATTGTTTGGAAAAGTTTGTGCAAGGGGTCATTGAGATATTTGAAGGAGAGTATCTACGACACCCCACAACCGAAGATGTGGAGCGTTTGCTTCAAGTTGGCCAGTCTCATGGATTTTCTGGTATGGTTGGGAGTATTGATTGCATGCATTGGAGATGGGAAAATTGTCCAACACATGGAAGGGACAATTTACCCGTGGTGACTATGGAGTCCCAACCATCATTTTTGAAGCAGTAGCTTCATATGACCTTCTCATTTGGCATTCTTTTTTTGGTGTCGCTGGTTCTAACAATGACATTAACGTAGTCAACCAATCCACGTTGTTCATTGAGGCACTAAAGGGTGAGGCTCCACGAGTACATTTTTCCGTCAACGGAAATCAGTATGACACGGGGTACTACCTCGCTGATGGAATTTATCTGGAATGGGCTGCTTTTGTGAAGACTATATCATCTCCTCAATTAGAAAAACACTATATCATCTCCTCAGTTAGAAAAACACAAGTTGTTTGCAAGAATTCAAGAAGGAGCAAGGAAAGATGTGGAACGTGCCTTTGGAGCACTACAAGCTTGCTTCAATATCGTGCGCCATCCAGCACGTTCATGGAGCCGAAAGATTATTGGAAACATCATGAAGGCTTGTGTCATTGTCCATAATATGATAGTAGAGGATGAGGGAGAAATGGCTAAGTACTCCATTGACTTGAATGATCCAATGGTGTTCGTTGCTCTTCCACCTGAAGTGCAAAAAGGCAATGACAATAATGCATGCTTTAATGATGTGTTATGTAGGAATGCGACAATCCGTGATCGCAACAGGAGGTGTGTTGGACTCAAAATGCACTATGAAGGCACTTTTGCTCATGCGTGTTGAACTCAAGATGCAATATGAAACACCGTTAATCTTTTACCATTTAATGTAATGAAAAGAAGCTTGTATGCTTCTAAACTTTATTATTGCCTTTTGAATGTTGATGTGTTAATCTGATATATGGTTGTGATCCTCGTACTATTTATGCTACTGTGATAGTTCTTTTGTTTGTGGAATATGTCTGATGCATGGATATTATATTTGCTTGAGAATGCCGACATATATGCATTTTACATATTATTTGTTGTTGTGAGTATGTTACTGCATTACATAGGATTAATGAATTATTATTGGCTTGCGAATGTTTATAGCCAGCATAAAAGACCAGCTGTTGGGTGGCATGTTGGCTATAGTGCTGATGTGGATAGCTCTTGTAGCCAAGCACTATCTGTACCATTGGAGATGCCCTTATTTGAACAAAGACGTTTCTGCAGTTTAGTAGACCTCGGGTGCGCAGTGCAGACTGCAGAGGCGCCGGATGTGCGCGGATATTGGGTCGGGCCCATCTGGCGCGCGCAGGCGGGCCGCTTCTGGCGGGTCGTAGTGCGCGACCTGGCCCAGCCGCGGCCCACAAGTCTTTGGCCCCGGGCCACCCCGCGTCGGCGTCCGACCGCACCGCCGCCTCCTTGGCCGGCCGGCCGGCGAGCGGCGACATCGCGGGCAGCCCGTACCGGCGTGTCGGGGTGCCCACTCGACGGCGACGGTGGGTGGCGCGCGCGCAGTCAAGCCGACACCTCGCCTCCCCTTCCGACTTTGAGCACGTCGTGGTCCGTGTCGTGCTGCACTCGTGCCGATGGCCGCGAGGGTCTAGGCACTAGACCATCGTGTGCCATGTCCTCCTGGTCCGTGGCCAAACGCAGTCAAAGAAACACGCAGCACTGCCCAGTAATCACGAAATAAGGCGAATGCCGACGCACGCACGCACGGCACGTCCTATACCACATTTTTCTGAGATGACGGGAAGAACCAGATCGGTGGAAAAGGAGTCTTGCGATAACTGCGACCTAACTCGGACAACTTGCCTGAGGTGTGGCCACATGTGGCTTTGAACAGAGGAGCCTTGGAAATAATCAAATAAAGGATGAAGAAAAACTAGCAGCCTCAGAACAGCTATCCTGCTAAAACTTTCAACCGGGATAAGAAATGACATCAAAAGCGGTACAGGGATCATGAAGAGGACATCAAGAAGACAGTTAGCTCGTGGAAGAATTGTAAGTTTAAACAACGCGAGCTCTGTAACTGCAGGTGAACATACACTTAACATGCATTGCATTGAAGGAGGGCAGAACAAGCACCAACACAAACCACCAATAATTTGAACTGTTATCATTTGAACACTTCTATTCCAAAGCATTGCAAGTTTGTTCTCATCAAGCAAATGATATTCAATTAAGCCCAAACTAATAAGCGTTATTACATCAACAAAAGCGTTAGGTTTTCATGCACCACTAGCATACAGGCGAGTCCACTCCTTTGCTGCAGAGCACAACATGACATCAGGAATCAGAAGTGGAGCAAAAGGCTTGAATGGTTTTGTTCACTGTATCTACAAATACCTGTCTCAACAGCTTCAACTTCATTGGCTTTCCAGTGTTTTGCAATGTTGTCTGAGAGAGGATCATCTGGATTTGGAGCACTCAACAGTGCCTGGATGCTGGAGTTAAGAGGCGGTAAGGAAGCAAACTAACATAGTAGACAGCAGAGAAATAGAAGAAAGTGAAGAAAACACTCCTCTGCTAATTGAACACAATGATATTATCATGATAAATTGGCAAATCACAATTTTAATTATAATGTAGGCAGGGTAAGGCCACTTTTTGGCCAAACACACAATGGACATCTGAAGCGGTTACCTCAAAAGAACTGTGCGTATCTGAAGAGCAGGACTCCATTTGTCTTTAAGAATGTCGAGGCATATTCTTCCCAGCTGCAGTGAAGTCCATCAGAAATGAGACCACTTTACGGAATGTTCTGCAAATAATACCACTTCCCTACCTTGTCTATGTTGGGATGATATATTTTGGTAAGGAACCTAACCTGTATCAACAACAGTCAAAGGACAAAGTCTGTCAATAACCCTTACAAGTACAGTAACAAGTAGAAAAATACAAATAACATACCAGTATGCGGTAACTACTTAGGTTAAATGACATTAATCCAGAGAGAGGCATATTGATATGATTATATCCATCAGGCACAACAATTTCTGTCTAGGAGTTGACAACTAATATTCCATATTAACCATGATGACAATTAAAACTAGGATGAAATTTTAATCATTATATTAATGATTCATGTGTCAAGATGCATACATATAGAATTCCAAAAAATGGCAAGCGTTGAGCTGAGTATAGAGAAGAAATGAAGCAATCAGAAAACCAAATCTAGTATATAGATACAAAACGTACTAATAATGAAAATACTACATTTTCCTGTTAAAAAGTAATGCTAGTATTCCTGGTCATTCAGATATCATGCAAACAAAAGAATAGAAGATGTGGAAAGCATATGTTAACACCACCTTAAAAAAAAAAGATACAGACATAAGCAAGAAACAAGATTGAAGCAAAGCGAGAAGGCTCACCAGTGAAATTACATTCCAGCTAGTTTGATGTGTAAATTTAGTTATTGAAACAACTATACAGAATAGTTTTTCATCAGTAATAGAAATAGATTGTTGTGTTTGATTACCAACTAATGTAACTGTATGAAAGAGAATTATAACTTGCTATAAAATAAATGTCGGCCCATCTCCACTCCCTGGTCTTAGCATGACAACATCATACAAAGATAACTTGAAAAAGATGTTGAAGTGAGTTGCAACGTACAGCCTAGGATACCTGGATACTCTGAAAATCATCGTATCCGTATCCTGACACTAACCGGATACGACTACGTGTCAGATACGCACCCTGGACATATCGGGTATTTCCCTGATTTTCAAAAAAATAAATTAATTTGGATACTTTTGGGATACTTCACTGACACTTGAGGGATATCTCAGCCAAATACATCTCTCGGTTGGGTACTTTCACTCTGGTCTCTATGCCCCTCCTGACCCGAATCTCTTCCAATCTCTGTGACCTAGACGCTGCAGCCGCCGCTGCAGTCACCACAGGCCTATCGTCGCTGTGACGCTGTCGTCCGTCTCCTGCATCTGGAGCCGTGCAGCGCTGCAGGCCGCCATCGCCCACATCTAGAGCCGTGTGCCACCGCTGACTGCAGTCCTGCCACCACCATCACCCACATGCAGCCCCAACTACCGCGGTGCGCCGCTGCCACCACGTGCTGTCTTTGCCCCATTCAAGTGGGTCGGTGATTCTTTTGTACAAATGGTGGCATATATGGTGTCTTTGCCATGTGGATCTGTTGCCATGGCAAATATAGATGGTGGCATGGTGTTGGATGCTTGAGATGCAGAGATGCTCTCTACCACATATGTCTGCCATTTTTCTTGCCATGGCATGGTGCCCACATATATAGGTTATGTTGTCTTGCAATTGTAGCATGTTGCCTTGCAGATTGCAAGTTTGCGTTTATGCAACATTGATCAGGTAACGATCTACTCCTTTTTACTTTTAGTTATTTTTTATTTTCTGCATGTTTGTATATTTGTATATAAATATAAATAAATAAAAATATATAAAAGTATCCCCGCATTGGTGTTTTTGGGAAATTACCGTATCGCGCTATTGCGTATCCGCATCCCCATATCAGGGCAACATAGCATACAACTAGGGGAAAAAGGCATAATTTGCATCAAAGAGGTTCCTTCAATGGCCAAGAACATGAAGCACGGTTGTGGTCCATATGAATCTTCAACTAATAATATGAAAAACTAACATAACAGAGTCTAGGTCAAGAGTTTACTTTTGGAGCAGCCATTGGATATTCCTCAGGTAAGAAAAGTTCAAGCTTGAAAACTCCACCTGCCCAATACATAGCAGAATAAATGATTGCATGCAGAGTTGCAGACAAATAAACAAAAGAAGACTCCACCCGACAAACAAAACAGTCCAATATAAAAAAAACCTTCATATCAAAACAAGCTAAGTAACTAAAACAATTAAGATCAGACACACATAGTACTCTTGAATAATAAGAAAGAAACTGTTGTTTGTACAAAACTTATCTACATGAACAACTGCACCAGATTTTTAATAACTCTATGTCACATGGAATACATGGCAGATAATTTCCGCGGCACATATCAATTACTTCGGTTTGAATGATTGTGAAGGGTGAAGAAAATCATATGCATTGGATTTTCTGCAATCAGCAAACTGATTAACATATCAATTATCATCATGAATCTGCCATGAATGCTTTGATAGAAAAGAATATACCATGAATCATGAATGAATGAATTAAAACTTGCACCATAAATTGTAAGGAAATAGCAATCGTAATGCAACACAGGATCTGCCATTGTGACATAATTTAGCCCCAAAGGACATTCATGTTTAGAAGAGCTCGTACAGTTGTTGTATGTGACAATAATCAGCAAGGAAGCTACAAAGCTATATTCTGGTGTGTAATCAACGAAGTGCTGAAGGTAGGATGTTAAAACAACGAGAGTGCCATGATCACCAGGACACAGTAACAGCAATCAAAGCCCACAAAACGTTATACAACATGGCTACACCCAGTGCTTCCTATGTCCAATCTGCATTCCACAGTCCAAATTATCGCATAACAGAAGGCACACAGGTTACTGGTATACAAATGTTTTAACTAAAGTCCGAAAAGAGAAGCACCTTCGTATGGAGATTGCGCCGGCCCAAGGATCATGACATTAAAGTAGCGCATGTTCTCCTCCGAAGGAGACGCGCTGATTCCCGGCGCTGCACTCATCAGAGAACGAATCAAACCGCGTCCGAGGCCAGAACGCTAGCAACAGACAACGAAATCCACCAAAATTCCGTCAAAATATTTTTTAAAACAAAAAAATTCCCCCAAGGAGCACCTGGTTCGCTGAGCAGCCGCTGCGTCTCCTGCACAGATCCGAATACCAAACAGATTAAGCACCACAGAGAGATTGATCGAAAGGATAGGCGTGCTGCCTGCTCACGAGACGGGCGGTAGATCTGGGGATGGGGGGGGAGGAGGAAGAGCGATCAGATCGCGAGGCTCACCTTAATGATCCGGCGCGGGAGGTTGCTGTTGGCCATGGAATCGGGCGGCCGGATCTACCGCCTGCAGGGGCTCGTGGGTGGGGGTCGGGGATGCCTCGAGCTTGGCGCCGCGACGGAGGAGGCGGAGACGAGAGGTCAAAGGAGTCGTCAATGGTCGGGGAGGAGAGGGAGAACCCGAACCGGAGGCGACGGATGGGAGATTGGACGGAGGTATGGTCGATGGCTCGATGCTTGTCCAGTTGTCCTTGATACCTTGCAAGTTGCGCCCCTTTTACCAAACTGCACCAGACGCTGAGCTCTGTCTCCTGTTTAAAGCTTAGTAGTTTTTGTTTAAAAAAAAATCGGTGGTTTTAATACACTTGGCAATAGTTGGCAAGTTGGCATTATCTAAGTAGAAAATCATTGCAAATTGTATCGTTGATCATTGATTAGACTATAGCATGCAACGAAGTATAAGAAGAAAAATTCATGTGTCTTGTTAAGAAACTATTCAGCTTATTTTTCGTGCTTGACAGCGCGACAAGCTTATCTTTTGCTCTTGTGCCCACGGACGGCAAGATTGTCCATGGCCTCACTCTTTCTTTCCCTCATATGGTATTTTACAAAGAATATTTTCTTTTGTAAAAAAAAAATCAGGTGTGTCGATGAGGAGGTCAGCAATCGTTGACTGCAGGGGAGCCAAGGTGGATGGGACTTGGGAGAAGCGAAGAGGGATCGTAGGCACCGGCTTAGCCACGGTAGAGAGGAGATGGAGAGAGTAGAAAGAAGAAGAATCCAATTTTTTGTCACGATTTTACACTGTTTTTGCGGGAAAAAAAAAACCATGAGTGATAATAGGGTTGTACATGGATCATTGCATGTGATTAATAGCGGATACAACGTGTGAAATTCCTTATCCGAGGGTAAAAGTTGTGCTCGTATAAAATAATTCATCATAGTAGATTACATGTTCCTTAGAGGAATAAAAAGATGAATTAGCCTTATCATGTTTTTTAGGGGTTGAAATTAGTCGGTTAATAATTTATGACATGACTATAGAAATATTTTGTATAAAATATGTTTTATCCTATAAAATTAAAAATATATCATATAAATACATTTATATTTTCTATATTTAAAAAATAATAAAATATAAGTTAAAATAGTTTTATACCGTAGTTAAGATAAACATTTATGTTCAAAGCTGGCTAACAGCCTAGAGGCTATGCGGTCCCTCCTCCCCAGTCCCCACCCACCCTCCTAGTGCTTAGGATAATCTTGAAACGAACAAATAGGTATGTTCTGATTGTTTTTTAAGTGAGCAATACAACATATTCAACTCATGCTCGTTTGCAAACTTCTAAGCCTGAGCCTAACCAAACAGGGAGCCACGGGTGACGATGGAGGCCTGCTTGAAGACAAACGATTTTTCTGGCTTGCTTGCTCCGTTGCTCGGCCCATCTTTTCTGGCCGCTTACAAATGGCGGGCCGCGTAATGGGCTATCATGTCTTGTCTTTGATGCTGATCCATGGAATGAACGGCCATTAACCCATTATTTGGTATGAACCACGAAAACACTTTATTGAACGGTTAGAAAACCAGTCCAAATTATTCTTGTGTAGTTTTTGAGAAAAGGAAAAGCTATCAGAAAAAATGAAATGGGAATATGGATGGGACTCGGTGGTTTCAAGCTACCAACTTAAGGGCTACAGCAACAAAAGGCGTGGAGTATGAAGTATATGAACTACATATTCTCTAAAAGAGAAGAAATTAATGAAAAATGAGCTACAGAACTAGATTCCAGAAGGACAAGCAATACTGAAGATTCCTACCTCCTGGTTCGGTGGTTTCCGGTGCTAACCGAATGGATAGAAAATGCCATACTTGCTCTGTGCCTCTGTCGAAGTGTTGTGAAGTGGTAGATAGATTAAGGCCTTGTTTGTTTCAGATTAACGTAGCGTTGCGTTTCGCTGTAGCAAATTTGTGACCCCCTCAAAATACGTCTTAACGAGTTCAAAAAATTATGAAAAAATATTTTACAAATTTTAAGAAGTACTATTTAAAACCCCACAAGAATGACTACAAAACATTACATCATTTGGCTTATACAAAAATAACAAAATTTTATTTAATTTTATTTAATCTGAAACAAACAAGGCCTAAGGCACCTATGACTTGACATTTATAGGCCGACTGTCTTATGCTGAAAGACAAATCTTTAGCGGAGGCTTGCAACGGAAGCAACCCAACGACATGCATTTCCTTCCACAAGAGGAATACCTTTTTTAAAAAAAATTATAAGGCAGTTTATTTTTTATTCTCGGACCGTCGACTAAATTTTCAAATAATCAGTGTTATCATAAATAAACAAGGGCATAAATTAGATTTTATTCGAAATAAATAATGCTCACACACAATACCTATTAATTTAAATTACGGAGGCAAGTTCCACTCATCGAATTTCCAATTTTTCTTTAAATATATATATATGGCTGACTGTTAGCTACATTTGTATTAATAATATTTATTTTGTCTAAAAATACAAAATTTTACACAAACATGGACGACATATTTTACAGTAGATGAAGAGAGAGGTGATTATAGAGGTGGGTGGTATATAAATATAATATATAGTCGTGTAAAAATAGAGTGAGCGATATAGAGATGTTGGGATAAATGTTTTGTTCTTTTTAGCTTAAATTAAATTAAACTAAATTTTGTTATTTTTGTACACACTAAACGATGTCGTACTTTGTAGCCATTTTATGGGGTTTAAAATAATTCTTTTTAAAATTAATTTTTTTTCTTAATTGTTTGAATTCTCCAAGTCTTTTATCGAGTGGTCACAATTTTTTCAGATTAAAACTTTCTACATTTTTAAGCTGAAAAGAACAAAGTCAAAGTGCAATAATTATAGAAGAGATAAGATAGAGGGGATAGTTTAGAGGATAGCATATCCAAAGGTGTAGCTAATCACTAAATATAAGAATTGGACATGTCATCTATAGCTAGCATATGACAACCTCTTCAATGAAATAGTTATAACATTATCTAAAAGATTAAATGTGATTCCATATGTAATAGATGGTAAGTGCCTTAAAATCAGATATAACTTAACTGTAAGATAGTAGCTAGCACATTCTTCTCTCCTTCACGTAAGTAAAAAAACTGAGTTGGAGATGCTCTAAAGGGGAGAATGAAGGAGCAGCTAGGGATGCTCCAGGCCTTGTTATTTTCAGCCAAAAGTACTCCTCAAAAGAGATCTTGGTGAGTACAAAAAATGTTTTAGAAACTCTTAACAACTATTTAAAACCCAAAAATACTATACTACAAAATACTACATCATTTAATTTATACAAAATGATAAACTTTTATTTAATTTAATTTTAGCTAGCAAGAACAAGGTCCTGATCACCAAAACAGACCTGCAGCAGCGTTGCGATAGGCCGTACCCCAAACAGATGTTTGAAATTTTGGGGCAACATCACAGCAGAGGATACTGTTATACTGCATACAAAATCTCCGTTGAATTTTCCGCGATGTTAAGCAGGTGATCATGACAAGGTACAGAACCCGGATTGATCACACATTTTTTTCATCAAAGCATTTTCGAAACAAAGTTACAAAACAGAAAGCCAGAGTTACATGCCTACAATGTCAATAAAACAAGAGAAAATTGCACTGTAGCTCCCGGAACTTGTAACAAATTTCACGAAATCCCCTAAACTTTGAAATTGAATTCTCAGCTCCCGGAACTTGTCTCCGTTTGCACGGTTAGTCCTGAGCCGTTAGGATCCGTTAAAAATTCCGTTAAACGGTGACGTGGCGCCCACGTGGCCGTTAAGTGCTGACGTGGCCCAAAAAATCCGAAAAAAATAAAAATAAAAAACCTCAAAAAATCTATAAAAAATCATTAAAAAAAACAATTAAAAAAATTCAAAAAAAATCCAAAAAAATCATAAAAATGCAGATAATTCATAATATTTTTTAAAAAAAATATAGAAAAATTTAGTAAACCAAATTTTCGCGATGTTAAGCATCGTATAACTTCGTATAATGTATGCTATACGAAGTTATTACGCATACCGTAGTTAAGATAAACATTTATGTTCAAAACTGGGTAACAGCCTAGACGCTATGCGGTCCCTCCCCAGTCCCCACCCACCCTCCTAGCGCTTAGGATAATCTTGAAACGAACAAATAGGTATGTTCTGATTGTTTTTTAAGTGAGCAATACAACATATTCAACTCATGCTCGTTTGCAAACTTCTAAGCCTGAGCCTAACCAAACAGGGAGCCACGGGTGACGATGGAGGCCTGCTTGAAGACAAACGATTTTTCTGGCTTGCTTGCTCCGTTGCTCGGCCCATCTTTTCTGGCCGCTTACAAATGGCGGGCCGCGTAATGGGCTATCATGTCTTGTCTTTGATGCTGATCCATGGAATGAACGGCCATTAACCCATTATTTGGTATGAACCACGAAAACACTTTATTGAACGGTTAGAAAACCAGTCCAAATTATTCTTGTGTAGTTTTTGAGAAAAGGAAAAGCTATCAGAAAAAATGAAATGGGAATATGGATGGGACTCGGTGGTTTCAAGCTACCAACTTAAGGGCTACAGCAACAAAAGGCGTGGAGTATGAAGTATATGAACTACATATTCTCTAAAAGAGAAGAAATTAATGAAAAATGAGCTACAAAACTATATTCCAGAAGGACAAGCGATACTGAAGATTCCTACCTCCTGGTTCGGTGGTTTCCGAAGCTAACAGAATGGATAGAAAATGCCATACTTGCTCTGTCGAAGTGTTGTGAAGTGGTAGATAGATTATATGGTTTGCAGGGCACCTATGACTTGACATTTATAGGCCGACTGTCTTATGCTGAAAGACAAATCTTTAGCGGAGGCTTGCAACGGAAGCAACCCAACGACATGCATTTCCTTCCACAAGAGGAATACCTTTTTTAAAAAAAATTATAAGGCAGTTTATTTTTTATTCTCGGACCGTCGACTAAATTTTCAAATAATCAGTGTTATCATAAATAAACAAGGGCATAAATTAGATTTTATTCGAAATAAATAATGCTCACACACAATACCTATTAATTTAAATTACGGAGGCAAGTTCCACTCATCGAATTTCCAATTTTTCTTTAAATATATATATATGGCTGACTGTTAGCTACATTTGTATTAATAATATTTATTTTGTCTAAAAATACAAAATTTTACACAAACATGGACGACATATTTTACAGTAGATGAAGAGAGAGGTGATTATAGAGGTGGGTGGTATATAAATATAATATATAGTGGTGTAAAAATAGAGCGAGCGATATAGAGATGTTGGGATAAATGTTTTGTTCTTTTTAGCTTAAATTAAATTAAACTAAATTTTGTTATTTTTGTACACGCTAAACGATGTCGTACTTTGTAGCGATTTTATGGGATTAAAATAATTCTTTTTAAAATTAATTTTCTCCTTAATTGTTTGAATTCTCCAAGTCTTCTATCGAGTTGTCACAATTTTTTTAGATTAAAACTTTCTACAATTTTAAGCTGAAAAGAACAAAGTCAAAGTGCAATAATTATAGAGGCAATAAGATGGAGGGGATAGTTTAGAGGATAGCATATCCAATGGTGTAGCTATTCACTAGATATAAGGCTATCTCCAATGGGAGACTCTAAAGGGTTCTCTACCCTATATTTAGAGGATAAAGCATCCCCTACATGCTCCAACCGAGTTCCCTAAAACATCCCCTAAAGTAAGGGAGAGGAGAAAGGATCCTTATAAACCTCTCTCCTCCCCTATCACTCATTTGTCCTCTTAAACAATTAATTAAGTAAATTTCAAATATGCATAATACATTTAAGGTTACCACAAATATGGATATAAAAAATCTGTTTCAAAATTATGCGTCTAATACGGGTTTTTGACCTATAGGGGATGAGATTTAGAAAATGTGGTTGGAGATGAATGTATTATAGCGAAGGAATTTTTTTAGAGGATGCCTGTATATAAGGATATCAGGGATGAAATTTAGGGAACATGGTTGGAGATAGCCTAAGAATTAGACATGTCATCTATAGCTAGCATATGACAACCTCTTCAATGAAATAGTTATAACGTTATCTACAAGATTAAATATGGTTCCATATGTAATAGATGGTAAGTGCCTTAAAATCATATATAACTTAACTGTAAGATGGTAGCTAGCACATTCTTCTCTCCTCCACATAAATAAAAAACTGAGTTGGAGATGCTCTAAAGGGGAGAATGAAGGAGCAGCTAGGGATGCTCCAGGCCTTGTTATTTTCAGCCAAAAGTACTCCTCTAAAGAGATCTTGGTGAGTACAAAAAATGTTTTAGAAACTATTAACAACTATTTAAAACCCAAAAATACTATACTACAAAATACTACATCATTTAATTTATACAAAATGATAAACTTTTATTTAATTTAATTTTAGCTAGCAAGAACAAGGTCCTGATCACCAAAACAGACCTGCAGCAGCGTTGCGATAGGCCGTACCCCAAACAGATGTTTGAAATTTTGGGGCAACATCACAGCAGAGGATACTGTTATACTGCATACAAAATCTCCGTTGAATTTTCCGCGATGTTAAGCAGGTGATCATGACAAGGTACAGAACCCGGATTGATCACACATTTTTTTCATCAAAGCATTTTCGAAACAAAGTTACAAAACAGAAAGCCAGAGTTACATGCCTACAATGTCAATAAAACAATAGCCAAATAGCAGGAACAGACGTCGATGTCAATAAGAATTTCTAATCTTAGATCATATACTACCCGACTGCAGACTACAATGAACCTAAGCAGAAGAGCCGGGACTAACAGAATATCACAAGGATGGTGCTGGTGTGTTCAATGCCAAGCCATCCTACTGGTGAGCGCCACCATCTCACGGACTTCCCGCTGATAATCTGTACAAAAATGTACAGATTAATCACATCAAAATTGTTTCAATTAATTGAATCAGAAAACAGTATTAAACAAAATCTGCCATTATGGTACAATAGGCCAAGGTATATCCACCCATGCTAAATAGCAAACAATTTGTGTTCAGTTCAGAATAAACATATGGATGTCGCAGCTCAATATCAAAGTTATAGCATGTTTTGCTCGAGTCTGGAAACGAATGAATTCATTTGGTCCTTACCAGTTACCTCTATTTTCAGTAAAGATATAATCCTTACTCGTTCACATATCTACTGTGTGGACTAAATATGGTTTTGTTCATAGTTTCCCAATCAATTCAACTCTCAAATATGGCTTTAGGTCTGTAGATAATGAGGCATGATCTATGTGAGAAATAATTGGTCAAGAATGAACTTTATAAACTTTGCCTAGAAAAAAGTGACAGCAGAAAGGTATTAAAATTCCAAAATAATAGGAGACCATAATAGAGGTGGCCATGGGCCAACATAACAGTGGCCTGTTTACCTACCCATGGCCATGGGGCAAAAAACCTAATAGAGGTGGCTATGTTCTTTATTTTGTGCTCATGTTCTTGGATGCAAATTTCCGCCTAATGGGTAACAGGAACATGCATGGATCAATCTCACCAATGCCAATTTTGCCTGTATGCCCGCATAATAGAGTGATACACCGAACCCAATAAAACAGAACAACGCATATTGGACCAGCCCAATACACCGACCAAAATCTAATACTCTAACCTAATTCACAACTTCAATAACCAAGCTAGGTGTTGCGCACGATTCCCAAACTCTGCATAGGCATATTGTCTTTACAAAAGCCACATGCACCTTCTCATTAAGGATGCCACCTCCAGCCCTCCAGCCACTTATCAATGTGACCACCACCATTTTAGCTGGCACAAGTCTACCACTACCTCATGGAACCCTGCTTTCAGTGATCCAGCCACTTAACCACTGGGATTCAGTGAACATGCTGCTGCGGTCATAAATTAGATGCCACCATCAGGATCCATTTTCATAGTCATAGGTGAGTTCTTTCCTGTGATGTGTTTGAATTAGTCGGTGTTGTTTCTTTTACAAATTGATGCAAACAGAATGGTGAATTATTGATATTTTCTCATATCTGTGTATTGTGGCTACTTGACTATGGAACAAGGACTTGGCAGGCGTCCGGACATGCCAGCAGGTAACAAATACCTATGAGCAATGGTCACAGGTGAAGTTTATGAGATGGCGACCCTTGGCGGGCATACCTATGGGCAGGAAAAAAAGTCCAGTGGGCATGAGTACGAGCAACTGGTGAACACTACCTGAGCCTGAGTCCACCACGCCTTCTTGCCATCCATGTTCCCACCCAGTCATGATTTCCGAAAGAAAAGAGAACCACAAGCAGAGCTGAGTTTTGATAAATCACAAGTGTATGAACTAGACTAGTACCCATTCTGTAAAGTACCCATTCTGTAAACTCTGATCAAACTGATCAATCACTAAAAACTCATAAATTCCACTAACCATACAGATTTGATGGAAGAAAAACTTCCACTAGACAAGCATACATTTGTGTCAAACACAGGCATGTTCAACCCCTTAGAACACCTTACCGAAAATCATAGAACACGAGGAGAGTTCAACCAGATAGAAATATGCTTGATCATATGCATATATTAACATACACAATGCCTAAGTCGATTCAAGCTTAGTGAATAAAAATAAATGCAACGAGCAAAATCAAGCTGAGCTCACTCAAGCTTGTTTACAGCATTATTATTGATGTCACACGCTAAATATTTACAACGGACCTCAGCATTTCCCCAGCAAACTAAAAGTGGCAAACACCAATGATCTGTTTATATTTCCTACCATACAAACACTCGTGAATGTTTTTCCAGAGTTCAACCAGATAGAAATATGCTTGACCATATGCATATATTAACATACTTGAGCTTGAACCCATATCAAGCTTAACTTCACTAGACTCTTGAGGGCTTGACCATTAACGAACATCACATATTAACATACACAATGCCTAAGTCGATTCAAGTTTACTGAATAAAAATAAATGCACCGAGCAAAATCAAGCTGAGCTCACTCAAGCTTGTTTACAGCATTATTACTGATGTCACATGCTAAATATTTACAACGGACCTCAGCATCTCCCCAGCAAACTAGAAGTGGCAAACACCAATGATCTGTTTATATTTCCTAGCATACAAGCACTCATGAATTTTTTCCCAGTATGTAAGCCTTATTCACAACTAAAAAGATGATACATTTACTCGTAGACCTGACCACTATTAACCAAAACATAAATAACACTCCACTCCCCCTTTTCAACATTCTAACTATTGATGGGATAGCATATGAAATTCTGCCTCTACACAATTCAAACATAGAATCGCAGCACGAATCACTGAAACATTGACTCAAGTACAAGTACCACATATATATATCTACAGTAACATTACATCATTATACTAGCAACATATCAATGAACAATAATCTACGGCAGTGTTAGTCTAGAACTAAAAATGCCAAATCAGACTTTACCTAAACACTTCCTGGCGTCAAAGGTAGGTGGATGTGGAAACGAAAGGCAGAGCAGCAACAGAGGAAACAAACTCCACTGCACCGGAAACATCAGCTGCAGCCCCTCCGCTTTTCTTGGAACGTTTTGCCCTAGCAAGCTTCACATGTGCATCAACAAAGTTCTCCATGCGCTTCACCTCCAGCTGCTTCAGGAAATCAATTCGCTGCCGCTCTATCTCCAGTGCTTGCTTTTGTTTCGCACTCTCAATGCGCTCATACATCTCCGCAAAAGCTTCGATGGCCTTTGCCAGTTCCCTGAAACCTCCGTCACCACCACTGACACCGCTTAAAGCTTGATGGCGGCTGCGCTTGTTGCTATTGCCAGACCGCGAAGACACAGAGCGCGATGGAGAGGGGCCCAGGTTGTTATTTCCCACATCATCAGAATCCTCAGAATCAGACGCCGCGGCGGCCGCAGCAGCGGCTTCCTTCTGGATATACGCAGCTGCAGGGAGCACAGACCCGCCACAGTAATTGGGCAGCGGCAGAGCCAAGGGCAGAGGCGGGGACGGCGAAGACGAAGGCGATGGCGGTTTCCTTGCGGTGGAAGGACGGATGGGCAAGGCGAAGTGAGGAGCCGACGCCGGCGAGGGCCTCTTGGAGGCGGCCGCAGAGAGCGTGGGGCCGACGAGGCGGTCGAGCTCATGGTAGAAGGCCCAGGAAGAAGGCGCGTTGCGGGCGCGCTCGGCCTTGTACTTCTTCTTGAGGGTGTCGACTCGGTTCTTGCACTGCACGTCGGTGCGCGGCGGGCGGCGGCGCGCGGCGGCCCCGCGGCGCGAGTTGACGGCGTCGGCCACCTCCTGCCACTGCTTCTGGCGCAGGTTGCCGCGGTTGAGGTCGACGTAGCGGCTCCCCCATGCCCCCACCAGCGCCGCCGTCTCGCCCTCGCTCCAGCAGTCCTCCCTGTAGGGCAGGTTGGGGTTGGGCGGCGGCAGCCGGACCCCTCCTCCTCCTCCCCCCGATGCGGCCGCCGCCGCCGCCGCCGCCGCGACAGCCATCTCCCTCACCTCCATCACCTCAGATCCCGCACCAAACCCTAACCCTAAGGCAGCGCGACAACCAACCGCGCGCGCGTCGTGGTGGTGGCGTGAGGCGGGGGAAGTGGCGGGCGGTGAGGCGAGGGGTGGAATAAAAGGACACGGCGAGGGGTGGGGCGCCGGCCGAGTCCGTCACGCGCTCGGCACGTGAGGGTGACCGGCGACGCATCGGTGCGTGACCGGATCGGAGACGTGCCGCCGTTTGGATCCGTTTGACCCCCCGGCGAGCCAGCCAGGGGCGTGGGTTCTCGGGTTCCGGACGGGGCGGATAAGGACAGGCATCCGCGCGCGGCGAGCGTCGGAGACCGGACGGGCGGAGGCGAGGAAATACTCCTACTACTACGGTGGCGGCGCGAAATTACGCGCGTGCCCCCCGCACCGCGCGGGCCGGCAGGGTCAGAGGCGAGACGAGCGGCCGAGCGGGCGGGCACGCCGAGGAGGAGGAGAGAGAAAGGGAGAGAAGGAAGAGTCGGCAGGCGAGGCACGCCCGCGGGGTGGGGGTTGGGTGGGCCCCACGCGCGGGGAGCCGAGCTTGGCTGGCTCGGCAATTATTGCTGTCCCTGTTGGGTGGTGGCGACCTGCCCGGAAAATAGGACGGACGGCCGGCCAGCCGGCACCTGCTTCCCGCCGTCGGATCGACCGACCACTCTCTGGTGGCAGATGGCGAGATGCATCACAGCATCAGTGCATCGCCTGATCACCTCCACCTCACCGGCTTCTACTTTTAGACCTAGTTCCTTTCAGCTTAACGTCTTAACAGCTTATCTATGTTTTAAAAAGGGGAAATTGCCCAATACCATTATAGAAGAAGTCACATTGCCAAAATACCACTGTCCCCACATGTCATACACACATTGGGTCCCACATGTATTTTGGCAAAGTGAAGATTTCATAATGGTATTTTGGCAATTTTACCTTTTAAAAAGATATATACTTTGAGTTTTTTGGATCTTTTTTTTTGTTATTTTGAAGGTGGGTCCTAATGATTTAAAAAGCAAGTCAAACGAAATGAATCTGAATCTCGAGACTAACTTAAGAAGCTCTCGAAGTTTAGTTATTTCAGCCGTTTAACTGTTCAGCCGTTCAGATCAGCTCAAAAGAACAGGACGTTAGTTTTTACGGCCATTTCTGTGAAATTCTTAAGGTCTCCTTTGGCAACATTATTAGTACTACAAGACTTTGGGTTCCATGGGGAAATTTGGAGGAACACGCGTCGTGGAGCGACAAGCGAGCAGAGCAGCGTGGCGTCACGAGAACAGCACGTCCAGCCCACGACAGAACCGCGTAAATTCCTCGCGATCGTACAGCGCAGCGCAGTGCAGGGCAGCGTCGACGCGGTCTCGGGGTAATGGTTTGACGTGGCCCTCCCCTCCGCCCCAGCCTGCCTGGCGCGACCGGCGGCCGGCGCGGCGCGCGAGTCGTCGTCGTCGTCCGCACGCATTGAATCGGCGGCCTAGCTAGCGTGGTGGAGCAGCAGTGGTGGTAGTAGTACCACCTACTCATGTCAGGCTGGCGCGCACCCGGACCGGACGGCGGGCGCGCGCTCCAATCCCAAGCCATGGACTTGGTAACCACCGCCACAACCGTGACGCCGCGCATCGGATTCGACGACCCAGTCCAGCGCCGTGCCGCGGGCAATGCTTCGCTTGTACGCACGCAGCCCACGACCGTCCGTCCCTACCCAACCCATCAATTCCCGGCCGGTACCGACGCCGGCGCCGGGGATCGCCGTCGCCTTCACTGACGCTAGCTGCAACGTACTGCGACCGATCGACGATCGGCTCACAGCGATGCCTGCGCCATACGCATCTGAGTCCTGAAACTTTTCAACACGCGAGTAGCGTGAGGGAGGGGACGGCCACGGGGCATGGGGCACCATGTGACACTGGCCGCCGCGCAGGAGCTTCACGCGAGCCACGTTGCAGCCGCCTTAGGGGCCGGAGCGCCGGACAGTTTTGGCGCGGAAGACTGTGAGATGCGGCGTTTCCGGCTTGATTGAAGGGGAGTTATCGCGAATTCGCAGGTGGTGCACTGCAGACTAAGGTTTAGCGCCATAGGCGGGGTGGGCCGTGGACGTGGAGTGATGCTCCCGACAATTAGGAGCGGAGGGAGGGGATGGACAGACGGACGAGCGAAAGCGAGTAGATAGCCGGCGATCGAGTCCTGCTGCGCACGGTGTCCGGCCTCCTATCGCGGCTGGTGGACAAGTGAAACCACGTCCTTCGCCAGTCGGACTGATGGCAACTCGCGGGAACGGAAGGGGTGCGTGCTAAATCCTACAGTACACACATGTTTCAAAATAACAAAAACCGGAACATGCATCCCTATGCCAAGAGATCTATATAAGATGTCTCGATCTGATCTTGATCTAGCCCACGTCTGAGTAAAAAATCTATCTCGATCCATTAATACCGCAAACCCAAAGAAGAGAACGGGGGACATATGATGGCTACTGGGAGGCATCCACCCATCAGTCAAGCACCATTTTTATTGTGGGGAGTAAGGAGTCCAAAACTAGAATATGTATCCCTATGTCTAGCAGTCTACAAAAGATTGCTCGACCTGATCTTGACCTAGTCTACATCTGAGTAAAGGATCTATGTCAACCCATTGATACCGCAAATCAAAAGAAGAGAATGGGAGAGATATGTTGGCTATTGGGAGGCGTTCACCCATCAATCAAGCACCATTTTTATCATGGGGAGGAAGGAGTCCACTCGTCGTCGTTGTTGACGCCTTAGAGAGAAGGAACCGCGGCTTCCATATCAAGGGTTTTCGGTGGGGACATGGTGTCATTGAATCTGCATGCCGCCGTCACTAAGATCTATGTGTCGTCGTGGATGGACAGAGGCGGTGGGGGTAGTCGTTTGGAGTGGGCTGAAGCGATCCTAGCAATAGGAATAAATTGCAGTTATGGCCGAGTTAGGATAGACTGGACCCAACTTGGATGGAACCAACAACCTGATCTAAACTTCTTCCAGTTGTCAAGTTGGGTTAAGTTAGTATATGACAAGTTGGGTTAGATTGTAGATCCCTAGTGTCATCGTGCTACTAACAAACTTATACTAGAACTTGTTAGGTAGGTACATTCACTACTTCTCTCCCCCACAATCAAACCCAACATTTTCATTGGTATAATCAAACGCGATGCTTTCACAATCTGTCTAGATTTCAATCATTTAGGTTAATGAAATCAAGACTGGAGTTTTTTTTTCTATCCCTAGTGTTTTTGGAATGGAAGATTATGAATTGACATTCTAGGATTCACCGTTCAAAACTTTTTTCTCGATGAAATGTCACTCCAACTACTTACCGATGAATTCCCACTCATCTTGTATTCTCATGTATCGATGAGCTCGTCTTGTATTCTCATGTTCTTTTCTTTTAAAAAGTGAAAAATTCACATTCGCCTTATATATATATCATGTTGCCTACTCACTCCGTTCTAAATCGTAGTTCACTGTTGACTTTTGGAGACGTCTTTTGACCATTTGTATTATTCAAAAAAATAGTGCAAACATGCAAAAATATAAGTCATGTTTAAAGTATGTTTAATGATAAAACAAATCACAACAAAATAAATAATATTTACATATATTTTTTAATAAGACGAATGGTCAAATAGAATATCCAAAAGTCAACAGTGAACTACAATTTGGAATGAATGGAGTATTTTAAAGTAATTGGTTTAGAGTTTTAAAAGTATATAATGGCAATATAATAATATGGTAGTATAATTGAGATCTAACATTCGTTTAATTGGAATCATTCATAAAAATATTATCTATATCATTGTAGTGCAAATAATATTTGGATGCTATAAAAAGTTGGCAATCAATTTGGGTAATTAGATCGAGAAGATTTGTTGCTTGCATTCATTTTAGCTCACTGTAAAATATTCACCCTTTTCACAATGTTTATTGTATCTGCTACCCGATCACAAAAAAAAAACACACTGTTTTGAACAAGCACAATCCTTGAAATACAACATTCACCGCTAAGTATTACTGCAATCTATTTTTTTAAATAAACTTATTGATGCTACTTTTTAGACAAATCTACACATTTATACATCCGATATAAATTTTGAAAGGGCACTAATAGTTAAACTTACATAACTTTAATTCTGAGAATACCGATGGACCCTTAAAGAAATGAAAAGGTGATTGAATAAAACAAAAACTCAAGTTTTAAGTAAAAAAATGATATGGTCGGAATAACGGAGGACGAAGCTCAGACCAAAAAAAATTGACAGGTGGAGGGAATCAATACGATTGTTCAGCAATGACCTGGTGACCTCTAGTTTTTTATTAACAAACCTCGGTAATAAAATAATAAAAAAACTACAAGCAAAAATCACGAGGATCAGCGGTAAAAACCACCAGCTCTGATAAGAAACGATTTGAAAGCCTAGAAAATCTGCTACTAAGAAATTAGGACATGAAAACCCAAACATTTGTTTGGGATCAACAACACACACGGAAAGAAGAAAACTAATTCTAAGACCAACTCAAGCTGTGTTATCCGAAAAGCAAGATCATTTCAAAATCGCTTCTCTACCCGATGCCAACAAATCACAAGAGAAGCTGAAGGATCTTAGCACTCGGTTCTTGTTGCTGCCACTTCCTAAATTTGATCACACTCACACAATTGACCTAGAGGAACCGAAACCATCGAAAAATAGTTTCGAAAAGGTCGCATCCTTCCGATCGAGACATAAAAAAACAGCTGGCAACAAGGTCAAATGCACCAAAATGCAACCTTTCGATGAGCGACCAATGAACTCCGCTATGACACTAGAATCGAGGCTTCACCATTAAAGACACATTTAATAAAAACTCTATCCCATTATTTTACCCCTAATTGATGGTTTGAACATCTCTCGACTGCAGATTCGATAAAACCTACATCACCGACTACCCATAGGACGTCGGTGATGAGTACGACTGACCGATCTGTGCCTTGCTGCTTCTCTTCTCTCTTTCTTCTTTGACGACTAGGTTTTTTTGTTTCCTCTTCTAGATATTATCCGTCGTTGTTCATTGTCTTTGCTAACTCTGATTATACCAAAGCAGTTAAAAACCCGACGATTTTCATGGAATTAACCAAAATTAATTGTTTTGAGTAATTAACCGACAATAGGCCAAAAAAAAATCCGATCATCCAATTAGTTTGAAACGGCAAACCGCTCAGTTTTACTCGTTTTTCACAGGTTTTAGTGAAAATCGAAACTGTTGGGAATCGGGGTATAATTTTTTTTTCAAACCACCGCCGGTCACACGTAAGGAAAAAAACAACATCACAGGTCTTACTTCCGAGTAGCGCCTAGCATGCGAAGTTTATTGGCGACAAAGCGTAATAACTTCGTATAGCATACATTATACGAAGTTATACGAGTCAAGAGGGGAACCGGCGGCAGAGCTGGTGTCTTTCCCGAAACCGTGAGACAGCAAAGCAAGACCCAGGATTACTGCCCAATTCTTAGTGGGCCAAGCCCAGGATTTGTTGGGCTGTCCGCTTATTTCCAGTGCTTCACCTTCAATTCCAGAAGGACTAATGAAGACTTGGGGTTCCACTTACTGTGGAATTCAAGACATGGATGTGATCCAGGATACTTCAGATGATTAGTTCTCTTCATCTTTGTTGCTTTTGGTTGGGAAGGGTCCTCATGTCCTTTGGCTTACATTATTCTGGACCAGCTGAGCTGCTCTCTTTTGCTACTGAAACAATTATGCTTTTGTTTTGGCTTGTAATAACTTTGGTGATATGGGTCCGTCACCCCTATACTCTTTGGTATTCCTATGGTCTGCTATTTGTTTCATACACCTTTTCGGTGATTTATGGATTTATCCCGTAATGCTAATCGATCTTGGAATGTGCTCTGTTGGAATATTAGAGGTTTAAATTCTATGGATAAACGCCTAGCTTTGCGTGAGAAAATCAAGTCCTCTAATAGTGTCATTGTTTGTATTCAAGAAACTAAGAGAGAATTTATCGACCACTCTTTCATTAGATCTTTTGCTCCAAAAAGTTTTGGACAATTTGTTTTTGTCCCCTCGATTGGTACCTCGGGAGGCTTGCTGATTATTTGGAAACAACAGCTATTTTTGGTCACTGTGGTTCATCAGCTTTTCCATGCCCTCACTATTGACATAACATCAAATCTTTCGGGCCAGCAGTTGCGTCTTTCAAATATTTATGGGCCGTGTTCGGGTCAGCAAAAACAGGATTTCATCACTTGGTTTTAGAGCGTTGATGTTTCGACTATACAAAATTGGATGTTTCTGGGGGACTTTAATATGATCTGTTATCCACAAAATAGAAATAAACCTGGTGGTCTTGTTAATGACATGTTTCTCTTCAATTCAATGTTGAATGCTTTGGATTTGATGGATATACCTTTGAGTGGACGACAATACACTTGGAGCAACATGCAGATTGACCCTTTATTGCAAAAAATAGACTGGGTATTTACTAATCCAAATTGGT
Source organism: Raddia distichophylla (assembly GCA_005191435.1). NCBI lineage: Eukaryota > Viridiplantae > Streptophyta > Magnoliopsida > Poales > Poaceae > Raddia > Raddia distichophylla. Next base: position 1,165,009 of record SPJY01032216.1, on the reverse strand, counting down.
TCACAAATTTTCCTGACACTAGGGTTACTTGTTTACCAAAATCAACTTCAGACCATTGGCCTCTTTATGTTTCGATTGGTACCTCCATTCCAAAGTCTTCCATCTTCAGATTTGAAAAATTTTGGATTAAAATGCCAAATTTCTTGGAAATTGTCGAATTGTATTGGAATTTACCCAATCATCAAGTGGATTCAGCAAAGAGAATTTCCTCTAATTCAAAACTTTAAGATGGGGTTTAAAATTATGGAGTAGGAATTTCTCCTCTTTTCCTACTCTCATTGATAATTGCAACTCTGTTATACAAGTTTTTAACCTTATTGCTGAAAAACGAGCCCTTTTTGCTGCTGAATCATCCTTTAAGGCCTTGATTGTGCAACATCTTTCTAGTTTGTTAAAAGCTCAAAATATTTATTGGCGACAAAGAAATACTCAGCGTTGGGCTCGTCTTGGTGAAGAGAATACTAAATATTTTCACGCAAGAGCAACTGAATGTCATCGACGTAATTTTATTACCTCTCTTCAGGATTCCTCCAATGAAACACATTACACTCATGCTGGCAAAGCTCATTTACTATGGGTGGCTTATTCAAACCGTATGGGCATCTCTTCTCGGCCAGTGATGCATTTTAATCTGCCTGATTTTATCCAACCAGTGCCTAATTTGGATTTTCTCATAGAACCTTTTGCTGTTAAAGAGATTGAGAATGTTATCATGAAACTTCCTTCCGATAAGGCTCCTGGTCCTGATGGTTTCAATGGCCTCTTCTTAAAGACATGCTGGTCTATTATCTCAAATGACTTCATCTCTCTTTGCTCTGACTTTTATGATGGTAACTTAAATCTGCGCAGTATTAATAGCTCTTTCATCACCTTGGTTCCAAAGTGCCCTGATCCCCTTCGGGTGGACGATTTTCGCCCTATCTCCCTAATGAATTGTGCTGTCAAGGTCATAACAAAAATTTTGACTGATCGATTGCAAACGGTTATAACTACATTGATTCATGATAACCAATATAGTTTCATCAAGCAATGGACAATTCAGGATTGCTTGGCTTGGGCATTTTCTTACATTTATCAATGCAAATCTAGTAAGCAACCTGTGATTTTGCTAAAGCTGGATTTTGCCAAAGCATTTGATACTTTTGAGCACTCGGCTCTTATTGCAATTCTTCAGGCAAAGGGTTTTCCTCAAAAATGGATATCTTGGATTCAATGTCTCCTAGATTCAGCAACTTCTTCCATTATACTTAATAGTACTTCTGGACATTCCTTTCCCTGTAAGCGAGGGGTTCGTCAAGGTGACCCTTTGTCGCCACTTCTTTTTGTGCTTGGGGTTGACTTATTGCAATCAATTCTTAATGGGGCTCTGATGAAAGGAATCTTACATATAGACCCATCAATGATAATTCCACTGACGATTTTCCGATCATACATTATGCCGATGATACCTTGATTATGATGCCGGCAGATGCTTTTCAGCTTTTCGCTTTGAAGGGTATTTTGCAGACCTTCTCTGAATCTACAAGATTGAAAATCAACTACCATAAATCGATCATGGTACCTATCAATGTTCTGGATGATCAAGTACCTATTTTGGCAAATACTTTTGGATGTCAAGTGGGCTCTATGCCTTTCACTTATTTGGGTTTGCCTATGGGTACGACTCGGCCTAAAGTTGTTGATTTTCTTCCCCTAGTGAATAGAATCGAACGACGGCTCTCTGCATCTACTAGCTTTTTATCTTATGGAGGAAGGTTGATTTTGGTAAATTCAGTGCTCTCATCTTTGCCAACATACTTCATGTGTTCTCTGAGATTGCCTGCTCAGGTTATTCAAGCCATTGACAAACTACGACGTCATTGTCTTTGGAGAGGATCTAGAGATCTTACATCTCATAGTGCACCTTTGGCATCTTGGGATTTAGTCTGTCGCCCCAAAAGATTTGGAGGCTTGGGAGTTATTAATCTCTCTTTGCAAAATCAGGCACTACTCCTTAAGCACCTCCATAAATTCTTCAATCATTTGAATCTTCCTTGGGTTAAATTCATTTGGACTATGATCTATCCACAAGGTTTTGTCATGACTTGTCCGAATGGTCATTCCTTTTGGTGGAAACAGTTGCTTTCTCTTCTTCCTGTTTTTAAAGGGATCGCCAGTTGTCAGATTGGTGATGGGCTCTCTGCTCAAATTTGGCATGATGTTTGTAACGGGGAGCTTCTTCATCTTCGGCTGCCCCATCTTTTCTCTTATGCTCGTGATCAATCAGCTCTGGTGTCTTCTTATTTGACAAATCTTGATGTTCAGTCCCTTTTTTTCCTTCCTCTATCTATACCGGCTTATGAGGAATGGTTAGCCCTTCAGGAGTTATTGACAAACTGGGGAAATTCTCCTCTTGTTGCTGATCAGTGGACATACATTTGGCAGAAAGAACATTATAAATCCTCAGATTTTATCAAACATCTTTGCTCGGGTTTTACAACGCACACCATTTTCAGAAGAATTTGGAAAAGTAAAGGACTGATGAGATGGAAGGTCTTTATGTGGTTACTTTGTCTGGATAGATTGAATACGAAGGATTTGCTTTGTCGGAAGAATTTTGTAACAGATTTTCGGTGCTCTCTGTGTACATCTTCAGCTGTGGAGACAATGCTTCATCTGTTCTTTCACTGCCCTTTTGCGCAATCAATTTGGAGTTCCCTAGGTTTTTCTTCGACAGACTCTTTGGATCTGCTGGGATTTTATGATGATTTCGTCTCCTCCTACAAATCATCTCCTTTATCTTTTTACATGGATATCTCCATCTTGGTTTGCTGGAATATTTGGAAGCTTCGAAATAGAACGGTCTTTGATGATATTCCACACTCGATATATTCGTGGAAAGAGGGTTTTGACTCGGATGTTGCTCTTCTAGTCTTAAGAGTCAACAGCGACTTAGCTTCTTCTATAACTACTTGGCATAACTCTATTTCAATCTTTTGATTTTCTGTAAATATGTAAATATTATTTTTATTTAATATATATTGTAGGAGCCTCTCCTACAATTTTCTGATCAAAAAAAAACGACAGAACAAAATCGATCATATATATGATCATATATGATCATCGTGGAAGGACTTTCTCTCTCCCATGTCATCGGTTTTATATCCTGTACAAAGTACAAACCCCTTCATTTCTCTTCTTCTTCCTTTTCTTCCGTGTAGGCATTTTTCACCACTGTGCGGTCAGGTTTGGACCGAACGGTACTCCAAATTTTAAACTGCTCTAAATTCAGATTTTAAAAATAACGAAAACAGAGTTTAAAGATTTTGATCAAATTTTGATGGTTTATGCCGAAGATTCCGCTAGCTTTAGCTAAATTTCCTTTCCTTGGAAACGTCTCCGCAGCTGATTTTTTTACTAAAAAGTATCAAATTTCTATTGATTTTTTTAAAAAAATGAATTTTGATTAAAAAGTATCAAAATTTTCTTGTGTCACAAAAATGATTACAAAGTATTACATTGTTTAACCAGTAGAAATGATGAATTTTTAGACCTAGCGTTTATGTTTAATTTAAGCCAAAAAGAGCGAGGCGGAGGCTGACACGAAAGGCAAGCGTGAGAGAAAATTCTTCTAGCCATGGCGTGCCGGAAACAGAAGAGAGCCGAACTTGGGACGATGGCGTTGCCACGTCGGCGAACGATTAAGAAATGAGAAGGATGGGAGAAGCTGCCATCACCACCATTAATTCCACCAGGGTGAGGTTACAGTGGACTACATGGGCCCCAGGTATCCTCTAGAAGGCTCATAAGGAAGCAGATGGGGGGCGATCCAAGTCGGCCGGTTGAAGATAGAGACCACTCGGGTTACACGCGCCTTGAACTCCAAGGAAGTTCCCGAGGATATAATCTATCTCCATGTAATTAGGAGATCAACACATGCATGACATGTAACGGCATAACAAGATTAGGTACCGTGTATCACGTGCTACCGTGTAACTCTATTCTCCTACACTATATAAAGGGAGGGGGTGGAGGCCATAGGCATATAGTTCATCTGATAGAGCATACGCTGTAATCATCTTGGTCATCTTGCATCTCGCATCTTGATCAATCATAATCCCAGAGCACAGGAAGTAGGGTATTACCTCCGTTGAGGGCCTGAACCTGTATAAACCCCTGTCTTGTGCTATCATTTATCTTAGTTCTTGATTAGCGTCCCCTCGTACAAATTCATTGCCGGTGGTGACCCCCCAGTTAGTCACCAGTCGACAGTTGGCGCGCTAGGTAGGGGGCAGCGTCAAGATCATCTCTCAAGCTAGATGGCTCCTTGGAGATCGCCGCACGTCGCCATGGAGCTAGGGCAATCTCTTCGTTTCGGCACCCTAGACTTCATTGCCGACGGCGTTGGCAATCTTCACCTCTCTCCCCTAGAGAGATCTCTTCGCAAGAAGGTGCGCACGATCAATGTGACCCATTGCCCTTTGGCTTGAAGAATTTAGCAAGCACCTTCAGCGGATTGACCCCCTCGCTGTTCGCCTTCGCACCTCTTCCTGGGAAGACGAAAAAGGACTCGGTTGGCTCAACCGCATGGGCGTGGTTTTTATTCCGCCCAGCAACAACTCAGTGCCTTCGGCTGGATTTCCCCCGGACTCGAGAGCTTCGCTGCGGCCTCCGCACGGATCTCATCTGAGATTTGGATAGGAGATAACCAGTCGGCAAGCACACCAGATCCACTCGGATCAGATCCAACCATGTTCGTGAGTGTCATCAGTGCTGGCCAACCCATTGGACAGAGCGAACAAGTTAGCCTCTCTGTTTTCGACTCTGAGTCTGATGAGAGCGCTGAGGTCCGTAATTACCGGGAAGTCTTCGTCCTTGGCGCGGGAGATCATCACTCTTCCTCTCCGATTGTCGCATACGAGGGGACCGCCACTGACACAGCGAACCCGAATCCACACCGAGTGGAGGACCAAGATCGCATACATCAACTTCGCGCCCGTGGCCGCGACGTCCGGAACGAGCTTCACGCAGTGAAGCTAAGGGACCAGGAGGTCTACACCACTCCCCAGGCAAACGTCATCGCTTCGAAGACTCTTCTCGAGACTATCGCGCCGCAACTCCCCGAAGGCAGCCCGTTCGCCCAGACCCTCGCTCAAGCGACGGCTATGGTAGAGATGGCTGCCATTCAGCAAAACAAGGCGATCCCCGCTCCGACCGCTCCGACTGCTTCGGCTCGCAGTCTTTCTACGCGCAATCGGAACAGGGCCCGCACCAACGCAGCAGGCGAGTCCCGCCAGTCACCTGCCCATTATCTTCGTCAGGACATTGAAGCCAAGCGGCGGGAGCGCAGTAACGACGAGCGGAACTCACGTAGCCATCACAGCCGGCGCGTTGATGATCAAGCCGAGAGCACCGCCAGTCGGCACGACCACCGTCACGAGCATCGCCAAGTCCCGCGGCGGGAGCATCGTAGCAGATCCAAGGCGGAGGCGGCCACGACCGTTGGAGGGGATTCGGGCCTTTACCCTGGATCTTCGCCGAGTGGTGTGGCCGGATGGTTTCAACCTCAAAGGCATCGACAAGTTTGATGGCGAGAGGGACCCAAGAACTGGCTGCAGGTTTACGCCTTGGCAGTCAGCGCGGCAGGAGGCGATCAGAACGTCATGGTAAACTACTTGCCAGTCGCTTTGACCCCAACCGCCCAGACCTGGCTAACGGGACTCCAGGAGAACTCGATCGAGTCTAGGGACGACCTCGTTCATCGCCAATTTTCAAGGGACCTATGAAAGGCCCGCGGGGAGATGAGAGATTGGACAGCTACATCGGCACAAGAACGAGACTCTCCGTGAATTCATCAAGCGTTTCACCAAGAAGAAGAACGAGATCCGGGACGTTTCGGAACAAATGGTCATTGATGCCTTCTTCGCTGGATGCAAATCCAAAGAGTTAATCAGGCAGATGACCCGGGACCCCCGCATAATCTCAAGGCCATGTTCACTATGGCGGACCAGGAGGCCGAAGCCGAGGAGGCCATCGCGAATCATCGTGGTGGCAACGACGGAGGCCCCCAAGAAGAAGCCTAATAACAATGAGCAAGGCAAGCCCAAAGATAAGAAGCGGAAGGGAGACGAGATGGTCGCCAACATGGAACGCAATCGACCTAAGCCCCCTAACGACAACGACTACAACAAGGTCATGGAATCGGTATGTCCTTTTCACCCGCGAGGGAAGCACTCTGCCAAAGACTGTCTTTTTCTGCAGAAATTTGCCGAGAACTCGAAGCAGTCGGCGGCTAAGGACGGTCAAGGCAAGAAGCCCGATGGAGATTACCAGGACGCGGAGCGCGAGATCAGCTACATCTTTGGGGGCTCTGATGCGTACGAGTCCAAGCGGAAACAAAAGCTTACCGCTCGGGAGATCAACGCCATCATGCCCGTGACTCCAAAGTACTTGCGCTGGTCCGAGGTGCCCATCACCTTTGACCGATTGGACCACCCGGATCGGATCGCCATCCCCGGGAGGTATCCCCTGGTGTTGGATCCGGTCGTGAGAGGAAGCAAATTGAAGAGGGTTCTGGTCAATGGCAGGAGCGGGATCAACGTCCTTTTCGTCAAGACTTTAGACCAAATGAATATTCCACATTCCGAGCTACGGCAGGGATCATCTCCTTTCCACGGGGTAATCCCCGGGACGTCCGCGGTACCACTCGGACAGATCTATTTGCCTGTCACGTTTGGGACTAAGGATAACTATCGGACCGAGAGTCTGAGTTTCGAAGTGGCTGATTTCGAGACGGCATATCATGCTATCTTGGGAAGGCCGGGGATCGCCAAGTTCATGGCTGTTCCTAACTACACTTATCTCGTTTTAAAGATGCCAGGTCCCAACGGTGTAATCACCCTCCCTGGTGACGTTAAACAGCCCCTGCTCTGCGACAGCGAAAGCTGTGAGATGGCGCAGGCCCTGGACTCATCTGCTGAGATGAAAAAGATCCAACTGGAGGTCGCATCCCTTCAGGAGGAAGGGGACGTCCCCGCCAAGAAGCAGGCCAAAACATCCATCCAAGCGGCTGAAGAAACCAAGAAGATTTGTTGGACCCATCTGATCCGTCCAAGACAGCCGTGATTGGGACAGGGCTCAACAGCAAATAGGAAGACGCGCTCGTCACTTTCCTCCGGACCAACCAGGATGTGTTCACTTAGAAACCTTCGGACATGCCTGGTGTTCCGAGGGAGGTGATCGAGCACTCTCTCCATGTCGACGAAAAGGCGAAGCCGATTAAGCAGCGCCTATGAAGATTTGCTCCAATTCGGAAGGACGCCATACGGGAAGAAATCACCAAATTGCTGGCAGCACGGTTCGTCAAGGAGGTGTATCATCCCGAGTGGCTTGCGAACCCGGTCCTGGGGCAGAAAAAGAACAAGACATGGTGGATGTGTGTCAACTATACTGACCTCAACAACGCGTGTCCTAAGGATCCTTTACACATGAATCTTAATATAATGATTAAAATTTCATCCTAGTACTAATTGTCATCATGATTAATATGGAATATTAGTTGTCAACTCCTAGACAGAAATTGTTGTGCCTGATGGATATAATCATATCAATATGCCTCTCTCTGGATTAATGTCATTTAACCTAAGTAGTTACCGCATACTGGTATGTTATTTGTATTTTTCTACTTGTTACTGTACTTGTAAGGGTTATTGACAGACTTTGTCCTTTGACTGTTGTTGATACAGGTTAGGTTCCTTACCAAAATATATCATCCCAACATAGACAAGGTAGGGAAGTGGTATTATTTGCAGAACATTCCGTAAAGTGGTCTCATTTCTGATGGACTTCACTGCAGCTGGGAAGAATATGCCTCGACATTCTTAAAGACAAATGGAGTCCTGCTCTTCAGATACGCACAGTTCTTTTGAGGTAACCGCTTCAGTTATCCATTGTGTGTTTGGCCAAAAAGTGGCCTTACCCTGCCTACATTATAATTAAAATTGTGGTTTGCCCATTTATCATGATAATATCATTGAGTTCAATTAGCAGAGGAGTGTTTTCTTCTCTTTCTCTGCTGTCTACTATGTTAGTTTGCTTCCTTACCGCCTCTTAACTCCAGCATCCAGGCACTGTTGAGTGCGCCAAATCCAGATGATCCTCTCTCAGACATTATTGCAAAACACTGGAAAGCCAATGAAGCTGAAGCTGTTGAGACAGGTATTTGTAGATACACAGTGAACAAAACCATTCAAGCCTTTTGCTCCACTTCTGATTCCTGATGTCATGTGTTCTGCAGCAAAGGAGTGGACTCGCCTGTATGCTAGTGGTGCATGAAAACCTAACGCTTTTTTTTTTATGTAATAACACTTATTAGTTTGGGCTTAACTGAATATTATTTGCTTGATGGGGACAAACTTGCAATGCTTTGGAATGGAAGTGTCCAAATGATAACAGTTCAAATTATTGGTTGTTTGTGTTGGTGCTTGTTCTTCCTTCCTTCAATGCAATGCATGTTTAGTGTATGTTCTGCAGTTACAGGGCTCGCGTTGTCTAAACTTACAATTCTTCCTCGAGCTAACTGTCCTCTTCATGATCCCTGTGCCGCTTTTGATGCCATTTCTTACCCCGGTTGAGAGTTTTAGAAAGATAGAGTTGCTAGTGTTTCTTCATCCTTTATTTCCAAGGCTCCTTCGTTCATAGCCACATCCTGCCACACCTCAGGCAAGCTGTCCGAGTTAGGTCGCAGTTATCGCAAGATTCCTTTCTACCGATCTGGTTCTTCCTGTCATCTCAGAAAAATGTGGTAAATTTCGCCATATTTAAGCTAAAGCATGACGAAAAACTTGATAGGACATGCTGTGCGTGCGTGCGTGCGTGCGTGCGTCGGCATTCGCCTTATTTCGTGATTCCTGGGCAGTGCTGCGCGTTTCTTTGACTCCGTTTGGCCACGGACCAGGAGGACATGGCACGATGGCCTAGTGCCCAGACCCTCGAGGCCACCGGCACGAGTGCAGCACGACACGGACCACGACGTGCTCAAAGCCGGAAGGGGAGGCGAGGTGTCGGCCTGACTGCGCGCGCGCCACCCACCGTCGCCGTCGAGCGGGCACCCCGACACGCCGGTACAGGCAGCCCGCGGTGTCGCCGCTCGCCGGCCGGCCGAGGAGGCGGCGGTGCGGTCGGACGCCGACGCCGACGCCGACGCGGGGCGGCCCGGGGCCAAGGACGCGTGAGCCGCGGCTGGGCCAGGCCGCGCACTACGAGCCGCCAGAAGCGGCCCGCCTGCGCGCGCCAGATGGGCCCGACCCAATATCCGCGCACATCCGTTGCCTCTGCACTGCGCACTGCAGAAACGTCTTGTTCGAATAAAGAGGAAGGGAAAAAAAAAGGACGGCAAAAACGTGGAGTGGTCGATCTGGGAAGAACAGCAGATCAGAGGACAGCTCTGTCCGTACGTGCTGCGTTGCTCCTGCCTCCTCGTCGCTCCTGCCCCAATAATTCCATTTGATCCAGGTGCTTAATCACCGTTATTTGCAGCTGGGAAAGATCAGCAGGGCCAATTGGCACATCCAATAGTAGTCTTTAAAATTCAGTTTCCTATCTCTCTCTTCTATAAACCACTGCTCTCTATATTTAAGGAGAGAGAATCTCTAAATTTAAGGACTGAGACAGAGGGTGTTGAAACGATGAAGGGATCGAGAGCATTTTAAAAGACTCTGCAAGCTAGACACGTCGGCGCAATGATATGATACGTAGAGCTGGGATCTATCTCTGCATATAATCAAGATAAGGCCGGTCGGATGGATCGGACGGGCAGGCTCTTTTCGCTTTGCAAAAGGAAGAATTTGGACAGGCTTTGGGACAATCGATCGATCAGGCATTCAGGCTTGTGCGTGCCGATGTGCTTAGCATCTTTGGCCGCGATTAAAATGCCTCGTACACGCGTGCCTCGTGCGGGGATGTGGATGTTGGTCACCCTTCGTTGTCCCTCCGGCGATGGTCCAGCTCCTACGCGCCACGCTAGCTCGGACCCTTCACCTGCCCTACACAGCTAGCCCTGGGCAACTGGGACTGGGACACGGTGTGCCTATATTGGCCATTGCCTTGCCTGGCTGTGTGGAGATATTCGAGCACGTACTGGGCTAGCTATTGCCGATCGGTGCATGGCACCTCCCCTCCATCCGGTCCCAGGTGTCCGGGCACGCTACTAGGATAGCTGACTCATGTGGTGCCACGAGGCACGGGCGAACAAAAGGAGGCCCGCCTCGGCTCTGCTGGCTTCCGGCCAGCTTGGAACGTAAGCCGGAATGTTTGGTTAAGAACTTAAGATGATATTTGAAAAAAATCTTGGAACAAAAGGAGCCACAAGTTGCTCGTCAAATACAAAAAATGTCTTCTAGAATGTGTTGTCACCTTTCGTGACCTAAAGTGCCTAGTCAATGGTGGTAGAGAGCTATGGTGCAACCAAGGCCTTGTTTGTTTTAGATTAAAATAAATTAAATTAAATTAAATGAAAATTTTTTATTTTTGTATGAGCCAAATGATGTAATGTTTTGTAGTAATTCTTGTAGGGTTTTAAATATTTTTTTTAAGTTTCTAAAATATTTTTTCAGAATTTTTTGAACTCGTTAAAATGTATTTTAAGGGGTCACAAATTTATTACAGTAAAACACAACTCAACATTAATCTGAAACAAACGAGGCCAAAGTCATCCACAATCTAAGAGGGGCTCCAATGACCCACATCCTATGGGCAAGGGACCCCAAGCTAGGGCAATCGTGAGTCAAACTGACACGACGTTTTTTCTAGCGACCTAGAGGGGACATATTTCTCATGAAAAATTATAAGGTAACTGTCGACGGTTGGGATATCGGTCCCAAGTCAACTAAGGTTCTTAAGAAAGGGAAATAGAAGACCTGCCGAGCAGGGCAAACAGCGATCAACGAGCAACAGAAAGACACAGGGTTTTTATCCTGGTTCAGGCTTCTCGGGAGAGATAATAGCCCTACGTCCAGCCTTTCTTTATATCAAAGAGGATTACAATGAGGAACTCGACGAGACGAAAAGGTCTCGGCGAGCAGTATGCAACAATACGAAGGCGCTTGGCTTGACGGTCGTCCAATGATCTTGGACGTGCCTCTACATGCCGTAGGGGCTCGGTTTATATAGTGTTGAACAACCGACCTACGAAGGGATAATCGGGCCGGGCTAACTACGAGTTCGTAACGAACTCATATACATGTCAAATACATCTAGAGGTAGATAAGGTATACTCCAATTCTTGGGGATCACGACGTCTACTCCAATCCGGGAAACCACGTCCGAGTCTTCACGTAGCCGTGCAGAACTCTTGTTCGAGTAGGACTCAAACAGGAATCCTAGGCCGTTACGCACCGTGCCAGCCTACGCACCATGCCAGCCAGGAAGCTGTTGGGCAGGATGCATATGGGCCTGAAAGAATCTTCTAGGGAGCTGGGCCCTAGGAAGCTGTTCGATTGGGCAGTCAGAGAGTGGGCCATGGCAATGGGCCGTGATTTTATTCCCGACAGTAACATCCCTTACACTGACTATTTACTCATACATCACAAAGATGAATTGAAATATGCCTTTGCCCTTAACTGAGTTGTCCAATCAAATTTGCGCAACATCATAGGGCCGGGAGCTAGCTACACAAGCTTGACTCAACCAACTTTCGATCACATTTAGAAGATCTGCAGATGAACCTCTGCCTGCCAGGAGCTCAAGGTTTGAAAGGCCTTGGCCCATTCGACCGGCTTATCCAATTGAATTCATATAGCATAGTGGGATAGCTAGGTAGGCTTGGCTCGATTGAATTTTGGCCTTATTTGAGACAGCATCAGTTGAACGACTAGGCTTCAAAGAACCAAAATATTTATACTATTTGTTATGAGAATCGACTTTAGGACTTAGGAGGCATCCCAACCAAGGTTGTTATATTTGCTTGGTGAATGGTGCTCCCTCATTACTTACCAGAAGAGTATGACATGGAACTTGGAAAAAAGTGTTGGCCCTTTCGATCATTTTGATTGACTTGTCTAATTAGATATCAATTAACATAGTACAGTTTGGAAGCTTGCTAGACTTGGCTCGACCTAATTTTGATCCATTAGAATGGCTTTCATGAAAGAATATACTTACCTCCTGTGAAAATAAGAACTTTGGGAGTCAAGAGTGGAGACCCTTATCTCGGTGCCCACTTACCACTACCGAGGACCAAGAGATAAAATGGAAAGACGATAGAAAACATTTTTATTAACTTGTTCAAACAGAGTCACGTACTAAAATGCTGGGCTCGGCTGCCACTTTTGAAATGGCTAGGGTCGAACGGTTAGGTTAGGTCTCAAGAATTCAAATATTTCATAAGCTGATTATCAAGAGCTTAAATCGACGTTGGAAGATCCTAACTTGGGCCATTTTCTCTGCCAGTGCTCGATCACTGCTTACCAAGGAGCACGAGATGAAACGAAAAGGCTTTGGCCCTTTCAGATCTGACTTGTCCTGTAGGATTCGCGCAGCGCAGCGGGCGGGGGTGGTAGCTCCTGCCCACTTACATTACACCTGGCGAGGCAGAGATTCTCTGCGTATGCGGTGTTCCTCGGCGACAGAATCGAAATGTATCTGGGCTCTGATTGATTCGCGCGTGCTGCCCGCCCCTGCGTCTGCGTGCGACATGGCAGGGCAGGCGCTGCATGCAGATGCATGTACAGAGGTTACAGGTACAGCCCCGGCCTTCACTGAACGGTTAATGGCAGCTCCCCAAAGGCAGACAAGCAGAGGTGGTGCCAACCTCGCACTGTACCATCGCCTCCACGTTTCCATTTCTACAGCACTCCCACTGCTGTGCATTCTTGACCGGTCACCGGTGCATGCATATTTAGGATCCATATCCCTTGCCTTTGTCAAAAGAATCGCGGGCGGTTTTCTTAAAACACTGCGCTACCGTCAGTCTCAGACTCTATATATCATTCGGTATAGTCTTTGTGTCGGTCTTTAAATTTAGAGACTCAAACTCCTTCGAGTTTATATCTAGAGATTCTCTATACGATTTCTGTATCTTTTTTAGGATAAAAACTCTGCTATTGAGAATAAAAATATAAGTGTTGAATAGTATTTTAGAGATCAGATATAGCAATAGAAATTTAGAGAATATGTTGGCAATGCTCTTACATGTCAAGGTACAAATGCAAATGCCTCTAAAGACGTGGAATTAGCACCCTAGTCCGCATATGTAGGTATGATAGTTTGATTGCATTTTAACAGAAAATATGTTTCGCAGTTGTGGATAGTATAGAATGATGTATAAAACCGAAAAGTATAATACATGAGCAAAATTAGAAAAAAAAACTCTTTTTATTGCCTAGTGCCTCGGCATCGTTCGAACACACAATCTAGTTCAATCAAAATACAAGCCTCAACTATTAGATGTTTGATCGGTTAACTTCCTCCATGTTTATCGTAATAACTTCGTATAGCATACATTATACCCCCCCTCCTCCTCCTCCTGCCCCGATGTGAGTTGTAGTGGATTTTTTGGGTTGCACCGCTAGGCTGGCATAAAGAGATCACCCTAACTAATCCTAGTGTCCCATCGTCGCCCATTGCTCCGTGCTCCCCTCCATTCCGCTCTGTGCCATCCTGACTTATGTCGTTGAACTCAATGGCAACAAGGTTATACTAAAGCATTTTCAATACATGTATGAAAATTTTCTGAAAAATATCTGAAAAAATTTATTCTTTCATAAGATGTTTGTTTTGTTTCGAGAAAATGTTGTTGTTTTTTGTGACACACTCGTAAACAAGTCAAAAAAAATTTTGTTGTTCTTTGTGGGACATCTATCGATAATATTTGAAGCACTTGTTTGCTCTTGTGAAACATTTGTTCGGATATTGTGGCACATCTTTATATTGCTACAAGAATATGTATCATGCTGAATCATTTTATTTTCTTTATAAAATATTTACTCGTATGAATTGAAACATTTTAAAAACTGTTGAAATCATGTTTCAGATGTATTTTAAAACGTTTGAATAATACTTTGATGATGTTTCTTGTATCGTCTCTATTTTTTAGATCAGACATCTGATACGAAGCCCCTCCTAAGTTAGAAGCTCTGCACCGTATGTGGGAGAAAACTTTGGTAAAAAAATGTAAAAAAGGAAAAGGTCTACTTACCCCCTGAAATATTGACTCGGGCAAATATAAAACCCTGAATTCGAAAACCAGGTATTCTACCCCTGAAGAATTCAAACCGGTACAAATAACCCCTGTAGGTGATTTGAAGGGTGGTTTTGCCACTTCACCTATCCACATGGACGGTTTTGCCACATAAGAGAGACAAAGAAGAAGGAGAGAATAACATGTGGACCCGCGCTGAAATATTTTGAAAAAAAGAAAAGCCACATGGACATTTTATGTGGCAAAACCATCCATGTGAATATGTGAAGTGGCAAAACCACCTCTAAAACCGTCTGCGGAGGTTATTTGCACCGGTTTGAGTTTTTCGGGGGTACGATACCTGGTTTTCAAAGTCAGGATCTTATATACGCCCAAGTCAATACTTCAGATGGGCAAGTAGATTTTTTTTCAAAAAAATAAACGGAAAAAGTACCGTGAAAGAGGCGAATCCCTAGCGACCATATTCCATATATGTACGGTAGGAGGCTTTGCACTCATGTTATCATCTTTTGTCACCGACTATGATTATTTTTATCGTAAAGAAACACCACACTGATCGAGCAAACGACATTCTGTCACGTTTGGTTAAAGAAATATTAAAAAAAGAAACATAAACGAGGCAGAAATAATAGTGATCTGAACAGAAATCACGGGTCACGGCTAGTAGATTCATGTCACTCTTGTCATGGATGATGATTCCAGCTAAAATTTAAGCCAAGCTAGAGGTGCAGCTGCACAGGTGCACAGAGATATTTTATTAGCCGATCGAACGTGGGATCAGAGACCAGAGAAGACGTTGAACAGTGCACAGACAGACAGCCATCTACAGCTAAAAGGTGTCGTTAAACACTCTGTGCAAAGCTCCACTAGCCACTGCAGTTTGTTCTTCATTTGGCAGTAAAATGGATTAGCTGCATTAGCTATATATGCCCTCCGTGTCTTCACAGAACAATATGGTTTAGGAAGGTGGCTTTAGCTAAATCCTCTGCAAAATATGATTAGGCCGGGCCTGCTGCCCCTGCAAGCCTCACTTAAGTACTTAAATCAGATCTCGATCTCTCTCTCTGTGGCAGCTCCTGCAATTTGGTTAAACGAACGGGGGTTTCTACAGGGAAAGGACACGAGGTGGGCTATTAATTCAGAGACAGGATCCTGCGTTGCTTAGGAGACGGACTTAATCAACCAGGTTTTGTCACCTCTTTTAGTCAAATCATGCGACAGAGCTTTCCTCCCTAATTCGTGCCTTTTGCTGGATAATTGAATCCTTGCTGCTATGCCTGGACCATTCTCAATAATGAACTCCCTAATCAATGGAAACGGTTTTTATTCCCACGTGACTCGATAGATTATTGATACAACTTGCTAGTAATCAATATTTTTTTAACGCTTTCGTGTGCACGGCGCATTTGACTAGCACTGCTTAGCTAGAGAAAGATGGACGTACATAATTGTTCAATCCATTTTTGTAAACTGTATTCGTATCAACAAAAAAGTTTAGGTAGTATTTGTATCTGTATTTAATCCTGTTTAGCAAACTGTATCCACATTCAATAAAAAAAAAACTGATAGTATTTGTATCCGTTTTTTTTTATCTAAACACAAATCATGTGAATACGATAGCTCTTTTTCAAATATAGAGGTTATAGAATTACAAAATGTTCCTATCCGTCTTGCACCCCACCTAGGATTGGTGTTGTCAGTGATAATGAGGAGGGTGGGGATTTGCAGGGTTTAGGGACGGTGGTTGGGGTCTTGGGGATGGAAGGCATACAGATAATTTGTTCTTGTAGGGGAACACAGTGGGCAAGAAACCCCACTGTAGCTATAAATTAATGACGGATATGTACAAAGAATTTGTTACAAAAACGATTAATCAAAGATCAAAAGATTAAACCAGTATGTTAAAGTCGGATGATATTGTTTTTTGGCCCTAATCAAGATAGTATAAAATTATTCCTTGAAGCTTCGCTTGAAATCTAGATAATTTGTTACCCCAAAGATAGTAACCACACACATCATTAACACATCCAGGTAGTTACTTAAATGACCATGTTTTGTTTAACAATAGAGCTGCTCAACAATCGGTTTAGATAAAGCCAAACTCCTTTATCGAAAAAGATAAAGCCAAACTAGTGATTAGTATTGAACAACCCAATTTGAACACTAAGGCCACTCGCAATACAGTTTCTTCACTCGTTTCTTGCTATGACATGTAAGAGAATTATAGAAAGATGGCAGACATATAATTAATGGAGAGAGAGGAGACGGTTTTTTAAGAAATCATTTCTACACTCATCTCAAAACTTTAGAATTAATGCGCAGAGAGAAGGTTACTTTGAAGAAAGAGAAAGTATTGACGATGTAATTAAAAAATGTCGAGATACAATGCAATGGAACCACCATTTCTTCTAAAGTTTTAGGTGACATGGCACTTACAGAAATGATGTTTAGAAATCTTACATTGAAACTGCTCTAAGACTGATCATTTGACCAACTCTACTGTCTAATAGATAATTAGGATGTCAACTCTACGTCCACCATGTTTTGAGAGTTGAAACTCCTTAACTCTCTATTACCTAGTGGCCCTAGGCGCAAGGAAAAAACATGTCATACGATATACTTATGTAGATATTTTTATTGGATAGAAATTCGAACACGGATAATGCTAAATATGTATGTGGGCACAAACACAGATAGTGTTAGTAGAGAACACGAGCAATATAAGAACACAAGCAATATGAATTCACATACAAATAGCATAAGTTCAAATGTACAACTAAACAAATATTTCCTTGGGCAACACGCAAAAAATGTCGACAATAGAACAAAGATCGAACTACAAATATCATCCATCGTTATTATACATCAACTTTATGGATTCATGGTCATAATAGTATTTCAGTACCAGAATATGATTACTCAATAATAAAAAGAGATCACGAGATCGATAAAATCATATGTACATCACCGATTATTATGCGTGGATAGAGGCTCTCGGTTATCTACAAAGAGCCAGACTAGAGTTAATTTTCTAGGTAACTTTAGCATATCTCTTGACTTTCCAGGCAGCTTTATGACTCGAATCCACTTTCTTTTGACTTATATTTTAAAACTTCTAGAAAATTCATCGATATAGAAAAAAAGGTAAAAAATTTAATTCAATTTAAGCATATATATAGACAAATAATCATATAAGCTACGATGTAAGGTGAGGACAACATGGCCTAAGATTTCAAGATAAGCCTATTGGTAATATGTACTAATAAAGATCAGACGGGGCTAACGAGGATAGGATAATGTAGGAGGCGCCGGCTGGGGACAGGCTGACACAGTCTTGGGGTGGGGCATTGCCACCCGAGTTAACCAAGTCATAGCGCCTCAAGTAAGGCCTGCTGCACGAGGCCGCTTAGAGGAGCTGCCCGAACTAGGGTGGTAGAGGGGACAACGTCTTGCTAGACGTGCTGGGAGGTCATGCTAGACATCCACTGCTCGGGTGCTGGGTGACCGCTTAATTGGAGGCTGTGTTGGATGCGCGCCCACTTGGAGGCCGTTTTGGACGTCGAGCCTGCCATGATAGAGGTGACAATGTACACGGAAGCGTATGTAAATGTCGCAATAGTCGACGTTAAGACGCCTGATGAAGAGTTGGACAATGTCGAGGAAGTCGACATTGATTTTTCTTAGTAGTAGTGTGATTTTTGGAAGATTGGCTCTCATATCATAAAAGGAATTAGCTAGGGGTTTACAGATATGCATGCACATGATAATAGATTACAACACATGAGCGTGCCTTACCAGACAAGTTGAGCTATTGAGCATGCTTTGACAGATAGGCTACAACACGTATGTGAGCGTGCCTTATCAGACACAATTGATCTGTTCCTATTCATACAACAACTCCGTACACATATCTCGACAATATATGCAGATTTTAACACTTTATAATGGCATGAACAACATAATAAACTTTGTGATGGTATTTACTTCAGCGACAACTTTATATTGTCATGTATGCAATTTTTCTTTTTTTATCATTGCCCTAAAATACTTATCAACTTATGCATTACGGCGGCAAATAGATTTTGTAATTAGTACGTCTCACAAAACTTGTTAGCTTCTTAGCTCCGTCACTAAAATATAATATTAATGCATTGTATGCATCCAACGATTTACCTAAAAAGCTCTAGACCAAAGATGGGCTATATACATTTCAGCGTGCCCAACGGGCAGTTTTCGTGGAAGTAGGGTTACAAATGGGCTGGCCCTATGGCCACTTTTGACCCTGCCTAGTTCATTTATTTGTACTAAATAGATTAGAAATTAAATTTTTAGTATAAACAAATGAACTAGAGAGGGCTAATGATGACCCTAGGGTCGGCCCATTTGCATCCTTACGTGGAAGTGACAGCATGAGATGGATCAAGTCGCTGTTGTTACCAGAGGGGGGAGCCCCCATCTGCGTGCATGCATGTGTGAGCGAGACCGAGGCTCGAGGCCGAGAGAATCTGCACAGAGCGCACAGGAGTCGCGAGTCGTGACTAGCTTGCAAAAGCATGCAAGGTCAGTGACTGGATCGGAGCCGATGGAGTGGATGGCACGCAGGTTCCCTTTTTTTGCTCGTTCCGTCAGGCAAAGTTTATCCTACAAGAAGAAAGCGCGGGGTGAATGAAACGACGTCGGCACGGCACGGCACGGGCCGGCCGGCCGGCGACGCGCAGGCGCAGGCGCAGCTCGAGCGCCAGTGTCTCTGCCCGTCCCCTACCACCCGGCCACTCCGTCCTGTACCCAGTCACATCACCGGACCATCCATGCAACCCATCCATCTGCCATTCTGCCCCGTGATTCACCGCTCCTGCAGTAACCGCGTGCCTCAATTAACCTAATCTAATCCAATCTAATCTCCCTTCATAGATTGGTGATATGAAGGCATTAGTTAATTAAGCAACGCTTCCTTGCATGACATGATAAATGGACGACACAGAACGCTGCCATTTGATTTGGGGAAGGCACACATACATGCACACACAAGTACAATGACCATAACTACTGCACCCGAGCTGACTAAGCTGCCTATTTACCAAGGTAAGCAACAAAGCCGCCGCCTGCCGATCCGCCGGCAGGTGAAAAAAAAACTAAAAAGCAGCATAAAGGGGGGCAGCATATTTGCCGCTGGTTTACAAGGCAAAAACCCAGTACAAGGTGTGCTGCTTGTGCAGGCAGAGCATCAGCGGCAGTGCCAGACTGCCAGTGGAGGGTTGGCCAAGTAAGCCAAGGTGACAACTCCCTCTGGTTACCATATATGGGTTAAACAAACGGAGAGACGGGATGATGCACATCAGATATATGTGGTGCAAGTGCTAGTACACCTGCGCCAGCTGCTGCGGCAGCTGGACGCAGGTGTTGCCGCTGCTGCGGTCGCTGCAGTGCTGATCGGCGCCGCCCATCGCCGGCTCCGTGGGTGCGGCGGCGATGGGCAGCTCGAAGGGGCCGAGGCGGTGGTCGCCGAGGCGGGTCTTGTACGCGGCCTTCTTGTACTCGCCCCACGTGAACTCCCTGTACAGGCTCTGCTCCCCCTCCCTCATCAGCTGCGGCAGCGGCGCGATCCGCTGCGACGGCGCCGGCCCGCCGAAGTAGATCACCGACAGCCTCGACTGCTGCTTCCCGTCCGGCACCACCACCCGGTGCTTCACGCTCCGGAACCGCCCGTTCGTCAGCACCTGCACGCATCAAAAGATCAGCTCAGCTCATGTATCCATCAGCAACTGCTATGTACGACGAGGACGAGCTCGGCTAATTCGCGCATGCATGGGTGCGTGCATGAGCGCGTGCGGAAATGAGAAACCTTTACGGCCATGAATGATTGGCTCAAGTTGCACACTTGCTCGGGAGGTGGGGGACGCAGGAGGCACGCACGGCATCCATCTATCAATCTATCTTTCTATCTACCTATCTACTTATCCATCGATCGATGGATCGACCGACCGGTTGTCCTGGCAGATGGACACGCCACTAGCCGAAATAACGCGCGAGAACACGCACGCATTGCACGCCGGGAAATATTGCAGCATGCGTTTGCTGTTGATGGATCGGAAGGAGGAGAGACAGTAGTGGAGTAGCGGTGGTGTCATACTCCTAGGAGCGTGGTAGAGTGGTGCCTACCTGGAGCGAGTCTCCGACGTTGACGAAGAAGGATTCGGGGTCGGGGGCCACGGGGACCCACCTGCCGTCCCGGAGCTTGATCTGGAGGCCCGCGGCGCGGTTGGACCTGAGCACGGAGATGATCTGTGGGTCCGTGTGCTCCCCGAACCCCGTCACGCCGCAGTGCCCCGGCGCCAGGGGGCAGGGCGGGTAGTGGTTCACCCGCACCATCTCCTCGCCCCCCTCCGCCTCCCTCCCCACCACCATCCGCCGCAGCACCCCCCTCTCCACCCCCAGCCCCTCCTCCATCAGCTCCAGCACCCTCGCCCCCACCTCCCTCACCGCCCCCGTGTACTCCTCCACCGCCTCCCTGCATCGCATCAGTCACTCAGGGAGACGCCGCTGGCGCCGGAGAAGAAGCAAGAAACTATTTGAGTCTTCGACGATGAGCTCACCGGAGCGTGGGCGGCAGGGAGGAGTCGGGGCCAACGGAGAGGAGGAGGTACTCGAGCCAGCCGACGTCGCCGTTGGAGCCGATGCTCTTGCTGCCGTAGCCGAAGGGGCGGGCGGGGCCGGACGTGGCCAGCTTCTCCTCGTGGGGCAGCGCGAAGAACGCCATGGCGCGGGCCTCCAGCGCGTCGGCCAGCGCCGCCGGCACGCCGTGGTTGGTCGCGCGGAAGAACCCCAGGCTGCGGCACGCGTCCGCCACCGCGGCCGCCGCGCCCGGCGCCGACAGGTCGACGGCCGGGATGGCGGCCGGCGGGCCCGCATTGGCCTTGTTGCACGTCACCAGCGGGATCTGCTCGTTCGAGCTGGGCGCCGTTATCGCCACCATGGACGCTGAACAGTGAACTCTATAACTAACAACTACCCCCGTCTTCCTCTTCTTCTTGCTCCTGCTGTCCTGCACTACGAGAGTGCAAGTGAAACAGAGCAGGAACAAGGGAACAGAGCAGCTAGTCAGCTACCTCGGCGAGGCAAAGGAGCTAGATTTTCTGCACGTTTGCACTGCTGGTGATCGGGCGACGAGACGACCTCGTATTTATAGGCAACCGAAGCAACATGAGCCGCACTAACCGCGAGCTTAGGTACAAGTGCGTCCTTAATTAGGAGCAGGAATATTTAGCGCGAGCAAATGATGTATGGCTGGGAGGAGTAACTGGAAGGGCCAAGTTGCCAACAAGGCCAGATGGCGCGGGCAGTGGCGTGCGATGCAATCGCGGTCCGCAGGCAGAGCGGAATCCGCTGCGAGGACACATCGTCAGCTTGCAGCACTCCATTAATTTATCGGAATTGCTAAATGTCAAGCGCATGAAATCATCCCAGATTTTAGTGGACGACGTGGGCTGTTGATGTTGATTTCAATCCAACGGTTCATGTTCTCTACCTCATCTCAGCATAGCTTTGCTGTCTTAGGGTTAGGACTCAGGATGCACGGGGTTAGGATCAAACTGCACCAAAAGGTTCCCCTCCATCAAATTTAATTTGAGAAGGTGGTACGATAATACAGCGAAGTAGCAGCGGTTCTACTAGAGTTATGGGTGGTCGGAGAGCAAACGGTGGTGCCCATAGAGGGATCCGTAGGGTAGGGTGAGCGGGGCTGGCAGAGTGGCGGGAAGAAGTTGGGGACAAAGCAATAAGGTGGTGAGGGTGTCGTCGATCGTGGGTGTTAGCTAACGCTTTGGCGAAGGCGGTCGAGACGTGCACAACTCGCTAGAGATAGAGAAGACACTATATCACCAGATTGGAGAAACTCCAACTCCCCCTCTATATTTTTCCTCTAAAACACTATTAGCGTCTCCTCTATCCATTTCTCTAAAATTCCTTCACAAATTACACTACCCTCTAAAAGATTCCTTCCCTTTAGCAGCCCATCTATATCTACTACAGTATTATAAAGGGCCACCTGGGTTTGCTTTAGGATCAAAGTGCACCAAAAGGTTCCCTCCATCAATTTTAATTTGAGAAGACGGTACGGTAATACAGCGAAGTAGCAGCGGTGCTACTGGAGTTGTGGCCTTGTGGGTGGTCGGAGAGCAAACAGTGGTGCCCATAGAGGGATCCATAGGGTAGGGTGAGCGAGGCTAGCAAAGTGGCGGGAAGAAGTTGGGGACAAAGCAATAAGGTGGTGAGGGTGCCGTCGGTTGTGGGTTCTAGCTGGGGCTTTGGCGAAGGCGGTCGAGACGTGCAAAGCTCGCTAGAGAAGGAGAAGACACCATAGGGAAAACAGTTTTTTTCGTCGACAAGAAAAAAACCAACAAAAGACTCGAGTGGCCTGGGCGAACCGACGAAACTAGGTGCCTCCACCCCCCCCCCCACCCCCAATGAGGTTCTCTGGAAGTTTTGAAAATATTTTCTTCGGCCCAGGCCGACTTAATTATCTTTTTTTTCGGCCAAAACCAACGAAATTATTGTTAAAAATATTTATATGGATACTCAATGACGGCGTGGCAGTGATTTCATCTGCTAGGGCAGTAGAAATTATAAAAACAATTTATGTTTTATTTTCATCGGCCGAAACCGACGAAATTACTGTAAAAAAAATATTCACGTGGATCCTCAATGCTAACGAGGCAATTTTCGTTGGCCGCGATTGTTGAAATTACATAAAAATTATTTTAATTGACAAAATTGTTTATGGTCGACGAAAAAACCTTTTCCTGTGGTGAAAACAGGGAAAAGGCAAAAAGGAGAAAATAAAATGCAGGGAGGCACTTGCTTAGGTGTGGGAGGGCAACGACATCGAGAAATAAATGGAAAAACAGAGGAATGTCACTGAACAGATGATGTCATTCAGGAACGGCAGGGCTGGAGGAGCCGGCTTGGAGGAAGGGAAGGGGTTGCGGGCTTGCGGCAAGCACTCGAGAAAGGAGGGGAGACGTACCATCCCAACGCAGTGATTGGGAGGAGATATAGGTTGGCCTTCGAAGGATCCCATGACTGTGCCGCCGGCTCTAGCATGGATGGAAGTAAGCCTCATGGAAGCCGCTCGACATGGCTGGCTCCAGAATGTCGTCGCCCAGTTGGGTGGCACCACCGATGACAAGGCGTCCCCTGACTTGGTAGGGATAAGGACAGGAGCAGTCGTCGACTAGAATTTTTCTCAGGGAAATCGAGTTGTGCCTTCCCCAAGCAATTCCTTATGAAATGCTGCATAGAAGTGTGTCCTTGGACAGCAGCTGCCCGTTACGAAGGATCAAGTAGCTGCCCAAGAACTAGCAACGCTCGAGGTAAGCACTTGCCTAGTGGTGTATCCATCAATACAGTTGAAGACTTAATCTCAAACGTGATTGTCTTTGCGTTGGCCTGGCCTATGACGATGTAACATGCTAGGGTTTGGCACAACAAAGCAACATGATATTTAGAGAGAAGTTACAATGAATATTTATCTTTACAATTTCTATCAAATGTCCCTATCTTCTTCTTATTTATCCATTTTGTCTCCTCCTTCCGCCATTCTCTCTCTCCTCCTACAAGCACCTCGGTGGCGGCGCTGGCGCGGCTGGTCGAAGTGGGAGGCGTCACGGGGCGACCGGAGTTGGAGGTGGCACAGTCAACCAGAGCGGAGCAACTCAACGGAGCATAAGGAGGCATCACCAGAAGTTTTTGCCAGATATAACTTCTCCCCCAACTCTGGCACAACAACACCTCTCCTGTGATCACGAGTTCTGGGCGATAGTGGCGTGTCAAGGCGGTTGTAGTGGCACATCAGGCAGAGGTGCACTACAACGGTGGGTCATAGCAGTGGCGCATCGGGGCAAAGGTGCGCTGCAATGGCAGGTTGAAGCGGTGGCCCAACGTGATGGCGAGTGGAACGGATCGGCAGCGGTCGAAGGAGTTGCCGCGGACTAGCGGCGTGTTGGGGGCTGGAGGAGGTAGGCAGCGTTGACGAGTTGGGGGTTGAGGAGTTGTCGAAGTCAGGAGAGCCGGGAACAGGAGAGAGAGAAGAGGAGGAAGGTGAGGGAGAGGCAGTTTGACCATAAATTTGAAGACGCCAAAGGGGCATTTGGTCCATTTTAGTATGAATGGCATGTATAAAATAGATTTTAAATTTTAATGGCATGAATAGTAATATGAACTTTGTAGTGGTTAAAACGCGAAACAAACATGTTACGATGAAATGGATGAAATATCTCATATTTATAGATATATATTTTTCAGGGATTCTTAGCGACGGGATCCCGTCCCGAGCTAATCGCAACGGGACAAGGCGCAACCGTCCGATCTTTGTGCGAGGTTCACGGCGTGCACCTATGCGCTTGGTTCGGCCACGGTTTGTGCATGCCTGAGTTGCACATCTGTACGCGTGTGATTGGGCCGCAATTTTTTGTTTTTGTGCATGCCTGAGTGCACTTACGTACGTACACACTAGGTATATGGGCTAGAGTTGTTTTGCGTACGTATATGGCTGCAGTTGTGCATGCGTGTAGTTTTACATACGTACGCACGTATATGCACAAATTACTGATGTATTTTTCAGTTGATTTTTACTTCACAATTTTTATATCTATTTGATGCAACTTTATTTTAATAATTTTTTTTATTTTTCATGATTATCATTTATTTTTTCCTTTTATTTATCTTTTCTAAAGATATTTTTTATACTTGACCTTTATCACCAACCTGATACCACCGACACTCGATACCAAACCCGATACTTATTTGTGATATCTGATACCTTGTGATACCTTTTCGATACCTCAATGATACCATGAAACTCAACGATACAACAACTTGACACCACCGATACTCGACACCCAAATCCGATATTTTTTTTTGTGATATATGATACCCCCTATGGTACCTTTCTTCCGATACTTTTTTTAAATCCGATACTTGTTTTTTATCCAATACTCGATGATACTTATGATCTGATACCTAATTTTTTGACCCGATACTCGATGATACTTCTTATCCAATACTTGATTTTTTTGACTCGATACTTGATGATACCTCTGATCCGATACATGATTTTTTTGACCTGATAATTGATGATACCTGTGATCCGATACTTGGTTATTACGAATACGATACTTGTTTTTATTGACCCAATACTCAATGATACTTTTGATCCGATACCTGTTTTTTGATCAGATAACCTATGATACTTCTGATCCGATATTTGATTTTTTGACCTGATACTTGATGATACTTCTGATCTGATACTTGATTTTTTTACTCGATAATCGATGAAACTTCTGATCCGATACCAGATCTTTTGACCAGATAATCGATGATACTTCTGATCCAATACTTGTTTTTTTGAATCCGATACTTGTTTTTTGACTCGATAATAGATGACACTTTTGATCCGATACCTGATTATTTGACCTGATAATCAATGATACTTCTGATATGATACTTGTTTTTTTTAATCCGATACTTGATTTTTTTTTGTAGAGAATAGGACATGCGTTGATACTACAAATTTGATACATGATACTATATACCTGATTTTTTTTTGTAGAGAATAGGACATGCGTTGATACTACAAATTTGATACATGATACTATATACCTGATACACCAACTTTTATACTGCATACATTACACTCCAACTTTGATACATGATTCATACCTGATACTACAACTTTGATACCGCATACATGACACTACAACTTTGATACTACGATTTTGATACATGATACTAAATACCTGATACTACAACTTTGATACTAGTGATCTGATACCTGTTTTTTCGACCTGACAATCGATGATATTTCTGATCCGATACTTGATTTTTTTGACCCGGTACTCGATGATACTTATGATCTGATACCTGGTTTTTTAACGCTATAATCAATGATACTTCTGATTTGATACCTTTTTTCTTTTTACCCGATACTCGATGATACCTATGAGGTTGATGATACTCCTATATTGTGGCTGGACGTTTGATTTTCTTGAGAAAAAAATGATGAAGTTGGGGGTAGGCATTTCGTCGAACAATATTCGTGCGACTATCAGGCATACTTAGAGCCGATACTTTTTGTTTGTGATATATGATACCATTTTTTTTCTCTGAAACCTTAATGATACCATGAAACTCGACGATACCACCGATACTCGGCACCAGACCTGATACATATTTTTGTTATGAAACTTCTTTTGAAACCTTTTTTTAATCCATATGATACCATATTTATGAAAGTTTCATTTTTTACATTAATACTTTAATTTTTTTTACTCGATACTCGATGATATTTTTTATTTGATACTTGATTTTTTGACCCAATAAGGATACCTCTGATATTCGATGATACCACCAACCTGATACTACAGATAGTCGACACTCAGGCCTGATACTTTTTGTTTTGTGATATATAATATATTTTCCGACACCTTAATGATACCATAAAACTCGGCGATATAACTAATCTGATGCCACTAATACTCAGCACTAAGAGCATCGACAGCAGGTTCTCTATATTTCGTTCTCTATATCCCTTCTCTAAATCACTATTCGTTCCCTATATTTTCATCATCTCCAGCAGAGTCTCTATCCCCGAAAAGATATAGAGATTCTCCTGAGAGTCTCTAAATATAGAGAATCTGGAAAGAGTCTCTAAATTTAGAGATCGGGATAGAGACCCTGCTGGATGCGTATAGAGGCTGAGACTGTCCGCAATAGTGTTTTAGGGAACGGTTTAGAGAACCTGCTAGAGATGCTCTAAGACCCGATACTTTTTGGTTTGTGACATATGATAACCCTTTTTGACTTATGCCAAATTTAAAAAGACTACTATTTCATAACGGAAGGAGTAATATAGCAGAGTAAATCTAAAACTCAGCCTCTACATTTAAGCAAAGTATTTATTACACTACTATTCAGTGCACACGCATAGATATATGTAAGCATTAAGCAAAGAAATAAAATCAGCCCCACTAATAAGCGTGCTATTTCTTTGGTATCTACGACATCCTCTTTTGTTTTCCGTGTTCTTTGTCTTTGTGCACGGGTCGAATGAACTGCCTTGGTACCAAAATGGTTAAATGGGAGCGCGCGTCGGGACACTGAAGCGAGCGCGCGAGCGAGCGGGTCTATCCCGTTGGGGGCGGATCCCAACAAGATCCCGTCACCAAGTCGCCCCCATATTTTTTGTTAGATTTAAGGGGAAAAGTACGCAATCATATTCCGGTGCCAGCCCGACCTCTGGATCCCTCCATGTCCCATGCATCTCCGGCGCTCCTTCAACCTTCCCACGTTTCCTTCATCGGCGTCGCAGGGATGCAAAAGGGCCGGCCCTAGGGGCACCCTAGTGCATTTGAAATGAACTAAAAACTCAATTTCTATCGCACATTATTAATTTTCTATACAAATAAATAAACTAGAGAGGGTCAAAGGGTACCCTTGGATCGATCCTTCTGCATCCCTAGCGTCGCCGGCCGGATCTCCTCGTACCTTATCGGCACCGCCTCGACGCTGCCCCGTTCCTGTCTTCTTTACCCGAGCAAGGCGTTCTCAAGAAGATATCCGGCGACCGCCGCTGGTACCGCATTGCCGATCATCCAGACCACGGGCTAAAATCCACAGCAATTCCCTAATCTCCTTGAGTTGAAGCCGCGCACTCAATCTGCAAACCAGCACAGCTAGCTAGTCAGTTGATCCTCAGAGGTTGAAGACCAATGTGCTACGTACGGCGTGTCAAACTTTTGTGCTGACCGCTCTACGCAGCGGTATTGTTCTGTGATGCAACCTAAAACTTTAGCCCCTCCTATTATTTTTTGCTGCGTCCACCCCTGCTTATCGGCACAGCCTCGACGCTGCCCCGTTCCTGTCTTCTTTACCCGAGCAAGGCGTTCTCAAGAAGATATCCGGCGACCGCCGCTGGTACCGCATTGCCGATCATCCAGACCACGGGCTAAAATCCACAGCAATTCCCTAATCTCCTTGAGTTGAAGCCGCGCACTCAATCTGCAAACCAGCACAGCTAGCTAGTCAGTTGATCCTCAGAGGTTCAAGACCAATGTGCTACGTACGGCGTGTCAAACTTTTGTGCTGACCGCTCTACGCAGCGGTATTGTTCTGTGATGCAACCCTACGATGTTGGATCGGTGAGCCATGGCACAAAACGTGATTTTACGATAAGTGCATGTCAAACTTTTCATAACTATCATGTTCAAAACTTTTTTTCGTAACTTTAAGAAAAAATGCCAACTAACTATGGTCTTTTATGGCGCTCGACTCATTTTGACCACTGAACTCTATAAACAGATTAACTCGGCTCTTAAATTATTAAAATCATATATAAATTATCCTTTAACTGATCAGTTAAAAGTGGTTTGATCTAAGTGTTGTGCTTTTTAAAAAAAGTTACTAAATCTTAAAAATGCATATTTAAGTTTCTATTTGTTTTACAAGTTCATATCTCTCCATATTTTTATCGTGCAACACCATCTTTAAAAATTTTCAAGCATTTTTTGGTAGTTATAAAAATACCACAAAAGACAAAATAATTATGAAAGTTAAAAAAAATTTGTGAAAACTTGTACACATATTTTAATTTGGATTTTATGATTTTTTAATATTGAAATACATAAAATATTCTGGTCAAAACACTTTGGAAATTCAAAAAAAACGTTGTTGACACGAAAAAGGGTAAAATATATGTTTCAACATACAAAAAATAGATATATTTGTGAAAATCGAACAATTTTCTAAGTAGCTAGAACCCAATGTTTCACCAAACAGAACCAATTGTTTTAGAAGGGCAAAACATATGCTTTAATAAAGCACAAGAATATATTTAAAGAAAATTGCTTATAATTAATTGCCGTAGGTAAAACCTAAAGTTTCATTAGACATAACCAAATAATTCAGAAGTACAAAAACATAAGTTTCAGTAGAGGAAAATTAAAATGTTTCGGCAATTATTAATGAATGTTTCGTCAAGAAGAACCAAAATTTCCAAAAAAAAAAAAACAAAACACATGTTTCAACAAAGAAAAAAACAAATATTTTACATCTTATAACACGTGTTTCGACATAGCAAAACCCATGTTTCACCATTGTAAGAATCTTTCACAAAATACCGGTGAGTTATGTCTTAAGCCACTATATACCTTCCTCAACGATCGCCACTTTCACCAAACCATTGAATGAGAAGAAGGCAAGGTGCGAGATTGAGATGGGATAGGAGGTAGATCAAGCATGCCGAGAGATTAAGAGGTTTGAGGGAGAAAGAGGATTTTATGGTTACGAGAAGGAGACATGGTGTTGAGAGGGGAAGGGGGGTAGAGAAAAATATATGACAGGCATAATTAAGAATATAAGAGAGGGGCACACACTGGCGAGTGAAGAAAAATATATGACCGCACGCTCGTCGCCCGGCGTCGCCGTGCTGTCTCGGCCAGCACCGCCGCTGCGCGTCCCCCCGGCGACCACGGTAGTGTGCTTGTCGACTAGTCCAGTTGCCGACGAAGACCTCAGGTTGGACGTATATCTAAACGTGGCCGACGTTGACAAGGGCGGCGGTCTTTTTTTCGTAAAGCAGGCTACTATAAACATATGGTCGTGTGTTCACGCCCTTACACATCGGGAAACGAAGAAAGTCATCGGAAAGTAAAAGAAGGTGGGGTCTCAACCCAATAAGGGTTGAGATCTCATAAACTCCATTAGATCGGAATAGATTGATGGTTAAAAACAATCGGGACGCGTATTAAAAAAACTTCAATAGTAATTTAAATAAAAATAATAGAAATAAGAGTGTCAGATTAAAAGAAAACACTCGTATTTGCTATAATAAAAAACAAAAATGTATAGAAATAATACGAATAAAAGTTTATGTCAAAATTAAAAGGTTAAGATGAATCTAGCCGCGCAAACTGGTGTGATACCATGCTCGTCTAGCAGATTTTGTAAGTAAATTGCAGTAGCAATCGGCGGTCGTCTAAGTTATAGTATTTGAGAGACTGTATATCGTTGTTCAAAAAGGAAATTTTTATAGGGAACCGAACGGAGTAATCCTGTATGCTATTGCTTGCTGCAACGATCGATCACTATCGAGCACTCGGTAGCGCAGCCACCTCGCTGCAGCTCGAAAGCTAAAACGACGCGACATGTCCAAGATGTCATTGCTAGCTAGCTCCTTGGAGCGTGACCCCAAGGGAATGAAGGACCGAGAGAGCTCGCCTCTCGGCGCAAGCTACAACGATGACTTGCGCGCGCGCGCCGGCCATGCATACACAGATACACGATACATGCATGAACAGCGATGCGCCTGCATGCGCGGAGGAGACGCGCGTACGGGTTGCGTGCGCGGCTCGGTGATGCATACAGCTCGAGCTGAAAGCTGCGTCAACAAAGCTCGAGGAGCGAGCCGTACACTGCACCGGAGATGGGCTCTCGCCCACGGACAAGAAAACACCCAAGAAACGGACCAGAATGGCTACCTATCGATATCCAAATCCAAGACGACCTGCAAGTCGGCGCATGTGACCTGCTAACAAAAGCGACGCTCGCAGCACGCTCCCTGGTCACGAGCGATGGAGGAAACCGATGCGCGCATACATGTAATAACCGGTCGTTTCTTGGACGAAACCGATCGATGGCAAAGACCAGTGTCTAATTGCTTGAGCTGTGCGGCGCCCACGGGGCATGCATGCATCGATCGGAATGTTCCAAGCAGGCAGTACATATGCTAAGCAGTAAGCAGTAGCTAGCTTAGCTGCTACGGCCGCATGCAGCAACAGGGCTAGGTGTCGCCGCGGCCGCCGCCGGGCGAGCTAGGGCCACCGGGTCGGAGCCGGGAGGGCGCTCCGGCCCCCTCTCCGGCGGCCGACATGCGTCTGACGGCGGCGCCGCGCGCGCCGGGTCCACGGCCACGCGTCCGGCGGCCGCGCCGCCGCCGAGTTGCTGAACCCAGACACGTACCGGAGTCAAACTCAAGCGAAAGCCCCGGGCCCCAGCTGGGGCAGGCCGCGAGCAGGCAGGCGCGGCCCGGCCGGCGACGTACGGGCACATGGAGCGTCCGCGTCGCGTCGCGTCGATTCGATGGAGCCGACCGGACGGACGGCCGGGGCCGTTGCTGTGTTCCTTGGATACGTGTAGACGTGCACTGTACACGAGTTAGAGCTAGGATTCGTGCATGGCCCGTGTGAAACAGCTGCGGCAGCTGCATGGCAATATTGTCATGGCTGTAATTATAACGCTGGCCACAGCCACAGGGTTTCAAATTTCTAATCATAAACCATGTTGTCAGGAACATTGAGGCAGAGCTAGTGTTCTACGACAGAGGATGAAGGGCTTTTCCTTAAGAGTCCAAAGTATGTGATTAGGTTTCAAAATATTTGATAATGTTTTTATTAGATGTTAGTTGCTTCGATTTGATGGAAGAGGCAGTCGATCTACCGGTCGAGATCGCACTGTACGTGTTGCCGTCTTCTTCGTCTCCGGCGGCGTCCGCTGCCATGTGAACTTTCGGTTAGGGTTCAGGTTTAGGATGTGTTATAGGGCTTGCAGGGAGGTCGATCAGCGGGGGATAGAGGACCGGCAGTGGGGTTGGGTTGGTTGAGGGGAGAGGGTAAAGGTGGTGGGTGGATTGGTGCCACCGTACATCTGTTATGGTGGCCAGGGTAGGCCTGGCGGTGGGAGGTGGCATGGGATGGCAAGGCGGCACTTGCGTAGCTAGCCGATGGAGGTGGAACCGAAAGGAGGAGGGTTGGATGAAAAATGTTGCATGACTGTTATCAACCTCCACACCGCCACAACGGTGGCGGCGGTGGCTATCCAACTCTTCAATGGCAATGACTTTTCGATTTCATCGATGTGGTATTTTTGAGCTCCGAACGATAACGGTGATGATGACGAGCGGCGACTCATGAGCCAGCTCATCATGGTCTCGCTGTGCATAGTCACGGCGGCGGCGACAACGTCTCGATAGCTTTTTTCGGGGGCGGCTGCAGCCAGTCCCATTAAAATTCTTCAAAGTCGAAATGTTTGATTTAGAGAGGGTTTTTTTATGTGGAAAATTGTTCAGACCAACGTAACGAGGGTAGGGGAGAGTACGTGGCTAGTTTAGCCATAGTTCCTTTCCCCGCATGCCAGCTTGTGATCGACCAGACCAGACCAGGCGTAGACCGTAGTCCGGCCGGCCGGTTGGTGGTGAGTTCCATCGAATCAATGCGAGGCTGGATAACATGCATGCATGATGCATCGTACGCGCGCGCGTACGCCCGCTGCGCGCGACGGGGCAGGCCAGTGGCGCTGCGCTGATGACCTGATGTGCCTGATGGCGATCGCTCGATCGGCGCGGCCGGGCGGGCGCAAGCGCATGCAGGCGTGCCAGGCCCAGGCGCCGACGTGTCATTCGTGTGATCATGTCCATGGCTCGACCGCGCTGGCACGCAGAGGCAACGCATGCATCTAGCTATAGCTAATTTAGCTAATACTCGTAGCTAGCCACTGCGAGCACGCACCCACGCGCGTACGCACGTATGCGCTGGCTCGATCCACGAGCGCGCTGACCGATACGCGTCGCCGTTTCGGCCGAGTCCAGAAGCTTCCATGCATGCTCAGTGCGCCGCTGTGCAGGTGCAGGTGCATGCACGCAACTCGCATCTACGTATGGCTTGCGCGCGTGCAGTGGAGTGGAGCTGTGGAGGCGAGGCCACGAGGCTCACGTGAGCCGCACGAGGCTCTGATGCGGCTGACCCAATGCAGCGCCAACACGTCGACGTCGCCACGCCATGCAAGTTTGCGGGTATGCGCTACAGCCATGCGTGAATAGTCAGCAACTCTTTGGGCTAGACTAGGGATGGCAATTGGGTCGGGTACCTCCGGGTACAGCTGTCGTGGACCCGGATCCGAGACCCGAACACCGTACCCAGACCCGGACCCGAAGTTACTTTCGGGTCTAAATCCATACCCGGACCCGAACGGGTACCCGTCGGGTCCAACCTGAGAGTGGGAGAGAAGGAGAGAGGAGGAGGACGCGCCGCCCCATTCACGGCGCCGCCGGCCGCCTCCTGCACCCCGCCGCCTAGGCGCGCGCCGCCGGCCGCCGCGCCGTGCTCCCGATCCATGAAGCTAGCGAGCGAGCTCGATCGATCGCCAATGGAGATGTCGCTGCAGAGGAGCAACGCGCACGCCGCCGCCGCCGCCGCCGCGCCGTGCTGCCGCGCCACCCGCGCCGCCTTCCACATGCACCGCCTCGCGCGCGCCGCCTCCTGCACGCCGCCGCCGCCGCCGCCGCGCCTTGCTCCCGCGACCCCCGCGCGGTCTCCCGCACGCGCCGCCTCGCGCGCGCCGCCTCCTGCACGCCGCCGCCGCCGCCGCCACGCCGTGCTCCAGCGGCACCGCCTCCTGCACGCGCGGACGCGCCGCCGCGGTCGCCTCCGGCGCGCGCCACCGGCCGCCGAGAGTTAAAGAGGGAGGAGATCGAGTGGGGGCCTGGGGGGCGGCGGCTGGGGAGTGAGGAGAGGCGGCTGAGTTGGGAGAGGAGGAGTTAGGGTTAGATAGATGAGGGGAGATAAGAGGCAATAAATAATATGGGACCACATGTCAGTACATTTTTCAGGTCCGGGTCTGGGTAT
The DNA here is from genome assembly GCA_005191435.1 of Raddia distichophylla. Taxonomy (NCBI): domain Eukaryota; kingdom Viridiplantae; phylum Streptophyta; class Magnoliopsida; order Poales; family Poaceae; genus Raddia; species Raddia distichophylla. The sequence continues at coordinate 1,131,163 of SPJY01032216.1, read as the reverse complement.
CCACGGGTCTAATTTGAGACCCGGACCCAGACCCGGCATCTCATACCCATGAGTTCAGGATTAGACCCAGACCCAGACCCATCGGGTCGGGTACCCGCGGGTACCTGGATCCATGGGTATTTTTGCTATCCTTAGGCTAGACCTAGACGACACGTGCTACGTACACATGTAAGTGCTCCAATCCTCTTCCTTGCCGCGTCTCCATCTTGACTAAATTGGGCCGAATTAATCGTGTATTCGTGTGCCTCGTGGAGTCGTGGTGCGTGGAGTTTGCATTTCCCGACCGTTGTCGATTTGGTAGTGTGAGGGCGCGGCCCATGGTCAGTTGTGGACTATGGCCCAGCTAGCACGTCTCAGATACTAGCCCACATATGCATAGTGCATTTCTTTTTGTCGGTGTTGTGTACATATATTATGGTCCCACTAACCCGTTTAACCCAAATATATGTACTAGTTCATTTATTCGATTTTCTTTTTTACTCTATAGAGGGTTGACCTAGGAGTACTATCTATAACTCTATAAGACTTCTGGAGGCTATATGAGGCTATATGCTAGTAAGGCCGTCTTCTTTTAAGCTTAGGCAAAAATAAAAAATTAATGTACGAAATTTTTCAATTTTGTACCAATGAGATGCTGTAGTACTTTGTAGTTTCTAAATATATTTTTTGAACATTTATGCTCTTCAAGATCCCTCCCAAAGGGTCACAACTTTTGGATTAAAATATTAAGCTACTTTTAGTTCAAACGAACAAAGCCTACCACTTAAGGTAAATTGGCAATGTGACACGAGAGAGTGTGGCAATATGATGTTGAAGAGTAAAACGTTATAATCTTTAGTGTGCTCAGCAGCGAAAGAGCCTACAAAACTCCTCTGTTACATCCTATGTGGGGTAGATCGGGTCGAGTCGAGGTGATACCCGATCCGATTCGACCCATCTAGACCTTTATAGAAATAGTAACAAACCCTAGTACAACACTGCCAGCTTATCCTGCGACCGTTGAAACACGAGAAAAGAAAAGGCGACTTCACATGCCGCGGGCTCATACAATTTTGCCAGAGCTGAAAATCCACAAAATGCACATCTTCTTTGCTTCGACAAGATTATATGTTTACAAGCACGCTGATCTTCTCTCGACTTAATTCGAAAAAATTAATGATTTGCCACTCTCAACATTGGTTCTCGCCAAGTATGCCACTCTGTGTGTATCACACGTGGGATCATCTGTGTGTATGACAGTGGACCAGAGTGCATTTTAGAGAGAACCAATGTTGATAGTGGCAAATCGTCAAATCCCCTGACTTAATTCCCCGATGCTTCATGTTCAACGCGATCGGACGAACTTAATTTGCCCTTAAAAACAATGGAATTAATCCTGATCGTCAGTGTCAAACCCGGCACGCACGTACCGAATCCACCCGCCGCACATGCACATCGATCCGCATGCGCGTGCGCATCGAGCAGCACAAAATCGAACGAGAGGATCGAGATGGAGAGGTGTCCCAATGGCCAATGCACGTGGAATGCGAGCTTTCCGTCGAAACAAGCGCGCACCACATGATCGATGGAGACCACGGCTTAGCCGGCCGGCAGTGCGCGCCCAGGCATGCACATCGATCAACCAGCTGCAAAGCCCATTGATCTCCAGCTATTTTGGCAGGCCGGCCGGCCGGCCAGCTCAAGTGCACGCACGTACGCTTATATAATTTATAATCGAGCAGTACTGCTACTGCAGTTGCTGAATCCCAATAGAGAGAGATGTACGTACGTGCAGGTCGATCCATCGAGAGATCGGCATATCTTTTACTTTAAAATTTAGGGATCGCTCCCAATCGCTTGCACTGCAGGAATCCAAACCGAAAATAGATAAAATCTCAATCAACGTATTTGCACTAATAAATAACTAAAAATTTACATATGATTTAATGTTATTAAAATTTGTGATTTAGCTATAAAAAAGTTTGTATACTATATTAGTAGTATATACCTTAAGTTTTACATACAGCTAATCACTTGTGTATCTTTTTTTTTTTCCTTTGAGTCAACTTGCAACAACTAAAAAAATACTCCTCATTCAGCTAATTGCCCTTTTTTCTACAATATTAAACTATACATAAATTATTATTATTTTGAACAAAGGGCAGAAGAACTGCCATCTATTGATCAATATAGAAGAGGTTTACAAATAGTGGGGGGGGGGGGGGCGAAGCCCCTCCCCCGATGGGGCATGACCCAGGGATTACATAAATTTATTAATCAAGTAATGTAAAAGACTAGCTTAGGTGTATCCGTGTATGGGCTAAAAAATTTCCCCATCACCGGCGGCGGCGCCGGCCGGCGACCTATCGGGCGCCACTCTTGCGTGCAAGTTGCCGGCCGTCTTACCGCAGATCGGTGCCGGCTGGCCGGTGGAAAATCATGGATTATTGTGCATGGAGCGACGCAGAACGTACCAACTACCAACCGATCGATCTGACCCCTACCCAAGTACACACGCACTCGCCGTCGTCATCGCTCCCTCGGCTCTTCGAGCTCATGCGAGCTACGAGCAGCTAGCTTAGCTCCACGCGCCTATATAAGGTCATGCGAACCACACCTGCCGTTCGCAGCAGCTAGAATTATCGTTGTTGCTTGCACCACTGCACTGTCCAAGTTGGCATCAACTGCTCGCAGATCGATCGAGTTGCTAGCGAGCTGGTTGTGGATGGCGAGGGTTGGGGTGGTGGCCGGCGTGATGCTGCTGTGCGCCGTCCTGGTTCTCGCATCCGCCGCGACGGCCGAGGCCGGCCGGCGATGGGGCCGGACAGGCGATCAGTCAGCGATCGCCGGGCGTTTCAGGGAGGCGATGAGGGAGGAGATGGTCGACGGCGGCGGCATTGGGGAGTCCAAGAGGCGGAGCCCCGGGGGCCCAGATCCTCAGCATCACTGAGACACTCTGAGAGAGAGACAGAGAGAACACTGAGAGAGAGAGAGCGAGAACACAGCGAGCGAACGAGAGAGAGAGAGAGAGAGAGAGAGCGCTATAGCGAGAGCACATGTACGTACCTTTGAAATTCGAATATGCATATGTACGTACGTGTAAATGCTGTAATATATACCATGCGGTCGCTCTGAGCCCACGCACGAACCACACCGGTTTGTGAAACGTACGGGTTTAAATTATGTAACAGCTAGTTCCTCAAACTGAATAAAATTTAACCTTTGATCCGGTTATATGTTGCTGCATTCTGCTGCTTGAAATTTCAGTTTAATTACGTTGTGGCCATAGGACAAGCATGCATGCGCATGCATGAAACGCTCAAGCTGCAGGCGCCGCTCTAGCTAACTACAGGTGCAGTACAAAATTAACACTGCTTTGTACTATATATATCTACTGTCCTCGCTAAGTGGTCTGGATTTCTTGCCCTACGTGGATGACTATATATCTTGGGCTCTAAAAACATCTCCAACAACGGCGCCCCTATATGAGTATCTAGATTAAAATTTAGATATTTTGTTAAGAAAAATTGCTCCGACAAGAAATCTTATCTTCAAAAGTCTCAAAATAAGACACTTCACACATATGCCACTATAAGGTGAAGATCGCTCCTAACTATGATTAATTATGGTGTACAGACTGTGTTGTTTTCTGTCGCGTATGGACCTAAGCTAGGTTGTTTTAACTTTTGTAACACTGTTTTCCTTCTCCTATCAATGAATGTTTAGGCCCCTTGCTTGAACTTCTAGAAAAAAGAAGATCACTCCTATACCATTACAGAGTTGCAAGACGTACAAGTATATCGTTGTGGATCGTTTTACCCCTTTGTTCTTTTCAAAATTTTATTAAGCATGTCAAACACTCCTTTTTTTTTTTCTCCTCTCTCTCTCCCTACCGTGCCTCCTCCCTCTAGGCTGGCAAGGTCTAGTGTGGTTCTTCCTCCAATGAGCCGGCAAGGTCCATAGAGCCAACTCCTCTTTGAACACCTCCCCCCTAACCAACAAAACCCTTGCATCATCTCCTTATCCCCATCCTTCCTGCTCCGGCTCTTGACCGACGATGCCCCTAGGCCACTTCTATGTTCATATGCTAGCAATCACCTGAGCCCAAGCTCAGGAAGACCACCACCGTCGCATGAGCCTATCACAGCTGACCACTGCACAAGCCCGCTACTGCCACCACACGAGCCTGTTAGAGCAGTGGAATGGGGCTGTCTACGAGAAATAGAAAAGAGGGCGGAGACAAATTAGCCTTAAATTGTTGTAAAATGGTCATGATGGTATTTCTTTGTGAGATTTTGAAACTTTATAATAGCATGGATGTGTTTTTTATTTTATAAATGTTTGAAGTGCTAATTTTGTAATGGCATGTATCTAATTAATTATCTTTATCTTCATATGCGTTCCTCTCTTTGCCTTTATCTTTCTTACACTTCACACATTTTAGCTCAGGTAGTGATAAGGCTTAGGCCCTGTTCTTTTGAGCTGATCTGAACAGCTGAATGGCTGAACGGCTGCAAGGACTGAATTTCAAGAGCTTCTCGAGGTAGTCTCGAGATTCGGATACATTTCGTTTGACTTGCTTTTTAAAGTGTTAGGACCCACCTTCAAAATAGCGAAAAAACGGACTAAAAAACCAAAGCATATGTGTTTTCAAAACGTAGATATGTCGTTAAGCTGATAAGCTGAAAAGAACTGGGCCTAGGCTCTGTTTGGAAGTGGAGTATTTTTATAGTTTCTATGCAAAATCATGGTATTCTCACATACCATGGTATTTTAGACCATGAGATGTTTGAAAGCAACCCAAAAACTCTGTTTTGAAAACCATGGTATTGGTGATACCATGGTATTTCTAGAGTATTGTAGACTCCACTTTAATATAAAGTTTTCTTACTTGTGCTAGCAAACCATGGTATTGAAAAACCATAGTATTTCATGGTCATAGCAAAACACAAACCATGGTATTACAAAGCCATGGTTTTAAAAAAAACTTTGCATGGTTTTAAAAAAACTTTGCTGCCAAACAAACCCTTAGTTTGTGACCGCAATGAGACAAGAACAGTTCGTAGCTTTTCCTAAGAAAACGTCAATCAGCTTAAGTCTATGATTCAGCTCACTGCAATCAGTAACCCTTTTTTAGGAAACTGTGGTTAATTATTAACCGATAGCTAGTTCACCACTACCATTTGTTTGGCCTTAATTTTCGACATGAATAGACATGGACCAGACCTCGCAGTTATGCGCTAGCTTTCTCGCTAGGCAATGCCCAAGGTCATGTTCCATGAGTAGCCATCGAAGAAGCTTTACAAGCTAACTTCGGTAAAGAAGACATATGTAAGGTGCTTGTCGAATATATTGTCGCGGCACAATCCTCGTTTGAAGTGATCACACTAATCGAACAAATAGCAACTTCTTATTTGGAAATTAATCGAAACTAAGAAAAAGAGCCATTAATCCAAAGAACTTTTTTTTTTCAAAAGTCCTTATCGGTTTAATTAATTTCAGCTGCTTTGGTTTCTGATTTAATTCATGCGCACGAGGCTAAACCAAATGTCCCTACTGAAGGCTCTGTTTGTTTTAGCTTCTAGACACAGAAGCAAAAACTCAAACAAACAGACAGCTTTTAAAATCAAGATTTTTGTTTGGCTGTGCTATAACAATGCAATTCTTTTTAAAAAGAACTTATACAAAAGAGGCTGGTCTGGAGACCAAACCTGTGAGTTTTGTTATGAAGTCGAAACTTGCACTCATTTAATGTTTGAATGCAAACTCACTAAGAATCTATGGGGTGTAATAGCAAAGGTGTTGGGGGGCAAGTACAATTCCCAAAAATTTTGATCAGTTATGGGAATGGTTTGATGTTTGGATGAAAGGGCACATGAATCTTAGTGTCTTTTGCTTAGCTGCTGTAACCTGGTCTACCTAGTTGTCTAGAAATGACAGTTGCTTTAACAGAGAGTCTATCAAGGACCCAATCAATTTGATTTACAAAATGCTTGCAATCACTAAATTTTGGACAGGCCTACTGAAGATTGATGATAAAGACTTGGTGGAGATGGGGATTGCGAGGATCTTCCAAGCTATCAAAGATTATCATGCTGGAAATGAAGATCAGGTCAAGAAAAGGAAGCCTTCTGGAAATGATGACAAGTGATGATGGAAGGGAGTCATTTAGAGGATTTTGGGACCTGTTCACCGAAGGAAAAATTATATAGGTTGCTATGTTTTGCTGGTAATTTGGCTGGAGAGCCTGCGTGCTCTAGTTTTGGATTCTGTTTTTTGTGGAAAATCGAGGTTCTGTCGATCTGTGGGTGGTGGTCTGTTTTTGTAGAAGGTTAGATGCTAGAGAACAGTGAGGCCACTGTTGTCTAGCTTCCTTTTCATTTCTAGTGTTTAGCTTACATGTTATGTAGCAGAACATTGTTTCCGTTCCCTTAGTGAAATGGAAATCGGGATAACCCCTTTTGCAAACAAAAAAAAACAGACAGCTTTTAAAACCCCTTCCAAGAAGTCAAAATCTTCCAACATACCAAATTGTATTGCGATATGAGAAACAAGTTTTGTATGGCTTTTTCCGGAAACAACTTTTAAACAAGTTGCAACTCAAACAAAATAGGGTCTAAAGCCGCTTGTAAGTTTTTATTTAAAAGAAGAAGAAGAAGAAGAAGAAGAAGAAGAAGAAGAAGAAGAGAGAATGTCTTCGCAAAGTTCTATGTTTTTTTCCTTATGTTATTTGACGGCAGACGAAGGACGTGTGCGACGACCAAAATGCATTTTTTTTTTTAGGAAAACGGGCAGGGGCTCTGCCATACCATTAAAGAAGAAAGCACTGTACACTATACAAGAGGGGGCGGGGACACTGGATGGGGGTTGGGCCTAATTACAACGAACTAGAAGAGTCCCCAAACCCACGCCAAAGGCGTAAATCCTCCCTGATTAAGAGGGAGAGCTGCGCAACGGAAGACACCTTTTGTTGGAAAAGGCGCCTATTGCGCTCCTTCCAAATGTTCCAAACGACGTAGATGACCAAACCATTGAAATCTCGCCTGGCGCTAATGGGTACAGAGTTCGCCGCCGCAAGCCACCATTGCTGAAAGTTCGTCTGAGTGTTGCACGGTTGTATGTTGTGTTGACCAAGGGGAAGCGAAGCCATCCAAACCGCAAACGAGAATGGGCAGTGGGCACACAGATGATCGATTGTTTCCGGAGCAGAGCCGCATAGCAGACAGAAACTTTGATTGGGCCATCCTTTCCGTGCCAGGACGTCTACGGTGTTTATCTTGCCATGGCCAAGGCACCAGGCAAAGAATTTACATTTGTTCTCCGTATGCGCCCTCCAAATGGTTGTCGCCAAGATAGAAGGAATACTTCCAAGGAACTGCAAGTTATACGCCGATTTTGCTGAGTAGGTTCCGGAGCAGGATTGAGCCCAGGATATGTCGTCGTTAACGTTCGGCTGAAGGTTGATGCGATCAATCAGGTGCCATAGGTTGAGGTATTCCCTAAGTTGTACCAGATCATTGAGATGCCGAATCGAGATAATCCAGTTGTTGTTTTGAAAGCTGTCCGCTACGGAGCGATATTTGAGCGTCGTGATCCGATAGAGGTTTGAGGCTAACAAGCGAGGGGAGGAGCCCTACAACCAATTATCATGCTAGAAGTCTGCCCTTTTCCCATCTCCAAGGTGGATCTGTGTTGCGGCACGAAAAAGATCCCTATCCGAGTCGTCACAAGGGGTGGTTGTCCCAACCCAAGGCTTAGATGGCGATTTCCACTCATGCCAAAGCCAGCGTAGGCGGAGTGCTCTACTGAACTTGGAAAGGTCAGGAACACCTAGCCCCCCAGGCATTTGGGGTGACACACCACTTCCCAGTTGACCAAGGAATGGCCTCCATGCGAGTCTTCTGAGCCCTTCCAGAGGAAGGAGCGCCTAATCTTGTTTATTCTCTTTATCACCCATTTGGGAAGGTTGAAGACCGAGATGAAGTACGTTGGTAGAGCCGAGAGGACCGACTTAACGAGGGTCAGTCGACCAGCCTTAGAGAGGAGACTCCCTTTCCAAGCAGGGAGTCTGGCATGAAGCTTTTCGATGAGCGGGAGGAAGTGTAATCTCCTTAGCTTACGATTGTGCAGGGGGAGGCCAAGATAACGACAGGGCCAGCTTCCCCTGAGGCCTGGAAAGGCAGAGAGGGCGTCCTCGAGATCAACTTCCTGACAGTTTACACTGTAAGCTGCGCACTTTTGAAGGTTGGTGCAGAGGCCTGAGGCCGCGCCAAAAGCTCTAAGTATCTGCACTGTAGCTTCTATTTCTTCCTTGGCCGGGGTTAGGAAAATCGTTGCGTCATCGGCGTAAAGAGAAACTCTCAGTGGGATGGGCCTGGAGCTAATTGATGAGAAGATCCCCTCTTGGGAGGCTAGTTGAAAGAGGCGCTGGATGGGGTCCATTGCAATAATGAATAACATGGGCGATAAGGGGTCCCCCTGGCGAACCCCACGCTGGTGCCAGAACTTTGGTCTGGGATGACCGTTGAGGAGCACCGAGGAAGAGGATGAACCTAGCAAGATGGAGATCCAGTTCCTCCATCTTCTTCCGAAGCCAAGGTGCTCCAAGAGCTCCAAAAGGTAGCCCCAATTTACCGAGTCGAATGCCTTTGCAAAGTCAAGTTTGAGAAAAATAGCTGGAACTTTGCGTTTTTGAAGGTCGCGCAGAACATTTTGGGCGTAGAGGAAGTTATCTTGAATACTTCTCTTTTTTATGAAGGCGCTCTGGCTCATGGAGATGATGCTGTCCAAATACGGCGCTAGTCTGTTTGCAAGGAGTTTGGACACGATCTTGCCGATGCTGTGTATCAGGCTAATCGGCCTGAAGTCTCGGAGGCTTTGGCAGTCCTCTTTCTTTTTAATCAGCGTAATGTTAGCCGAGTTTAGAAGACCAAAGGCAGTCCCATCCTGATCGTAGAAACGTTGTAAGATCCTTAGAAGATCCTCCTTGATGACATCCCAGCAGGAGCGGTAGAAGAAGCCAGTGAACCCGTCAGGCCCAGGGGCCTTGTCAATAGGTAGAGAGAAGACGACAGACTTTATTTCTTCTTCGGAGAAGGGGGCTTCTAGGTCAGCCAAATCAAAGGTCGTGTAGCCTAGGCGATCCCAAGAGATGGAAAGATCCCGCTGAACAGCAGTGCCCAGGTGCTGTGAAAAGAAGCGGTGGCACTCTAGCAGCACGGGTCCGGTCGGGGAGGTGAGAGTGTGGATGAAGTTCTTCCGCCTTCTGGAGCTGGCCCTAAGGTGGAAAAATTTGGTGTTGGCATCTCCTGCTTTGATCCATTGAACTTTGGCCCTTTGCCGGATGTGCGCCTTTTGAAGAGACGCTAAGCCGAGACAGCGGAGCTTGAGAAGCTCTCTGAGCTCACGCTCAAGAGGGGTGAGGGTGCGGGACTCCAGCGCACGATCGAGATGCCAAATTAGCTTATTGACGACCGCGAGCTGGATTTTAGATTGCCAATCTTTGATTTCGCCCAATTGCTCAGGGCCTTTGCGACCTTGGAGAGCTTGATGTGGAAGGAACGGTAAGGGTTGGTAGTGGCAACTGGTTCAAGCCAAGCCCGTTGCACGATCTGGTGGAAGCCTTGTATGGAAGGCCAATAGTTTTCGAAGCGAAAACACCGAGCTGGTCGCTGCCCAGAATCCCCTGAAAGCAGAAGCGGGGCGTGGTCTGAGACCAAGGTTGCCAAGGCGCGCAACGAATGGTTGGGAAAAAGAAGGTTCCAGCTGGTTGAGGCGAAGGCTCTATCAATTCTCGACAGCGTTGGGTTGACGCGCTCGTTGCTCCACGTGAACTTGCGATCTGCTAGGTTGATTTCCAGTAGGGCTAACTGATCGAGCGCGGCACGAAAGGCATCCATGAGCGCGACGTCGATGTTACTGTTGCTTTTGTCAGCGGCTTGGTAGATCAGGTTGAAGTCGCCCAGGATCAGCCAGGGGGCATTTATTCCCTGGGGAGCACAGAAACGAAGCTCTTGTAGAAACTGAAACTTCTGGGCGCGGGTTTGGGGGCCATAAACGACTGTGATGAACCAGTAGGTGCTATCTAGGCGTGATTTAACACTGGCTGAGAGACAGTGATCAGAGCGGGTGATGGAGTCAAGGGCGAACAATTGGTCATCCACAGCTAAGAGAACCCCTCCTCTTGTGCCTGTGGCCGGGATGAAGGCGACGTTGTTAGAAAAGGTTGCACCCAAGCACTTCGAGACGATCTGAGGTTGGACGGTGTCAAGCTTGGTTTCTTGGAGACAAACCAAGGAAGCGTGAGTAGAGAGGACGAGGTTGCGAAGAACGGCGCGTCTAGCAGAGCTGTTTAGGCCACACACATTCTAGTTGAGCAGTTTCCAGTCCAAGCTAATCATATTGGACGGGAAACACCAAGGCCAAGGAGGCCGTTCCTAGGTTGCACCGCTGTTGCTGGCTAAAGCACGGCGACGACGGAGAGTAATAGGGCGACGTCATAATCAACCAACAATGAGATCTAGAGACAGTTGACAGTCGAAGCCTCGGAGCACAAGGAAGTAGCAAGCAAGCGCCATAGGCGGTTACAAAATTGCCCCGGACGTTCTTTGTCCTGGACGGGGTCCTAGCTTTAGAGACTTCCAGATGGCGGCCGAAGGATACAGACGCTAGGGTACACTTGGGAGTGAAGGCTAAGTAGGGCGTAAACTTCGTCTTCCGGGAGGCCCATCGTGCAGCCAACTATCCAAAAGGGATGTGGCCTCGCCGCGGGATTGAAGGCCGATGGCTGCGGCGGCCGCGACGATGAGCTGCAAAAGGTGCCACCGTGATAGCCGGTGACCGTAGACGTCGAGGAGGGTGCCCGATCATTGGTTCAAGGGCTGCGCCTGCGGAAGTTCGCCCGACGCTCGGGGCGAACTGAGGTGCACGCCTGCGAGGTCAGCTAAGGCCCTGACGGCGTCGTCTGACAATGAGGCATCGAGGAGCTTGCCGATGGCGTTGATGTTGTCGTTGGCCGCGATCTTCGCAAGTAGCCAGGGCTCGAGGCGTTGTGCAATGATGCGTCGAGCCTTCGCCTTGGCCGGGATAGTGGCCGAAGGCTTTGCTGCAAGATGAGCGCTCCTCCGAATCTTAGGGGTAGTGGCGCTGCGGAGTCGACGACGGAATACCTGCAAGATTGGAGGTTTGACCGGCACCGTGAAGTTCCGAACAAAGGTGTCAGCCACTGAATGTCGAGGTGATGAAGTGGGTTGAGGCGCTTGGGTGGACGAGACCTGGACAATGGCCTGCAGAGGCGAGGGCGCAGTATGGGGATGCATTCCGGAGGATGGGTCCTCCTCGCCTTGAACTTGGGTCCCGCTAGAGACCAACGGAGGCAGAGGCGGGGCAGCGTCCAAAAACTGTGGTGCTTCGGTGGAGATAGCCGCTGGGGACCAATCTTGGGGGGCCGGGTAGACGGAGGAGCGGCCGCGCGACCCAGGCTGGCTACGACCGCTCCCACGAACAATGCAGCGCTGTGGGGGAGGGCGGAGGCCGCTGCCAACTGGGCTTGGAGCATTGGGAACCGCACTATCATGCTCCGCGGTGGGTGACTCAGCAGAGGGGGGAGGGAAGCCCTCGTCGACGCGTCTCCCTGGTGAGAGTGGGCGACGCAGTGGGCTACTGGCAGGATGGCGACCACATCGGGGAAAGGCGGATGAGGTGCGCAGCAGCGGAGAGCCACCCTCATGCCGTGGCGACGAGGAAGCAGCGCGACGCCGAGTCTCCTTGTGTCGCTGCAGACGCTCTGGACGAGGGGGGCAGGAGCCCGGGGGCGGTACCAGGGGCGACAAAAGTCCATGCCCGCGGCAGTGGAGAGCTACTGCGACGCCGACCGGAGTTTCATCCGCCTCCTTGGCGATGACGGCCGGAGTCGGACCTTCTGTTGCGGCCGTCGACCGATGGCGAACCCGCGCTGCATGAAAGGTGGGTGACGGAGTGCCAAATGGAGCGCGAGCGCGAACGGCGGCGCTGATCGCGGGACTCACCCTCCGAGTCGTTGTCGGAGTGGTGTCGGTGGTGATGACGCGGCTCTAGAGGCGGGGGTGATTGATGTCTGGAGTTGAGGTCGTCCCCATCAACCTTGCCCAGCTGCCACGGCAGACGAGTCATGGAGTAGTTTTGGTTGGGGCCAGCAGAGTGATCTTCGACAACGTCGAGGTGGATGATGATCTTGTAGGTGATCAGCTTCCTCAATTCCGGGTCCCCCTCCTTGTTTGAGAGACCAGCAATGGAGAGGTGGTGAAGCTTTGGCACATTTTTCGGCTTAGCCGTCCAAGCCTAGAGATTGAAGGAGGATGAATCGTCCCGATTGCGTGTGCGCTCTTCGATGCATTGAAGCACACAGGCGCTCCCGAGGATGGCTTCAGCAGCTCTGTTATCCCAAGCATGGAGTGGAGGGCGCCAAGGGCGGACGTCGAGAGCGATGTCGCTGTAGATGAAGCGGCCCTGCGCGACAGCCTGGTCGCGGAAGAGAACGGAGGGGAACTTGATGAGGTACTGCTCCGGGTGATGTCGGACGATGGAGATACCATCCCACGGGGGGCCCGCTGCAGCAATGGCCATATAGGCCTCATCCATTGCCCGGGAGCTTGCCGGGTCGAGGCGTCCGCCACCTCTGAGGGTGCCTACGGCGTAGAGGGAGAGGAGGACTTCCAGGTTGGTGTGCATATTGTCGAAGCAGATGATGGAGCTGGACGAGCTGTGGGGGCGGTCCAGGGGGTCTCCAGGGTAGCATTCGGAGAGGCGACGATGAGGCCTGGAACGCCCCTGAAGATGTCCACGGTGGTGCGTAGGCATGGTAGCAGGAGGGGCGGCACCGACGCGACGACGGAGAGAGAAGCTTCTGCAGGCACGCTCGAGGTGGCCGCTGCGCCCGTAGGCCCGGCAGCGGATTGGGTCTCTACAGGAAGCAACGAGGTGGTCGGAAGCAAAGCAGTTGAAGCAGCGAGGTTTACCTTTGGGGGAGGCAGCTTTAAGGCGTCGCAGCGGGTTGCGCAAGATGGAGGACCCTGGGTCTTGAATGCGCCTAGTCGGCGGTTGAGCGACCACCGGCGTAGGTGCAGGGGGCAGGAACGGAGGGAGTTCGAGCAGCACCGGGGGCTTGAATGCAGGCGGCGCTCGCAGCAGGGACATCCTTCCGCCACCAGTACCGCGGCTTAACTTCCTTGCTTGATGTGGAAGGAACGGTACGGGTTGGTAGTGGCAACTGGCTCAAGCCAAGCCTGTTGCACGATCTGGTGGAATCCTTGTATGGAAGGCCAGTAGTTTTCGAAGCGAAAACACCGAGCTGGTCGCTGCCCAGAATCCCCTGAAAGCAGAAGCGGGGCGTGGTCTGAGACCAAGGTTGGCAAGGCGCGCAACGAGTGGTTGGGAAAAAGAAGGTTCCAGCTGATTGAGGCGAAGGCTTTATCAATTCTCGACAGCGTTGGGTTGACGCGCTCGTTGCTCCACGTGAACTTGCGATCTGCGAGGTTGATTTCCAGTAGAGCTAACTGATCGAGCGCGGCGCGAAAGGCATCCATGAGCGCGACGTCGATGTTACCGTTGCTTTTGTCAGCGGCTTGGTAAATCAGGTTGAAGTCGCCCAGGATCAGCCAGGGGGCGTTTATTCCCTGGGGAGCACACGAACGAAGCTCTTGTAGAAACTGAAACTTCTGGGCGTGGGTTTGGGGGCCATAAACCACTGTGATGAACCAGGAGGTGCCATCTAGGCGTGATTTAACACTGGCTGAGAGACAGTGGTCAGAGCGGGTGATGGAGTCGAGGGCGAACAATTGGTCATCCATAGCTAAGAGAACCTCTCCTCTTGTGCCTGTGGCCGGGATGAAGGCGAAGTTGTTAGAGAAGGTTGCACCCAAGCACTCCGAGACGATATGAGGTTGGACGGTGTCAAGCTTGGTTTCTTGGAGACAAACCAAGGAAGCGTGAGTAGAGAGGACGAGGTTACGAAGAACGGCGCGTCTAGCAGAGCTGTTTAGGCCACGCACATTCCAGTTGAGCAGTTTCCAGTCCAAGCTAATCATATTGGATGGGAAACGCCAAGGCCAAGGAGGCCATTCCTGGGTTGCACCGCTGTTGCTGGCTAAAGCACGGCGACGACGGAGAGTAATAGGGCGACGTCAAAATCAACCAACAATGAGATCTGGAGAAAGTTGACAGTTGAAGCCTTGGAGCACAAGGAAGTAGCAAGCAAGCGCCACAGGCGGTTACAAAATTGCCCCGGACGTTCTCTGTCTAGACGGGGTCCTAGCTTTAGAAACTTCCAAATGGCGGGCGAAGGATACAGACGCTAGGGTACACTTGGGAGTGAAGGCTAAGTAGGGCGTAAACTTCGTCTTCTGGGAGGCCCATCGTGCAGCCAACTCTCCAAAAGGGATGTGGCCTCGCCGCGGGATTGAAGGTCGATGGCTGCGGTGGCCGCGACGATGAGCTGCAAAAGGTGCCACCGCGATAGCCGGTGACCGCAGACACCGAGGAGGACGCCCGATCATTGGTTCAAGGGTTGCGCCTACGGAAGTTCGCCCGACGCTCGGGCCGAACTGAGGTGCACGTCTGCGAGGTCAGCTAAGGCCCTGACGGCGTCGTCTGACAATGAGGCATCGAGGAGCTTGCCGATGGTGTTGATGTTGTCGTTGGCCGCGGTCTTCGTAGGTAGCCAGGGCTCGAGGCGTTGTGCAATGATGCGTCGAGCCTTCGCCTCGGCCGGGATAGTGGCCGAAGGCTTTGCTGCAAGGCGAGCGCTCCTCCGAATCTTAGGGGTAGTGGCGCTGCGGAGTCGACGACGGAAGACCTACAAGATTGGAGGTTTGACCGGCACCGTGAAGTTTTGAACAAAGGTGTCAGCCACTGAGTGTCGGGGGTGATGAAGTGGGTTGAGGCGCTTGATTGGACGAGACCTGGACAATGGCCTGCAGAGGCGAGGGCGCAGCATGGGATGCATTCCGGAGGATGGGTCCTCCTCGCCTTGAACTTGGGTCCCGCCAGAGACCATTGGAGGTAGAGGCGGTGGAGGCGGGGCAGCCTCCAAAAACTGTGGTGCTTCGGTGGAGATAGTCGCTGGGGACCAGTCTTGGGGGGCCGGGTAGACGGAGGAGTGGCCGCGCGACCCAGGCGGGCTACGACTGCGCCCACGAACAATGCAGTGCTGCGGGGGAGAGCGGAGGCCGCTGCCAACTGGGCTTGGAGCATTGGGGACCGCACTGTCATGCTCCGCGGTGGGTGACTCAGCAGAGGGGGGCGGGAAGCCCTCGTCGACGCGTCTCCCTAGGGAGAGTGGGCGACGCGGTGGGCTACTGGCAGGATGGCGACCACATCGGGGAAAGGCGGATGAGGTGCGCAGCAGCGGAGAGCCACCCTCATGCCGTGGCGACGAGGAAGCAGCGCGACGCCGAGTCTCCTTGTGTCGCTGCAGACGCTCTGGACGAGGGGGGCAGGAGCCCGGGGGCGGTACCAGGGGCGACAAAAGTCCACGCCCGCGGTAGCGGAGAGCTACTGCGACGCCGACCGGAGTTTCATCTGCCACCCTGGCGATGACGGCCGGACTCGGACCTTCTGTTGCAGCCGTCGACCGGTGGCGAACCCGCGCTGCATGAAAGGTGGGTGACGGAGTGCCAAATGGAGCGCGAGCGCGAGCGGCGACGCGGATCGCGGGACTCACCCTCCGAGTCGTTGTCGGAGTGGTGTCGGTGGTGATGACGCGGCTCTGGAGGCGGGGGTGATTGATGTCTGGGGTTGAGGTCGTCCCCATCAACCTTGCCCAGCTGCCACGGCAGACGAGTCATGGAGTAGTTTTGGTTGGGGCCAGCAGAGTGATCTTCGACAACGTCGAGGTGGATGATGATCTTGTAGGTGATCAGCTTCCTCAATTCCGGGTCCCCCTCCTTGTTTGAGAGACCAGCAATGGAGAGGTGGTGAAGCTTTGGCACATTTTTCGGCTTAGCCGTCCAAGCCTAGAGATTGAAGGAGGATGAATCGTCCCGATTGCGTGTGCGCTCTTCGATGCATTGAAGCACACAGGCGCTCCCGAGGATGGCTTCAGCAGCTCTGTTATCCCAAGCATGGAGTGGAGGGCGCCAAGGGCGGACGTCGAGAGCGATGTCGCTGTAGATGAAGCGGCCCTGCGCGACAGCCTGGTCGCGGAAGAGAACGGAGGGGAACTTGATGAGGTACTGCTCCGGGTGATGTCGGACGATGGAGATACCATCCCACGGGGGGCCCGCTGCAGCAATGGCCATATAGGCCTCATCCATTGCCCGGGAGCTTGCCGGGTCGAGGCGTCCGCCACCTCTGAGGGTGCCTACGGCGTAGAGGGAGAGGAGGACTTCCAGGTTGGTGTGCATATTGTCGAAGCAGATGATGGAGCTGGACGAGCTGTGGGGGCGGTCCAGGGGGTCTCCAGGGTAGCATTCGGAGAGGCGACGATGAGGCCTGGAACGCCCCTGAAGATGTCCACGGTGGTGCGTAGGCATGGTAGCAGGAGGGGCGGCACCGACGCGACGACGGAGAGAGAAGCTTCTGCAGGCACGCTCGAGGTGGCCGCTGCGCCCGTAGGCCCGGCAGCGGATTGGGTCTCTACAGGAAGCAACGAGGTGGTCGGAAGCAAAGCAGTTGAAGCAGCGAGGTTTACCTTTGGGGGAGGCAGCTTTAAGGCGTCGCAGCGGGTTGCGCAAGATGGAGGACCCTGGGTCTTGAATGCGCCTAGTCGGCGGTTGAGCGACCACCGGCGTAGGTGCAGGGGGCAGGAACGGAGGGAGTTCGAGCAGCACCGGGGGCTTGAATGCAGGCGGCGCTCGCAGCAGGGACATCCTTCCGCCACCAGTACCGCGGCTTAACTTCCTTCCAAGATGTCGTGGCCCTGTCACAATCGGAGGAGTGAAGGCAAGGCGTCGGGGGCGTCGGGGCCTTGGTCGAGTGGAGGGTCTGAGGCGTTAAGGCGAAAGTGACGCGCCTTGAAGGCAGCACTTCTGGATGGCGCTCTGTCCCGTCCGCCCTCTGCCGCTACGCCGCACACCGATTCGCTGTCACATCCGTCGGATTTGGGGAACCAGCATGCCGAGGTGAGCCGCAGTCGGCGACAAGGAGGGAGCCGGAGGATAGATCTGGGGGAGCCAGACCAGAGGAGCCGCCGCCGGCTCCGCGGGAGCAGCCAGCGCCGCCGGCGGGGAGGCCGACGGGACGCGGCAGCGGCAGGGGGGTGCGTGGCGGGAGCCATCTGGAGGAGGGGAAGCGGCAGGGGGCTTGGATGCGGCTGCCGAAGTGGCAGACCGCGAGGAAGGGGGGTGGGGTGTGCGGGGAGCTGGTTGTCCTGCGACGGGAGGCGGCAACCGGCGGCGAGCCCCCGGCGGCTGGGGTGGGGGAACCCTAGCGGGTCGCCATCTCAGTCGCGGGAGCTAGCGGGGCTCTGGGCCTGATCTGTAGATCTTGTAAAAGTCGACCAAATGCATTGAAAGGTCAGTATCGTACCGAAAAAAATTGTCTGCCATCTCCGCATGTTGATGTGTGCCGCCACGACTAGAAACCGTATGACGATGAGGATGAGGCATTCATGTCCGATAAGCGCATCGGATCGCGGTGGCCATTAGCCAAGTGGCCAGTTTATTAGTTGGGTTTCGTTTAGCAACTGTGTCCAACTTCTCAGAAAAAGCGCTCGAGTGCATGGCACATCATGCCGGCCGAACATCAAGCTCGAGCTCGATCTTAAGTGGCACAATACACCGCATTTGCACCGGCCAAGCTATTATTTTTGACATGGAAAAGAATGACGCCAAACTTAGTTAATTGGTCTAAAGAGTAGCACTGTTTGCTTTGTCGGCAAAAAGAAATGGCCATGGAGGCCTATATAAAATTAGTTTGGGTTAATCATCTCGACGTGCAGATTATCCATTTGGATATAGTACTAGCAAAGTAAACGGGCCAGTGGCCCGTCGGCACGCTCCAAAAAAAAAGAAACGCTCGTGGCGAGCAGCTCACAGGCGTGAGCGAGCTGTCTGCGAGCGACGGAGCGAGCGCACGCAAGTGACAAATGCGCGGAAAAAGGGCGGAAGCTGGGATTCGAACCGCGCTCGGCGGAACGAAAGCCAGCCGAGCTAGCCAACCTGCCGATGCGCCCGCGTAGCTGTGGAACAAACAAACCTTTTTCTTTTAAAAGTTAAAGAAGTATGTACGGCTAGATGGTGGCCGACGAGACGATCGGACGGCCGACGATCGTTCGGCGACGTGGCTTCGCGGGCGGGCGGGTGCAGGGCAAGGGGCGACGTGGACGCACGAGGAGGTGCGCTCGTAGCGCTTTGATATATAGAATGATTTCTATTTAGGGGATTGAGAAAAACTAAAGCCTAATTTCCCATAGGTACATAATGAAGCACCCACGATCTAAAATTCACTCAAAGCTCAATCCTTTCGGGTGATTCTAGCGTCTCATTTTTCGCCCACCGGCTCAAAAGCGATGTCACAATACTGTAGCCCGTGACATTACACAACAACATCAAAATTAAGATTTGAATCTGTTGGGTTTAGTACCACATCGGATATTGGTGGTAGGGAGCATAACTTAAAAGGTGGAGACACGTCTCGCACTAGACTAGTCTTTTGGACTGAGTTAGGTCAGGATTTGGCTTATGCTTCCAGTTGGGCCAATAGATGTGGGGACCTGAGCCCGAGACCAAGTGTTGGTTTTGGGGGAGCCGAATCGTTGTGGGACATGAGATGGGACAGATGACAGCGGGCTCTAACAAGTGGTATCAGAGCTTCTGTTCGGTAACTCGGAACATATCCAAGAGATCGCATGGTGTAAGACAGATTGTGTGATGGGGGCACTACTAGGAACGGGGCTTCTATCCCAGCACATCAGTCCCGGTTAACAACAAACCCGGATTGATAGTGGCATTAGTCCTGGTTTATGGCTACTAGGCCAAAAGCACGATTTTTCGTCCACATTAGTCCCGGTTTATGTTACAAACCGGGATAAAAGAGCGCTTTGGCAGACAAGTACATGCCAGCTGGCATAGGAACAAATTGGCAGACAGGTGAATGCATATCCTAGTCTAGTAAATACGCATGGCTGGGTGGGTTAGAAGGGTGAGTGCGGAGTCCCGTGATGGCAGGAGGTTCCAGGTTCGAGGGTTCGAGTCTTGAGCTCCCACAGGCTAGTCTTTTGGGTTGAGTTAGACCAGGACCTGGGTTGTCTTTTGGGTTGAGTTGGGTCAGGACTTGGGTTGTGCTTCCGGTTGGACCAAGAGATGTAGTATTTTGTGTTAAGTTGGGCCAAGACCTGGATTGTGTTTCCAGTTGAACCAATAGATGTGAAGGCCTGGGTCAGGGAGCCGAATCGCTGGTGGACCATGAGATGGTAGGATCGCAGCGGGCTCCAACAGAATCCTTTTGAATTGGGCACTGTTGTAAGAATAATACATGCACCCCGCACGACCCGATAATTCCAAGTGAAGCAGAGGTGTCTGACCGAAGGCCGAGATGAGGATGCCTAGCTTTAATAATTGCCTAACGGATCGAGTAACCAAAGAATTGCTATGATTTGGACCGGCAAGTAATATATACGATGTGTTACAACAAAGCTAATAAAGTTTACCTGTGTGTTGTTTATGTGTTCATGTATGTATCAGCAAAGTGATAAAAGTTGCAGTTCTTTTCCCAGTGCATTTGGCATTGGTAATGCGGCGTTTTGGAGCCGGATCGAGCCTGTCCATGCATCACCCACCTGAGAAAGCCTTTTGCTCAGCATCCACAAGAATTAAAGAACCAACAAGTGCTTATGCATGCACATATATGGCCGAGCCCAACCCCAACGAGGCAACGACTGGATGCAATTGAATGCTTCTGCTGCACCCCATCTAGGGCCCGGCCGTCCAGTCCACGAAGAAGAACGTGTGCACGCACGCATGAAAGTAAGCACAATCACGGTACGTGCCGTTGTCTGATGAGGCGCAGCGTTGGGGATCGCATGCTTGTCGTTGGCGCGGACAGATCGATCGGCCGTGTCAATTGCCATTGCCCGTTTGCCATCGATCGGCCAGTACGTTGCAAAACGTTTGACGTCTGAGTGATTAGGGATACCTTAGTACCTTACCTTATTCAACGATGTTGTCACCTCCAACCTTCCGTAGTTCCGTTTGTGCTACAAAGGTTTGTGTTGAGAGAGATGCTTCACCTTGTTTAAGGATTTCCTTGTCCTATATCTAGATCCACATTCCGCCGTGCTGCAACTACAAGGTTCGAGTCGATTTCCTTGTCCCGTCTCAACCTTCCGTTGTGCTAGAAGATTAGTCTCAACTCCGCCGTCCGATGGTGCTGAAGATTCATGGGTGCGTGTCACGAATTTTAACACACTAACGAACAATGAAGACCTCCAAACACGAGCAAATCCTTGCATATATACGTGTGAAATCCTTATGAGATCCTGTGTAAAATCATGCCTTCACCACCTTTACGGATCACGATTCACGAGCCGACGAGATGCATGCATGCGTTCGGCCTAGCTAGTGGGCAGCGCGGCTGCATGCCATGCCAAGATAGAGATGACGGCCGGGGCCCGGGCAAAACTGTTCACGACTTTCTCTACATCCATCGGTGAATTCCATCGTGATGTACTGATGTGTGATCAACTCACTCTCTCCGTATATAAGCCGGTCGAGGAGTAC
Source organism: Raddia distichophylla (assembly GCA_005191435.1). Lineage (NCBI taxonomy): Eukaryota > Viridiplantae > Streptophyta > Magnoliopsida > Poales > Poaceae > Raddia > Raddia distichophylla. Next base: position 1,110,491 of record SPJY01032216.1, on the reverse strand, counting down.
TTGACTACCAAGAGGCAAGATAGAACACAGCCTGATCATCTAGGTTCTGATCGCAACCATATATATAGAGCAGGTCAGCAGGATGAGGCCTCGCGTCCGGTTCTCGTGCCTGCTCGTGCTCGCGATCCTCGTCGGCGCAGGGGTGTTCGCCGCGGCGGCTGCAATGGCGCAAGCGGCCGGCGACGGCGGCGACCGGCCACATGCGCCACGCCGCCTGGGTGATGAACGGGTGGAACAGGGGAAGGGCGGCGGCAAGAGGGAGGTCCCGGGCGGCCCTGACCCGCAGCACCACTACTGAGATGCAAGCGGACGATCGATAGCTCGATATCATGGTCAGAATGCATGAATAATTGGCATTGTTTTGGTGATCATATTATAGCTCCGCGTGTGTAAACCGGAAGCAACATTAGCTAACAGTTGTGCATCCGAGTATGGATAAGCATGCATGGTGCAAGCATTTGGTATTGAGTGCGAGTTTAGAATTAGTAAAGGTTGGCTCCTGGCGTCCTGGGTGCTGAGTAATGCCATAATCTAATATAATTATAGACTGCATGGCTTAACAAGCACAAACCTGAAATAAACAGATCGATATTTGATACTTACAGCTCAGAACAGCTACATGTACTGATAACTTATGTGCAAACATGAAGTAGCCTCATGTAATCTCATAATTCCAGCTGAACTAGTAGCAACCACAATCTGCAAAACTTAGCCTTTTCATCACATTTACTATTGAATGTTCCTTGCACGCATCAATGCTTCTATTTTCTCAACATCTTCAGGTGCATCCACACCATGGGCATCATGATCTACTTTAATTACCTGCGACCAAGGAATGAAAATGGAAGTCAATTCAGCAGTATTTATCTATTATATAATTAAAACAGGGCAACCGGCACCAACACGTTAATATTAAAAATCCTAGAAATTACCATGTTAATTGGAGAGAAAAGGAAATATCTGCATTGCTGATTGTTGTCGCGCAAATTATAATGAATTAGATTAAAATAAAGAATTCATATCACCTAAAAAATAGAAATTTAGAATAAAAAATAATAGAAATAAGAGTGCATGCTAGATTAAAAAAGGAGTTCTATCAACTACAACAAAACAATAATAGAAATTTAGAATAAAAAGATAATAGAAATAAGAGCCCATGTTAGATTAAAAGAGTTTGTATTGGCTATAATAAAAAAAATGCATAAAATTGAAATAGAAAATAATAAGAATAATAGTCCATGTTAAATTAAAGGATTGAGACAAATCTAAGTGCAAACGTGCAAGACACCATAATCCTTAGGAATAAGCTACAGGATGTAAAAGTGTACACAACATACATGAGGTATATGATAATTGTTTTGAAAAATAGAACAAAACTCAGTAAACTACCATTAAGCCGCCATACAAGTTCATCATGTGCACCATTCTATTGATCATGGGCAGCCGTGACATGCTTTCCAAAATGCAGGCAAGGGGTGGAAATTTTTATCCAAAATATCAAAATTATCTGACTTACCTACTAGATTGGATGAGAATCAGGGTAGATTTTTAATGCGTTTTAACAATATCTCTACTTAGAATATGAATATGAACTCGCATATACAAATCTATTTTGTATTTGCATTCTACAGAGTACAAAAGACGGGAAAAAATTATCTGTTTTCCAAACCCTAATTGCAGGTCGTGCAAACACGCAACGAGGATAATCTCATAGGTGGTGGCTCTGATAGTAGCCTAGATGTTAGTTTTGACAATAACTCATCTCGCCCCACATTAAGGGTTGTATCCCCCTCGTTGGATGTTTCCACACAACAAGGCGATAAGTTTAAAGCAGGTAGTTGAAGCAGTATACGAACAGATAACCTAGAGTTTCCAGGAGCTATAGTAAACGTGCAGAGGAGCAATAATTGACAATGGCTTTCTTTCAGCACATTTCCTAAAGCTACATCATATGCCAAATACCTTCATCCTGTAGCCATTTTCAAGAACTTTAAGCTGCTCCAGGTCCTCTTCTAGTTGTAATGAAGTTGGTGGAAGCTGTGCATAAATCTTCAAAAAATTTGAGTCAAATCCCTATAATGAAAGAAGGACCCAGAATTAAGTTGTGGTGTTTGAAACATCCAGTTCGAATCAAAGCAGTATATGAAAGAAGGACCCAGACACCCAGTAGACATGTGAATTTGTGCTGAAGAGTGCACGCTAGTCCAAAGGTGTATCTACAAAAAGAAGTATAAGCAAACTTTAGCAGTTATCAAAAGTAATGGTTGGATGGTATACCGCAATTCCCAGATGAAGAAGATATGGAAACTGAGGATTGACTTTCCCTGATCTGAAATGTTCGACAACCGTAGATGAAAGTGTGGTCAACAGAATACATTAAGAAAATGTCAGTATTATCTTACTTGTTAAATGGGATCAGCCCTCGTGAGAAATATATTGCATAACCCTGGTTGTCTACAACACATTTCACTCGATTTGTGTCGACTGCATCTTCAGATTTTAGTGCAGTAACAGCTGTGCTGAATACTGCATCAGGAGCTCGCTGGAAGCCAAATTGAAGCACGTGATAAATGCAAAGCAAAGAAGTTAATTAAAAAGAAACAAAAAGGCAGATACAGAGGAATACGGGATCAAGCAAAACAGAATCTCCAATAGTCCAACATATTAGTATGACAAAGGAAGAAGTTTCAGATCATAGAAATCTCCTTAGATGATTTCATCTTAATTACTTCAGTTAAAGCCATTTTGTCAGTACAATAACAAGAAATAGTGAGATAAGAGGTGCATAAAACCACCTGCAGTGCCATAACCACACCATCTATTATCTCTGGTTCAATAAGAGGTTCATCTCCTTGGATGTTGACAACAATGTCATAACGTTTCTCAAGCTTTTGAAGTGCTTCACAGCAACGCTCCGATCCTAAATTTTGAAGCTCATGCCAATAAGAACATAGAAAGGTTTACCAAGTAACCATGAACATTCAAAACACTGAAAGAATTACCATTTTGGCATGATACTGATGTCATTATAACATCAGCTCCAAATCCTCTACAGCACTCCGCAATTCTTTCATCATCCGTTGCCACAACTACAGGACAGATACAAACAATGTCAAAACTACAAGAATGTAACCGCAGATCTAAAAGCATCTTGAACAATATCAAATAAAACATAGCATAATAACATGACCAAGTTGAAGCCAGTCAGTAAACAGATCTTAAGATAACAAGACAAGAACTATACGGCACAAAACTTATTAAAAGTAAAACAGCAGCCTTCCCCTTACCAACATGGTCCAAAGAAGAAGATAGCATAACTCTTTCCCATGTTCTCTGTAAAAGAAACATAGATGATAATATAAAAAAAAGGACAGATGAAAAATACAGGGTAAAGTTCTGTAAAGACCCAAGAAGTTTGTGGGAAGTCTTAAGGATGATAAGAGTTAATAATGGTGTAAACTAGGTGCAATGTAATTTAGGAAATTATTATTATTCTGGTTGTTCAACTAAACAAGCGTCAGATTTTAACATTGATTAATACTGCTATGTATCTAACATTTTGGTAGAGACCCATGGATAGCATAAAAGCTAAAGCTTGAAACAATTCAGAGTCCCACTCGCTCAATTCAAACTGCATGCATCCGTTAAAAATAAAAACCTATATGCTCAAACAGATATTAATGTCCACTACCATTTATATCCAAGTTCTACCATATGAAACGCTACTCACTTAAGAAAAAATATCTCTGAACAATCCAAAATGGAATCTTCTGCTCCTGATTCCTTAACAACGGAATAAGCAGCCATAAACCCATGGTTTTGGTTAACTTAGTAGTGAAACAATGACCACATCTGACGTGAATAAACGAGATGTGCAGTAGGATCGAAAAATGGTACAATGAACTTAGTTAAAACTTACAGGTATGAAGTACTGTATGATGACAATTGCTAGCGCTGAAGAACCCAACAATAAGCAATCACAAGTTCACAACCCAAGTCCAGAACTATGAGCAAACGAGTGGTCTCGCAAATCCAACGCAATATGCCATTACTACTTCACTATGAAGATTAAGCTTCCACTAATCCACTCGCTCCCTCAGATCCGGTGTCACTGACAGAGCGAAGTAAACTGCACGAGATAAGCATGCAGGGCGCAGGGACCACGTACCTGGATCATGGGCTTGCCCAGGATGGGGACGAGCGGCTTGCCCTCGAAGCGTGAGGAGGCGAAGCGCGCCGGAATGATGCCCACCGCGCGGCTGCGGAACCCGCCCGACCGCCGATAGAGGTAGGCCCCCGCGGCTGCCGCCACCGCCGCGGCACCGAGGGCCAGCCCGTGGAGGACCCACACACGGCTCCCCGAGCCCGAGGACGAGGAGTCCGATGACGGCGGGCAGATCGGCATCTCGCCGGCGCAAGTTGCGTGGGTCAGGGGGGATTCAGATCGTCTGACTTCGGGGTGAAGCGAAGTCACCAGCAGTCGCTGATATCTGCCGTCCATTTGAATCTCTACGGCTACTGCTATTCTGCTCGCTCTTTTTTCTTTTTCACGCAAGCAAGCACGGTGTATTTACAACGCAAAAGAAAAAGGAGTCTTTGTGTGAGGTTGATCGTAATGATGCTAATATTAACCTGAGTCAATTTTTGAAATATTACATAATCAAAGGTTACCTAGTTTTTAATCAGCACATTGCATCGAAATAGAGTCCAATTAGTACAAGGACATAGAGTTCAATTAATATACAAACCACCTACATTTAAATACTTTATATTTCTGACCCGTACTACATCTTATTCGCCTTAAACATGATTAATATTTTGTCAATTTCTTCCATTATTGGCACATATGACCTCCAGACCGCCTTCGGTCATGGGAGAGGTGAAAAAAATGGATGCATAGACTTTTCTTTCTTCAAAATTGCTTAATTGAAATTTGAAAATATATACATACAAGAATAAAAATGCTTAATTGAAATTTCGAAACATATACATGCACTGTAGGGGAAGGACGGGCGCGGGCCGTCGATACCTTGCCTCCCTCGCCGTCGAGGTGGAGGTTGCCGGCGGGGGAAGGCGGCGGGGCGTCCGGAGGGTGGAGGCGGAGGCGCCCCGTGCGGCGCCGGCGGCCAGGGGTGGAGCGGAGGCGCCCGGCAGGGGGAGGCGGCGTCGGGGCTCCGGCGGGGAAGGCGGCGAGGCGGCTAGCGGGCGCGGCGTCGGGGCGCACGCGCGGCGCCGGCGGCGAGGGGGAGCGGAAGCGCCCGGCAGGGGGAGGCGGAGGCGCCCCGCGCGGCGCCGGCGGGGAGGCGTCGGGGGGCGGCGGTGGGGGGCGGCTGGGTTCACGGGAGTCAGTGGGAGCTAGGGTTGGAGTTTAGTTTTTTTTAGGGAAGCTAGGGTTGGAGTTGGATGGGGCCATGGGGGGTACTGGGGCTCGTACACACAGAGACACAGCCACACAGGTATTGGGCTGGCCGGTTGGGCCTTGTTGCCTTGTTGGGTTGTGGGGTATGCACATATCGTTGAAGCTTTTTTTGGCATTGTAAATACACTGATATGTAGGTTGAAGCGTGCTTGCTTGCGTCGAAAAAAAGAAAGAGCAAGCAGAATAGTAGTGGTCGTAGATATTTATATGGACGGCGGATATCAGCCGACTGCTGGTGACTTCGCCCACCGCAACGTCAGGCGATCTGAATCCGGTCAGGGGATGCACCAGCCTCCAAAGAGTGTAGACACATGCCAGAAAGGTCCTTTTTTCCTGATAAAATCATAAAATAAGAAACATTCGCTTTGACTGAAATCACTAATATTAGATGGAATGATCGATGATTTTCTACTCTGCAAAAATATAGACGTTTAGAAGTTTGTCATGTTTTAGCCCACGTGTCATGAGCACATATAATGGAGTGATATCATGGAATGTCGATGATGTCAATATTTAGAGTGGCAAACGGGCGATTGTCTAATATATTTGATGTAAAGTTTTTTGTAGAAATATTTTACGAAATAGAAAGTAATAATAAATTTGAATTCTTTGTGAATATTTTAAAAAAATATCGAAGCAATTTTGATCTAGAGTTTACTATAGAAACATTTTACAAATAGAAAACATATTATATATTTAAATTCCTTCTTAAATTATCGATAGGTTTTTCCAACTTTCATTGATAGGTACCTAGGTTTTAATAGTCATTTTTTATGGTTCCCTTCATCTGTACTTATTGGGCCACCGGGGTCAATAATAGTTTTCTCCAATCACGCTGGGTAGAATGTCTCGGCGCCTCGGCCTAGATAGCTTATTGGGCCAGGCTTAGTTAGCTTATATCTAAGGAAGAAGTCCACATTGCCTCCCTCTACTATTGAAAAAGTTCACTTTTCCTCCCTCTGTGTTAAATGGGTGAGATCTGGCCGTCCAATCTTGCATCGAACGGCCACAAATGAGTTGAGGGAGAAAAAATGAACTTCTGCAATAGTAGAGGGAGGTAAATTAGACTTCTTCCTATATCTAATGACTTTATCTCCAGTGTTTTTTCAGAAAAAAGAATGTGGGGTCACCCATAGACATATATTATTTAAAAGAATATGATTCGTGTTACGTGATTCGTGTTGAGGTGATGATTGACAAATTAGAGGAGAATCACTTCAAATTTAATATTTATTTCAAGGAAATATCTTATAGTCATTTTCTAGGGCTTTTAGGGATTGTTCTTAAAATTTCCAATACTATTATTGATATATATTTAGCCTCTTCAAATGCTCTTAACTTTTATATAACTAATGAATTGAACAGTGTGTCATGTGTGTCGTGGTGGTTTCATGATATATATTGTGATATGTCATGATGTTTTTGATTTTGTCTATCATGGTATTTCATAAATTGAACCTATACAATTATTAAAAACTAAGTTAAAAAATCAAAAAAATGCATAGGAAAAATAAACAAAAACATTTGAAGGGATTATGTCTATAGTTGTGTAAAAGAACTTTGTCTTGTACCTGTCATATTGAAACGATTTACCGTGCAATAGTCTTTTTTTAACATTTTAGATCATGTACAAAGAAGAACGCCCTGTGATACGGAGTCTCTAAATATACTTTAGTGCATCAGCGTGTGGGAGAAATGTACAAGAAAGTTGGCGCAATTCACCGAACCATGCCTCAATGACACTGTCAACGAAGCATCGTGCACACGGTATTGACCACCAGCTTCACACGGGCAAGGTATGGCCCCGATGGCCGTATATGGCCGTACGCATGATAGTATAAACCACGGCACATGCCTGTTAATAGAGTCCTCGTTGTATTAATTATCATCCGATCCACGCCAACCTCGCGTTGATGATCCGTTTGGGTAGGCAAATGAATATGGTTCACGTGACATATACCATGGACGGAACAAAAGCTACTACGCGGCTACGTCGCCTAATCAACACGCCGCGAGACCTGAATGCCATTTGGGCTATACAAGCTACGGAAAGGGACGAACGCCTTCTTGCCATCGGAAGCGTATACTCTGCAAGGCAGAGTGATACTGCCACTGACATGTGGGCCCATTGCGTATGGGACCCACATGTCAGTGGCAGTAACTGCACTCTGCCGTACGGCAGAGGATACGGTTCCCTTGCCATCACGCGGGTGTGAGGTGTCATCGTGTTTGCTAAGGACTAGCAACTGGCACAGGAGGGAGCAGATCTATCACATAAAAATGGTTGGAAATGTAAGCATTAATGTAATTGTTTCGGATTTAATCACAAGCTAGGCAAATAACAGATATGAACACATATAGAAACATGCTAGCTCCCTAGTGATTTACAGATGAGAGTAAGTCCTAACCTCACGTTCAGCCGCCAAGTAGCATCAAATGATAACTTAATTAAGAGTAATTGCACTGTAAGTACTTAATAAATTGTTCAAATAAGTCCCAAGTTTAAAAACTATAGACATAAATATAGGTACACGATGTTGTATAGAAGGTATAAGTGAGGTTCAAAGCTCCATGAGCCACCCAATATACTGATGTATATGGCTACATCAATTATTCGTATGCCAATCATATATAAAAAGGCACCTCTAGTGCTTAATATTGTCTACCTGAAATCTTTATCTTTCTTTTCTTCTTTCTACCTCCTTATTCCCTCATTCCGACTTCCCTCCCTCCCTCTGTCTCTAGCCATCCCCACACCATTGTTGTCGCCCTTAGCCACCACAAGTGTAGCTCGGTTGCTCTACCCTTGTAGGCACCCTTCTTTGAATCAAGAAATGCTAGACATAGAGCTATTATCCTAGCCACGAGAGGCTCGAACCAGGGTAAAAATAAACATTGTCTCTCTATGCTTGGGTGTTAGTCAAAATCCTCCACCAATGCGGAAAAAGGTATAGTTGATCTCCAGTTCAACAATTAAGCTCAGCGTGGGAACTAATTTCCAACCACCAATGATTCAGCTATCTAGCTGCATAGAAATGCAAATTGACATCCTATTTGCATGTGATCTCTTTAACTAATGTTGTTTATACGAAGAAAATAGCATAGATAGTGCTTATCTAAACCATCTACTTGTATATATATAAAGCAGAGTTAAATAAAGCCACCACATTAGTTTTAAAATCCTATAAATTCCTACATTAATAAATCTAGCGGTCAAATTATATAAATCTAGCGGTTAATGTTGAATCACACAGGCTATTATATTAATATATTAGAGATAAACTCTAAATCTGGTCTGATATATTAAAGATAGATTATGAGTTGGAGATTACTCTAAAAAAAGATTCAGTTAGAGATAAACTCTATATGTTCACACAAATCTAGCCGCGCAAACGCGCGGGCTACCTTGCTCGTTATCTACTTATGTATATACATATATATAGCAGAGTTAAACGGGGTCACCACATTAATTCTAAAATCCTAGAAATTCTCATATTTTAGCCATCATATTAGTTCTAAAATCATAGAAATTCCCACATTTTAGCCACCACATTAATTCTAAATTCCTAGATATTCCCACATTACTAAAAATACTAGAAATTTTCACATTAATCAGAAAAAAGTAAAATCTACATCGTTGAATGTAGATAATATTACGTAAATCTAACGGTTAATATTGAATCAGCCATATTATTATATTAATATATCAGAGATAAATTCTAAATTTGATCTTATACATTAGAGATAGATTATGAATTATAGATTACCCTAAAAAAGAATATGAGTTAGAGATAAACTCTATATGCTGACACAAATCTAGCCGTGCAAACGTGCGAACCACCTTGCTCGTTATATATAGTGTAACCGTAGGTTCATAATGGGCATGACAAATGACATTTTTCGAAGAGGTTGATTTAAATGAATAAGTTGGCCGAAGTGGAATGAGTTGAATGCTAAGCTGAACAATGCGATGATTTTAAATCTACCTCTTGACTTTGGTCCATTTTGTTTTTGTTATTTTTAGAAGTTTTTAGATATGGATGTATGATAGGAAAAAAGTAAGACAAATAAGTATAAGTCATTTTGAACAAGCTAGCCGCGCAAATTGGGAAGGAATTTTATGGGTACGTTTGGATCATAGCCTTCGTCCGCCTTGGCAACGAAAGGCGCGTTGTTGAAATCGTCGTTCGTTCGCTCGCCAGCCGACGAATGGCACGCCTTCTCTATTTACCCGTGCTCGCTGCCATCCCCCGCGTAAAAATCACACCATCTCATCTCAGAGCGTCCGGTTTTCACGCCCGAAATGGCGCCGTATATGCTCGAGGGATGCTCCTGCCGATAAACATTTGCCATCATCGATCGTATGCCATGCGTGAGCCGCAGGCATCGCATTATGCTCGAGGGATGCTCCTGCCGATAAACATTTGCCATCATCGATCTCAGGCATCGCATCACCATCGCCCAACTCGTGCGACGACGCCAATCCACAGCCCCTCATGGCCCCCACCCCACAGCGCACACATCACACACACTCACTCACGGCCTCGCACCGGCGTTTTCAATGCCCCGGCCCGACACGGCGTTGGATGCCGATGCCCTTGTGACGCACATGTTTCCCGGCCGACGGCGACGGGGTGGGGGGCCCTTGAACGACGGCCACCAGAATTCCCCCGGCCCAAGCAACCAAACGGCATCAAGATTTCGTGTGGCGGAGGCGCACGCTGGCCCGTCGCCATTCACCATTCACCAACCTCGCTTTCTCTGACGCTTGCCATCCAAGTCAGCCACAGCAATGCTTCGTGTAACGCCGGATTCCCCCCTCCTCCCCTCGTTCCTATCCACAACTCCACCGTGGCGTCCCGTACCAGGCCGTGCGTGCCTCGTCGAGCACCTGTCCCCGTGCCCACCACAAAATCTCAGGCCAAGGCTGCAGGTTCCGGCAAAGTTCTGTGTTTTGTGGCGACCAATGCATCGAGGTTTTAAAACGCAGGGGGGATGCTTTGTTTAGTCCAGCAATGAACGCAACTTGGGGGTTTGATAAGCGGCAAGACGGATTTGACTTGTTAACTGGGATTGCTGCCTTTAAACCTTCTAGCCAAAACTGGCCAACCGGCCGGGTTTCTCAAGTCAGTTCGTCATGAGCTCGTACACTAGCACATATATAAGTGAGTCTCTTAGTAGGAACCAAAATATACAAATACAAATACAAGTGAGTCTCTTCGTAGGAACAAAAAAAATATATATATGCAATGATGGATAAATATTGGGCTATTTGGTTGTCTACACATGAATTAAACACGTCCGTAACACATAGAATACAATGAAATGTTGTTTGGTTGGTTGTATTTTAATGGAATACAACGAAGAATAACCTAACTCATAGGATGCAAATGCATGGAATCTCAGGTCAGTTTGTCTTGAACTCGAGAAAACATGGATTTTGATCACATCCTATGGGCCTGGCTTATACGGACTTCGGTGTACCTCATCCGCTAAGTCTAATACAAACAATTAAGCTGTTAAATTGGTTTTGTAGATTTATGCAAGCGAGCATCATCATTTTTATCCACTTAATATAATCAAGAGCATCATAGCTAGATGCTATGTACGAGCCATGCCGAGTATATCCTTGTGACTAAACATGTCATTTGAGATTGCAACTATCGCAATTTTATGGGCAATCTTAAAAGATTCTTTATTTTACTATGTATTTTAAGAATAAAGAAGTTGCCGTGGCAATAAATGTGCGGAGCGGAGTGTAAAATATAAAAAAAAATTATTGAATGGTGGGTATCTTTAAAGAACGCGGTGGCTGATGTTACAGGAAATGAGTATTAACAAAACCTCCCGAGGATGCTTCAAAAAACGCTTGTATTCGTGCATATTCGTGCATGTTTGTGTCCATACATGTAGGGTGTGTGTGAGCATGCGCGGCCTCGCTCGCGGCGGCAATAGAAAACGAGGCGGGCCGCGTCGTTTGACCCGCGAGGGCCACGAGCACGGAGCACACGCGGCCTCGGCCTCGGCCTCGCGCACGGCATCACGGCATCGCACCGAACAAATCGGAATCCGAGTCCGACGCCGACCCGACCGAACCCACGCTTCCTCCGTATTTATTCCGCTCTCCATCTCTGAACGGGCTCGCCGCCTCCCTCGCTTTACTCCGCTTTTAAAATCCTTCTTAACCTTTTACTCTTCTTTTTCCTTCGCCTCCCCTCCTCCTTACCCACGCCTCCTCCTCCTCGTCTCCGGTCTCTCCCCCCTCTTTCCTGGTCCTTTCCCCTCCCGAGCCCGACCCGCAGCGCGGCGCGGCGCAGCCGGAGGAAACCCTAGCGCAGCCGCCGATCGCCGCCGCCCCCGCATGGCGTCCCCGGCCCGCCCCGCCGCGGCCTCCGTCTCCGGCGCCTTCGGCCTCTCCCCCGACCCCGCCCGCTGCTCCTTCGACCAGTCGCTCCGCCGGGAGGTACGTGCCCGCCTCGATCTGCGTGGGATCTCCCCGCCCTCTGTGCTCTCCGCTCGCGGCTTGGGAGTAGGTGCTGGAAATGGGTTGAGCGGCGGGTTTCGTCCGGGCGTGAGACGGTTGGTTGGGTGTTGGAACGGTGGGCCGTCAGCGTTGCAGATTGCTGCTGTCTCGCTGTGATTTGTGCGAGCGGCGGTGAGCGACTTGTTTTTTGTGTGTAATCGTGGGTTTGAAAGTTCGTTTACCATTCCTAGGTGTTGGTTTTGGATGTGCAAGGTCGTGTGCATGTTTCTGTGATTATTCTGACAGATTTGAGCAAAGGAAATCGGTGAAGCAACCTTATTATTATTATTATTATTTTTGGGGGGTGGGGGTGGGAATCTGAGGGTTGTTTCGGATGAATAGCGGGCGTTGCTGATGTTTTTAATCTGGTTTGGGTTTCATGGTTCTGGCTGCAAGGTGCAAGCTGCTTGCTGCAAGTTTGGAGATTTGGCCGAGATGCCTGCTGCGGTTACGCTAGTTTTGGTCGGGTTATCTCCATATCTGTAATTGATTTATCACGTAAAATGATATCATGCCACATCTAATCTAACGAGATTTCAACCTCCTGTTCTTAAGTGGCTTTGTTTGGATTGTTTTTGTGTTTTTTTAGAATTGATATATTGCATCTATGTAAAGTGTGTTAAAGTTGTTAAGTGTGTTAAAGTGGCACACATGTGCCTTATGTTCTGTGCATTGCAGGCATTAATTGTGTGATAGTTTGTTTTTTTGGCAGATAACTAGTAAACAATTTTAAAATGAAGAAAATATAGGTTGTCTGTAACTATAAAAGACAAATACATTATTAGCAGCTCTAGGTAACAACATATCTCTAGTACTAAATCACACACGTCAGCATTTATATATGTGTGTGCGCGTGGGTGCGCGTGCATGCTAAGTACCGTCAAAACTATTGATCATACAAAAACAACAACAAAGCCTTTAGGCCCCCAAACAAGTTGGGGTAGGTTAGAAATGAAACCCAATTGGGCATACATCTGTGCATGCTGGTATGCATGATTTAGTACTAGAGAGACGCACACTATTACCTAATTGTTGATAACAAGCAACCTATGTTTCCTTTTGAATTTGTTTACTAGTTATCTGTCCGAGAAACAAACTATCACACAATTAAAGTCTGCAATGCACAAAATATAAGGCACTTACATACCATTTTAGCACACTTTACATAACACGAGTGCAATACACCAAATCTAAAAAAACATAATCCAAGAAAAGTCACTTACGAATAGGGAACGGACACACCGTCCATGCCCACGCCACCTACCTGAAGAGCAAAAATGAATATATTTAGTGTAAGGAAAGTATTATAAGAGATTATAAGTTTAGACAATGTGTGTTTGGTTCATGGCCCTAGATAGCCATTCCAATTAGTTGGTCATGACCAATCTAGGGTATGACCGATGCACTACCAAAATCATGTTGTTTGGTTTGAAGCCAAATAAAATGACCAAAATTTGGAGGGGTGTGTGTTTGGTTTGAAGCCATTTTTTTCAATCTTGCCATCTTTGAAGCATAAAATATGAAAAATGATTTTAATAAACATTAAACAGAATAAAAGACTCCAATCTGGAAGTTTTAAAACAACAAAAAACAATAAAATCTAGAAAATATTGACAAATTATATAAGTTTGCCAAACTCCAATTTAGAAGTTTTTATAAAAACATAAAAACAAATAAAAATCCTGTAAAACATTTAAAAATTATATAATGGTGCCCTATGATTTTAGATGAATTAAAATATATAGTTTACATAATATGAAGCATAGATAAAATAGATATGGAAAAGAAAATTTCAAATAGAAAACCTAAAAAAAAAAGTGGTGCCATCAGGATCCGAACATGGTACCCAGGAAATGCACAAGCCGTCTCCTACCACCACGACATTGGCAAGTTTTGTCAAGTACGGAAGTTTTTTTCTATATACCTCTTCCGAACGAGTTGGTTGACCATTTCGCCCGTGGCGCTTTTCCTTGCCCGCGCTCACTGTTGGCTCTATGTTTACTGTTCATTGGTGTTCCCTTTTTTGGCTAGGGCGAGCCAAATGTTGGCTATAATCCAAATACCACCTGCACAAGTATTGCTGGAATGTTGCTTAATATTTGCTCTTTGCATGTGATCCTTACTATGTTATTTTAATTATTAAATGAAGCAGGACTTCCAGGACGGACGGCTGCTCCGGTCACTTGTTAGCATGCATGAACAAGAAAAGTATTCAAGAGAAATCATAACAGAGGCTATCGAGAACTGCATGAAGAAGCAAGCAGATAATTTGGTGCATTCACTGGATGTCGTTAGTGGAAGGCTGTCACAATTGGAGTTATATTGCTATAAGCTTGAAAGGTCTATTGGAGAATTGCGAAGTGACGTGATGGATTACCACGGTGAAGCAAATGTGAATTTCCGTTGCCTTGAAAAACATGTGAAAGAGGTATGTCTAGATAGGCAGCCAGTGAACATTGAGTATGAAATCCCTGGATGTCTTTCTTTAGGCCTTTTGTCTAAAATTACATGATGCGTTCACTGGTTAAAGTTTTATCACCATGAACTTGAACATTTAATTGCTGGTTTCAGAAACTTGTTTTAAATAAATTTCCCTGATTCTAATGGGTCTAATGCCTCACAAAGTTTTCCATGTGGTATAGACAAGTGATCTACATTATTTTGTTTTTATGATGGTTATGGCATCTTTAAGCAAAGCTTGTTTCTGTTTATGACTATTGATACACAGTAAAGATAAACCTTGTAGGCTCATAGCTTACATTTCTTTTGCATTTCCATTTTACACTTTTTCCGTCAGAAATTAATATGCCTAACTACAGCTCTCATTAACTCTTTTGATCATATTTTTAAATAATAATCAAATTATTTCACTCATTACTGTACCTACTGTGGCCAGGTTCAGAAATCTGTACAAGTTTTGCAGGATAAGCAAGAGTTTGCTGAAACTCAGAAGGAACTAGCCAAACTTCAAATAGTACATGAGGACTCTGCACAAAAGAGTGAAGATACTGCTTCGTCAATTTTTATGACAAAGGAACACGATGCCAGCTTGCAAGTTGCCAAACATGAACTTGCTCTCGTGCCACTGCATCAAGTAAATGCTGTTCAGTCTCCTGCTATGCAATTCCAAAGTTGCAATGGACTTTTCCTCCAGCAACTAGTACCAGTCTCTTTGAACACCCAACAAGAGCAGCAAAACTTGAACCAAACCTCTGTTTACTGTATGCAAAGCCAATGTCATCTTGAGCATGGACAGGCCCAACCATTTCAATCTGCACCTCAATCTGTGCAGCCACATACCCTGAACCCTCCGCCACATACTGTAGTTGAAGTACCTCAGATAACTAGTCAGGCAACAGAGTTCTATCTTCAACCTCAGCAGCAATGGACACATCATAGTGGTCAGCAGGTCCACTCACAGACAAGGCAACCACAACCACAGGTGGTTCAACATCATCAGTACAACAGTATTCAGCAGGTTCCAGCACAGATGGTTCAGCTGCAAACTTCTTCTCCACAGGCTCAAAGTGCGCCTCAGGTCACACTGTTGTATCCTCCTCCATATGGTTCTCAACAACCTGCCACTGCGAACAGTGAGCCACGTCCTAGAAGCATGGTTGTACAGCCTTCGTATTCTACGATTTCCTCATCACAGCGGAAACATCATGAAGTTGCTCCTATTTATGTGCAAAGTGGCGCAATTTCAGTTCCACTGGCAGAGCAGAACCTCCAGCATCATCAGCCACAGCAACTTCAGTCACTTGCCAGTGGCTCATTTGCACCTCAGCCAAGCAAAGTTGCTCTACGTGGTGCTGCATCATATACAGTACAAGGGAATGCCCAGACCTACAACAATGCTTATGCAAACCCTTCAAACAATGCTACTCTTGTTGCTGTCCTTCCTCAGCAAGCTCAGGCCAGTGCTCCGATGGTGCTTCATCATTTAGGGCCACAGCCTGTGCAGAACCATCCTGTAGAAATGCTTGAGAAGGTTGCTCGAATGGGTTACTCAAAGGATCAAGTTGAGAGCATGGGCATGGCTCTCCGGATGGTAACTGCAGGCCAGCCTGTAGAGTTCAACACCTTGCATGACAGGCTGAGCTCTAATGGCAATGTGGTGACCCCGCAGGCATGGTCTGGGTAGTCGGCAATGAACAAGTCAGTATGAAATCACTCCATGCACTGTCATGACTTGTTCCTGTGATATACTCTTGCTATCTTATTGTCATCGGAAGCCTTTCAGCTTCGCTACGGTATTTTCTCTGGGCTCTGGCACCTTTTTTATCAGCCAGCAGATGGGTACATATGCTCCAGCTTATTTTTTTCAGCTGGAGGATCACGATGAAATAAGACCGCTAGGTTTAGTTAAATGATGATTGTTGGCATGTGTCCTACCTTTTAATGGACATATATGCTTGTAACCTGTTGTGGACTTGCATATGCATGCATGTTTGCAATATAAAGATATGAGAGCTTTGTTGTTTTTCACATTCTTGTTGACTCATCGGTATGCTCTGAACAATGGTATTAGAGCATCTTTAGCAGGATCTCTATATTTCATTCTCTATATCCCTTCTCTAAATCACTATTTATTTCCTATATTTCCATCATCTCCAGCAGAGTCTCTATTCTCAAAAAGATATAGAGATTCTCTAGAGAGTCTCTAAATATAGAGACTCTGGGGAGAGTCTCTAAATTTAGAGACTGAGATAGAGACCCTGCTGGAACGTTATAGAGGCTGAGGTTGTCCGCAATAGTGTTTTAGGGAACGATATAGATACCCACCTAGAGATGCTCTTACTGGATTCATCAACAGCCTGCTGCTTCGGTGCCATATGCCCATATGTTTGCCAGTTACTGGTTACCCTTGTCGTAGAACCGTGATCTTAACAACATAACGACTACAAAACATTTCTTAATATCAACTGATTTCTACGCAGTTGCTTAGTCATTTCTGATGATTTTTACTATGTACAATCAAATAGTGGCTGAATTAAGGCGTTCCAGACATGCATGATTCTGACGTCGCGACAAACTTGGTGTTGGATGGTGCCAGCTGCCAGGGAAGGTTCCCGCTGTGTTCTCAAAAAAAGGCAATTGATGAGCCGCTGTGCTTAAGTACACGCAAGAGCAAGCGCCTGAATCGCAGTGGCACTGAAGCACATCCGATCCGATATCTTTTGTTCAGTTCTCCAGCCTCCAGCTCCAGGTATGGCTGGACAGATCAACCGGATGGGCAACCACAATTCACCGGCCTCTCTCACAACCACAATTCACCAGTCTCTCTCAAAAAAATAATAATTCACCGGTATCAGCATCATGCCATCTTGCCGTTTACCACACATCAAGCGAAGTGATGGAACCTTCACTGTGTCCGTGATATGGAATAAATCAAGAAAAGAGGCAGGAGCCTGGGTGATGCTCAAAGCACAGTGCATGGATCTCTCAAAACTGCTGGCGTGCAAAGACTGCCTGTTTGGTTCGCAGATAAATTTGCCACACCAAATGTTAGACACACCATAGCTTGATCAACAGATGTTTGGTCCATGCCACAATCATGGCTTGCCACATTTTTTTAATCACTAGACTCGTGTTATAGGCTAAATTTTTTTCTACAGTTTGTCATAAGTGTGACGCCGAATTTCTTCACCACACTTTTGTGACTTGCCACACTTTTCTAAGATTAGGGCCACAAGTGTGACGCCGAATTTCTTCACCACAATTTTGTGACTTACCACACTTTGCTAAGATTAAGCTAAACGATGTTAGTCAGCAACCAATCAGGCATTCCTCTTTTGTCTATTGATTCCGCAGAGATCTGCACCTTTGTTTATTACTTCCCACACATTTGATAAACTGAATAGCCTCCAGCTGTTGCATAACATAATTATTATGTTGGTAGAACAAACCAATGCTTATGAACATATAAGCGGGTAGACACAGCTGCGACCTACATAGATATCGCATGCTGATCGCGAATTGTGACGAAACTGAAGATACAGATCAGCTACAATAACTTAAATACCTCACGCCCAAATCAGCTCTGCACCTTACTGGAGGAAGCCTAGGCAACTCCAGAAGCATGCCTATCTCTCATGGATTACATTCGGCAAGTTGGGTGAGGCACTATCTTGCAAATCTGCACCAGGAAGCACCCATCTCGAGATGACTTATGGCCATCTTAATTTATTAGTCCCCAAACAGAGTAGAGAGTAGCAGGTCTTGCACAAATGTTGCTCTCACGCTGGCTTGTTTCCGTTTTTGTTCCCTTTCTTCGCTTGTGAGGGATGAGTCAATACTGCCAAGGGAAAGGAAGCCGATGACTGGATTATCAAATTTCACTAAATAATTTATAATGGTAGCTCTGAAAAAAAAAATTGAGTGACAAGCTTCCCAAATGATCCTACAGATGCAAGAAGTGAAGCAAAAGTTTGTCTCTACATGATGCTTATCGGTCAAACCAACTTGCTTCTGCTGAACCTACTTATTGAGTGCAAGGCTGTCATCAATAGGAAACATTCAAGGCAGGCACAAGGCAGTTACCAAAAAAATCTATGAAAAACCTGATAACTAAAGTTTCAGTGTTTTGCAAAAGAGCACCGGCAAGAAGATGATAGCCACAACTTTGATTATATTCACAACAATGTTTCTATCTATCATTAGTAGTATAAATACCTTGACTCCCATGGCTGAGTAGGCGCCTCTTTTACCACGGAGACATCATCAGGAATGGAAATAGGTGGCTTTGATGTTTCCTCAGTATCTGACGTTGGGAAGCTAAGGCCAAACGATGACAGAAGAGGATCAGCTGAGATATTCGTGGTATTATTATTGCTTGGCCTATGTCCTGCACCTCCTAGAAGCACCTGCAAATGGGCTTCACGTAGATCTCGGCTCAGCAGAGAAAGGGCCTGGCTGCTGGGAATAATGAATCTGCGCAACCTGCGACGGTTCTGTAGGTGACCCAAAGTTAAAGAAGCTTACAGGAAAACCTTTTAAAATGAACAAGAAATGTTTTTATGCATCAGTTCTCCATGAACGTATGACTCGTGTGGACAAGATTGATTTGAGTAGCCATAAAACAAATGTACCTTGAACAAGTAGCCATGTTGCACAGTGATATGATTAAGCATATCTTTTGTAATCTTATCAGAGCAGATAGGACAAGGCTGAAATGAGGAAGGTTGACCATTAGAACAAGAAAGCAGCGCATGATTTAGACTATTGCACTAAAACATAAGGAAAACACCATAAAATTTCAGTTTTTTAATCTAAAATTGCAGTAAACAGATAAAACAGGTCAATTTAATTGAGGTAAAGTAAAAGAATCATCAGTCTATATACAGCATATTTTATAGACCCTCGGAATCCACGTTTTCTTGAACTTGATAAATCGAACAAAAAAATTGATTTATCTTTAATCGTTTAGTGTTACCAAAGAGTAAGATTACTCCACTTCATCCCTCTTAAATTATAGAATGGTCTTTAGAATAAGCAACACAAGGAGAGTTGCATGCATGAAAAGTGATTGGCTGATTGCACAGAACGAGCATGT
This sequence comes from Raddia distichophylla, assembly GCA_005191435.1. Taxonomy (NCBI): domain Eukaryota; kingdom Viridiplantae; phylum Streptophyta; class Magnoliopsida; order Poales; family Poaceae; genus Raddia; species Raddia distichophylla. Next base: position 1,090,994 of record SPJY01032216.1, on the reverse strand, counting down.
TTCCCTATCATGTTCCATAATGTCCTCCATAATTTTAACTCTTCCTTTGCGAAGCTGATTACCGATACTTATGCGCAGAGGTAGAGATGCTAATAACTGGATACTAAACATTTCTTCTCGTAATTCCTATTTCCCAACCTTATTCTAGTCATAAGCTCGTAGTTTGCCAGTTTCCTATTTGCCAACATATTAGGCTCGCAGTTTGCCAGCCCAAGAATTAGAGCCATAAGCTTATAACATGGAAAGTTTCCACTTTCCCCAGCTCCTTGAGCTTAGCCAGATCGGAGCTTCAAAACAAGGGAGACCCGTTCTACGTTCTTCAGGTCAGGTGAACTTAGCACCCCCAATACAAGCTCAATCTCCAATTCTCCAGGTCATCTACTAGTACGAACTTGATCTTCTTTAACCATCCAAGCAGGGGATTAAGGCGCTCACCGCCGCGTGGGGCTCGAAGGGGTGCTCCTCCTCGAGGTGCGCGCAGAGGGAGGCGACGTCGTGGTCCTCGTAGCAGTAGGGACACGCGAACTCCGGCCTCACCTCCTCGTCCATGTCCAGCTCCTCCATCCCAGCCCGATCTGCGCGCCCACCAAGCAAATCCCAAATCTAAGAACCAGAAGCCTCCCCGGGGAGAACAAATCCGCAGGGCACAAGGGGAAAAGAACCCCCAGGGAGCGTGGCCGCCTCACCGCCGTGGCCGAGCTGCGCCGCGTAGAACCGCTTCGCGGCGGCCAGGCGCGAGATCCAGTGCTCCGAGTCCATGGATTCGGCGCGGGTGTATACAAGAAGCTTCTCGCTTCCGCTCCCCTCCTCTTCTTCCTTCTCCTCTCCTCGACCCCACGCGACCAGCGCGCGGCTTCTGCAAAGATACGATTCGAGTTGGAGCCCGGCAGATTTCTTGCTCGTCGAGGAGAGGAGCTGAAGTGACGGAGGAGGAGGGGGAGGAAGCTTCACCCTCTCTGTCTTATCGGGAGGTGAGATGTGAGGAGAGGGAGCGAGAGGAATGGCGCTGTCGCGGCTGCTTCTTTTTATTATTCGCGATCGCCACCGGGTCGCCGTCCCCGCCGCGTCATGCCATCGACCGGCGGTGGCTCGCCTCGCGCTCTGCTTTGTTTACCGTTTACCCCCACGCCGAATTATGGCGCGAATGACGAGGGAATTGGGCCAAACCGCGTGTGGGGTGGTAAATTCGCGGGGGGCCGCGCGCACGCAGCAGCTGTGAGCCTGTGATGAGCCCGTGACACTGGCCGGTGTCCGGTGCCGGAGCGGTGTCGCGTTCGCGGCTCGTGGCGCGGGAAAGGGGAGGGAGGTTGGCGCGCGGGTGGATGGAGTACGGGCCGTGTGCTTGGTTGCGGTGGGTGCGTACGTCGGGGCGGGCGGCGGGCGGTGGATGGGGTGGTCGAGCTGTGTCGTGTCGGCAGGGGAGGCGCGGCGGCGGCGCGGCGGCGTTCGGTCGCGGGGGGATGGCAGTCGGCACCGTGGGGTGTGACCGGCAATGAGTAGGGGCGTAGCGCGAACGGCGAGCCGGGGGACACGTTGCCACTTGCCACGGGCCCGGACCAGCCAGAGTCACTGTGATGGAGTGAACCTGAGCCGGGCATGGCATGGCATGGCCAATCGGTGACGATGGAATTATGGAGTTCAACCAAGAGAAGCTAGTCTCATTTTTTCATACCAGGAACGACACTCGAATAAGCTTTGTCATCCAACTCTCTCGTAAAAATAACAGCACAAGATATGCTTCCGTTCCGTGAGTGGCAATGGCAACAGAAGCCGGTTCCCTACCGATGAAGGGCATGCAACCAAGCCATGGGTAGTGCAGTGACTCAAAACGACAAAGCAGTATAGTTTCTCTAACAATAAAGGAAATGCAACCAACCATAGCTCGTGTAAACCCGCGCCAGTAACACGAAATAATTTTATTTCACTCCTCTGGCCTTTTAGCCTCTTTGTTCAAGTCGCCCACTCGCAAATTAGAGAGCGGCGAGTCCCGTGAACGCTTGTTCCTCTTTTGCCACGGTAACCCAATAAGGCGACTTGTGGGCGATTTGTTCCCCGCTGCAGATCTGGGCGGCTCTCGCCATCGATGGCCTTTGTGTCATTGATGCGGGTGCCCGATAAGTGATTTGCCACCATGGCGCTTATGCAGGAGTAGTCTTATTGCATAGTAGTAGTTCCTAGGTTTTATCCACCAACGAGACTTGAATCTGACGAAGGTATTTGTCATCGATAGAAGATGTAGAGTCTGTGACTTCATGGCGGGTTCTAGCATCAACTAGTGGAGGGGTTGGCACCACTAATGGTGTTAGGTTCAAAGTTTCATTGGTTTTTTCTTCTAGGTTTCATGATCTTTTGCTACTCAGTGGCAATTCCTTCTTCGTTAGTGATTGCGGTTGTCATTGGAGTCTAAACTCTCTCTATGAGCTCTGGCGAGGTTGTAGCGACATCACCTCCGAATTTACTGAGGTGGACATGAATGTGGGGTTGGGACGAAGCTTCTCTAACTAGGAACCATTGCCCTATTATGTGGAGACATTCCTTTTAGTGGTTGTGTCGTGGTGGTGCCTTTGCTACTATCATCGTTTTCTTTGGGAATGGTAGCATCAACAGCCAAGTTTAGTGGACCAATGGTGGACATCTTGTTCCATGGTTCATGAACAATGATAACGGCGTTGCTGTCGTCTAGAATACATCGAGACATCCATCTTCGAGACCTCGAATGGTGATGGCCTATGGAGATGTTTTTGATGGTAACATCGACGAAACTCTGTGTATGCTCCGATGGTGGTGGTTGATGTTGAGCAGGACAACTGTTTGAATCTTTGGTAAATAAATTTGATTTGTCTTGTGAGACTTTTCTATAAAATTGTTGGGTTTCTCTTCGATATAATTAACATCGTCAAAAGTGACTTGAGGTTGTTCATTTATCCAACTTATTCGCTTATTCATTTGAACTCGGCTAATTTATTTATTCATCTCAAACATACAGGATATAATGCTTCGGACGCACGTAGAATACTAGCCGTGACAGCGCGCCCCTGGCGCACCGGAAACGCTGCGACGCGCGTGGGAGGCGTGAGCCCGTGGCGTTCGCAAAAAATCGCATGAAAATGCAGCGGGCCAGGAATCGAACCGCGTGCGGCTGGCTGAGAGCTGGCTCAACTAGCCAGCCGGCCAAGCCGCCCGCGCTGCCAAGGGAAGGACGAAACAAATCATTTTATAGATAAAGGAACGAATAGATGGCTGGATCTCATTGCACACGCAATCGGACGGCTGCGGCTGTGGGGCGACGTGTGCTTTGCGAGGCGGAGAGGTGCCACGTGGCGAGGTGGACGGGAGAACTCAGGATTGTATCTATTGTTGATGCTGTGGGTGGTGCCACACAAATGGTCGAAGTGATAAATTTTATACAGGCACATTGGAGCTTCCAATACTCATTCTAAAGTATAATATTCAGAGCGACAAATTCTAGTTGTTTTGTACTTGCCACTTTGGTGCGTCCAAAATCTCCAATCATAATCCAAATTATAATATTTAGTGTGACAGATTCTAGTTGAACTTCTAGTGGTACTAGTGGCAATCTTGGAAAAACAAGATTTAGGAATAGCCTAAAGCCCAAAATGATTAGTGTATCGTACGATAAAATTTTCTTCTTCGATCTTGCACGTTCCAATCATCAATTGTACCAATTCATTCATGAAATAAACTCTAATCCGGGAAATTTTACAAGGAATTTCCAGTTCCCCTATGCACTTCAAACTGTATAACATTACTAGTCGTTCGCAGTTCTGACACACGAAGGCTGCGAGTTTCCTGATTGCCTCAGCCGTCAGCACAGCCCCTCATCTTAACCCAGGACGAACTCGTCGCTGCATCTCAGGTCCAAACGCACGCAAGACTCGTACATGGAGTGGTTCCTCACGCCCTCATGCCCCCCGTCTGTGCACTCACCCTACTGCCCCAGCAGCCTCTTCACGCCGGACTTCTGGTCCGGCGTGAGCCTCGTCGGGAACTTGATGTCGAACTTGATCCTCAGGTTGCCCTTCTTGGACGGGTCCTTGGGGATCGGCATGCCCTCTCCCCGGACCACCTCCTCATAGCCGGGGTTGATCACGGCGCTGATCGGCAGTGTGAGGCTGCGGCCGTCGAGCGTCGTCAGGTGGACGGTGTAGCCGGTCAGGGCCTCGGCTAGCGGTATCTTCTGCGTCACCACGAGGTCGTTGCCGTCCCGGGTGAACACCGGGTGCGGCTTCTCGTCGATGATGAAGACGAGGTCGGCGGGGATGAGGTTCGGCTGCTCGTTCCCTTTCTCCGGGAAGGTGATCTTGGTGCCCTTCTTCCACCCCGGCTTCACGTCGATCGTTAGGATCTCCTCCACTGGAATGGTTTTCCTGCACGAGCAGCGCAGCGCGCGTCAGCGCTTAGTTCATACGGCAAGCTTGCAGTGAGATGAAGACGGCTAAAAACAGTACAAACTTCACATGCAGAAAAGCAGTCAATCTGTATATTCACTTGTTTTTTGCGAGCACATTGGACAGAACATACTATATAAGGGGGCAAGGGAAGATAGAATGATTAACGACGGTTCCACTAAAATGGTTAAATTTAAGCTAGGAAGGGAAAAACCTCTCTTCTAAAAGAACAAAGGAAGGAAGAATATGTATCCTAATACACAATAGCCGATAGGGAAACATGTTGTCCAATTACATGGCATTGCTCATGGAGTCGTGGACATTTGTCCCAGCGACACATCGACTGGTGTATAGCAAGGCCATGACATTAGCAGTGCTACTGGTACCGCGGCAATGGCTCATACACAATACACAATATTGCTAGGAATGCCGAATGTCTAGTGATACAAATCTAAGTGGTCAATTGCACATTCAAGGTTAATTTAGTTGGATTTGTAATGCTATCGCGCAATGACTCTGATACAATACACAGAATTACTAGGAATATCGAATGTCTAGTGATGCAATTCTAAGTGGTCAATTGCACGCGAAGGCTAATTTGAGTGGACACACTAGATAATTTGGAGTGCCTTTTCTAACCTGAATTTGGAGTGGATACAAATCGCTAATGTTCATGCTAATCATGGAGTGTAAAGCAAGAAAAGACACTTACCCACTGGCATCAGCGATTTCCCTGGAAATCTTCATCTTCTTGGTGGTTCCCTTGTACAGCTCCTCCAGGCTGCACGGCAGCTTCCTCTCGATCGCCGGCGCCTTCATCGGCCTCCCACCGGCGTGGTGCATCCCGTGGAGCCCATCCGCGCCGCCGCCGAACGACGTGCCGAATATGTCGTCCCCGAACATGGACGATGAGAACCTCGTGCCGCCAGTGCGCATGCCGGGCACTCCCCCCATGCCGCCACCGCCGCCCATGCCGCCGAACGGGCTGGACGAGCCGAAGAACTCCGCGAAGATGTCCTCCGCGTTGCGCGGGTTGAACCGGAACACCGTCGGCCCGTCGCCGCCGGTTGAGAAGAAGGTCGCGCCGCCCGGGCCGGCGCCGCCCGCGCCCGGCGGCGGCACCTGCCCCTTGAGCCCCTCCTCGCCGTACTGGTCATACACCGCGCGCTTCTGCGGGTCGCTCAGCACCTGCTCGAACACACGCGCGCAGAACGCGTCACGGCATTGAAAAATTCGAATTCGAATTCGACCGGACAGAGCGGCGGCGAGACGAATCTACCATCACCACCCACGGATCTCTCGGCCGCTTACCTCGTAGGCCTCGGAGATCTGCTTGAACTTGTTCTCCGCCTCCTTCTTGTTGTTGGGGTTCTTGTCGGGGTGCCATTTCATGGCAAGCTTGCGGTACGCTTTCTTGAGGTCGTCGTCAGTGGCGGCCTTGTCCACGCCGAGGATCTTGTAGTAGTCGAGCCCCATGGCTCCGTCGAGCTTCCGCCGCTTCGGTGTGGCTGCGCTCCGGGTCACCGTCGTGCGCGCGGGATTCGCTTGGGCTCGCTCGCGATGGAAGGTGTCTGCTGTGAGATTTGGTACGGGGCGGGGAGGAGAGGGGGGGAGAGAAAAGGGCGGAGAGAGAAGCGTCTGGAGAGGGAGGGGGGCGTGGGAAGAGGATAGGAGTGTGGAGACGGCTCTGGAAGCTTCCAGAAGGTGCGCGAGGCTGCGCGGGTTCTCTCGGTCGCACGGAGCTCTAGTGCATCGGTAATTTTTTATATAATTGCCGGCACACAGTCTGCCGTTGTTATTGATTTTTACCGGCAAACGTCTGCCCCTAATGGTGTGTCATGGTGTAGTGACGTCAAGGATCAAAGGACACTAATCTCTCATTCAGTGAGCTGATGAGGAAAAAAGGAAATTTAGAACCCTAGCCTCAGCTAGTCACCTGCTCATCTCGGTGTCGTGGATGCGAGGATCCATAATGAAACAGCATGACAGCAAGGAATCAGCGGCGGCGGACGGAGGACGGCAGTGGCACCTACCGGGATCAAAGTACTCGTCCTTGAGGAGGTTCACCGTCTTGTACTCGTAATCCACACCTGCAAGAACAACATACACACGCGCGGCCAGACCAGAGTTACTCAACCTAATCTAACCCAACAAATGAAGAGAGAGAGAGAGAGAGAGAGAGAGAGGGGAGTCGCCAGAACAGAGACCTGCGATGTGGGCGGGGCGTAGACCGCGAGGAAGGCGACCTCGTCAGGAGAGGACGGAGGCGGGCGCGGAGTCGTGGAGGAGCCGGCGCGGTGGCACGAGGCCGGGATCATGGCGGCGCGAGGTCGGGACTGTGGCGGCGTGGGTGCGGCGAATGACGGCGCCGGCCTGAGGCGGCCCCATCAGGGTGAGGACGGAGGCGAGCGCGGAGTCGTGGCGACGCGAGGCTAGGGCAGCGCGAGACCGGGACCGGGACGGCGCGGCAGCGCAAGGCTGGGGCATTGTGAGGCCGGGATCGGGGCGGCGCGGGCGCGGCGGAGGATGCCGGGTCGGCGACTTGGGTGAGGGAGAGGGAGGGGGACGACCCGTGGGGGGTAGAGGGAGGTGGGGTGGCGGGGCCGCGGGATCGTGGGAGATGGAGGGAAAACCTAGGGGCGGCGGCTGGGTGTGACGAGGGTTTGAAGATCGAACGGTGTGGAATGGTCCTTCTTTGTTAGATGGTCCAGATTGAAAGTTCGAACTACTACCACCACGACCACACGGTGCTTTAATTTATAATAAATTTTCTAGCTCACCACTGGCCGCAACCCTACTGGCGGTGGTGGCAATGGGCCTCCCCCAACTTCTCCTCCTCCTCCCTCTTCTCCTCTACCATTGTCTTAAGCTGCTTAGACTCTCTCGGCGATGGCGAGATGGTCATCCCTACGGCACATGGTCGAATCCGGTGAGACGATGGTGCTTTGGTGAGCTTTAAAGTGGTTGGCACACCCGGGCTCTTTCCACAACGTGCTATACATTCGTAGGTGAGAGGGCTCATGACGAACCCAAACAAACGACAAAATATTTTTACCCTGATTCGAGCCTCCTAGCGCTAGGATAATAATCCTGCATCCAATCTTTCATTGTTTAGGAGCAAGAGAATAGAGAGGTCTTCCAAGCCAGAGAGACATAGTCCAGGCCATCATTTTTGTTTTATAGAAGGGTTTTGCGAGAGGTCCTTGTTTATACTACTAGAAGAAGAGAGGCCAAACTTCCCTTGTAATGCACAGCCTATAAACAACCCCTCCTCTTGCCATGTTGACTCTGGTTTCCACAACCCCTCCTTGTAACAAAGTTGTCTTATCATGTTGACTTTGGTTTCTGCAACCCCTCTTTGTAACAAAGCTGTCTTGTCATGTTGACTCTGGTTTCCGCTTATTGCCCTTGTTTGTTTCAGATTAAATTAAATTAGATTAAATGAAAATTTGTTATTTTATACAAGCCAAATGATGTAATGTTTTATAGTCATTTTTTTGGGGTTTTAAATAGTACTTCTTAAAGTTTGTAAAATGTTTTTTCCATAATTTTTTGAACTCGTTAAAACGTATTTTGAGGGGTTCACAAATTTGCTGCAGTAAAACGCAACTCTACATTAATTTGAAACAAACAAGGCCATTAGGAAGACCATGCAGAGGCTGGTCCCCCACAACCGCGCCACGCGAGGCCGCATGAGGCTAGGTCGATAAAAATAAAAATTAGATGACGGTAGGTCGAAATGGCGCAATAGCCAACATATTCTTTCAAAATAAAAATTATTACGTAAATAAAAAAAACAACATAAGACACCTCTACGGGAATGGTATATAATCTTACCATCGCTCTACAGTATACACATGGAACTAACTAAGCTGTAAACTGCTATCATACGCATGTACTAAGTGGATCTGCTAATGCTGTGAGAAGCTAGCTAAGCACATCTGCAATGCTGTGAGAAGCAAGCTAATTTCGCTCCACCAATCATCTGGCATACTCATATGTAGTTTCTTTTAGTCTCTTTAGTTAGTTACTAGCTCGTTATGGCCAACCTGCAGACAGCAGCTTCAATACATCACTCACGGCCGAGAACCCCTTCAAGATTCTCGCTTATTCACTGTACTCTGAAGAAGAATAGGGCGAACCACCTTCATCCTCATCTGCGTTCTCACCGTCAACCCCACCGTCGTCGTCGTCATCGTCTTCTGGCAGCTCATCGTCCTCACCCATGTCCGCACCGTCGATGTCTTCATCAATTGGATGTTCGGCTTCAGCATCATAGTCCTCTCCATCGTCCTCTTCTCCATCATCTCCTTCATGCTCATCATCATTACCTTGGATCCCATCATCCATCATCCGACGAGGGATGGACCCTGAATTGTCCCTCAAATAATCTCGAGGCTGCTCATCATAGTCTTCATCCATGGGTTCACTATTTTCCTCTGATTCATCTGTTTGAGATATTGAATTGTTATCGTCATCCTCTGCATATGCCCTTCTCTCCAAGCCCCACTCTTCTGCACCAGAGCTCTGTGGAGAGTGCAAGGTGGTGCTAGGCTTTGCCTTGCTTAGCATGCTAAAACTGCCCAATAAGTTTGTCTTTTGAATTGATCTGGCTCCGAGCTCAGATGGCTGCCTAGGCCTTACAGTTCGAAGCCCTCGTCCTCGGCCACGGCCACGGCCACGGCCACGCCCTCGTCGTGCTTGCTTACGTGGGGCTTTTTCATATGAATCAATCTCCGGTGAGCTGACAATACCTCTTGAGAGCCTGCCTCCACGACCTCGGGACCTACCTCCTCTGCTGCCCCCTCGTCCTCCTCGTCCACGCCCTCTGCGGCCACTACCATGAGCCAGCCAATTTCTGTCATGTTCGTCAAAACCAGTATCTGCTAGTGGTGTCATTTCTTGTTTGTTTCTAACAGCAGCATGTCTTGATGGAAGCTTCTGCATGAAAGAATAGTGTGATTGAGAAACTGTAGAATATCCTAATAAATCACAATTAATAATTGAAGTAGTTTACATAATTTCTTCAAAAATAGCTGAGGAAAATGTTAATTACCACCAAAAAACATGAAAAACCTTAATGCAATGATAACCTACAAGACTCACAATGAAATCTCCATCTTCTCGCTCCTTGTTTGATCCAACCTTCTGGTGATACGTGTATGAGATGGCACTATCTAGGTCCAACAATCTTAATGCAACAGCAGCAGTAGTATCGGGCACCCATGGAAGTACAGGATTCTGAGTAGCAAAATCTTGTTTGTTTGAACTAAGCAACTCACTTGTTGTTTCAAAGCTGGATGACAAGTAATCCCGTTTTATCGCACCTTCCAGCACTGTTAGTATCTGCAAAACATGACGAGCATAATTCAGATCACACACATGCGCGCAAGAGCGCACACACTGACATACATCTAAATGGTTCTATCAAATATCAAGCTTTTTTCCCCAAAATCATGATAATTCTCTTACAGTTACAGCATCATTGTTCTAGTTAGGCAGGTCAAGTGGGAGGCAACTTGAACTTGGTGACAACCCATTACTAAATGATTCAAACAACAATTCATCGGCTACTGCCATCTATCCAAACACAGCCTAACATAGTTACATCATAAGTGAAAATTTCCTGAATGAAGCATCAATGTATCAAGTTCAAAGTATGTTTGCTGTTAAGGCTTTAAGCCTTTAAAGCCGGTTTCAAGGCCCCAAAGCATCACCACTTTTGTCTAGCATAGTAGCATAGCATTATATTGCCGCTACTTCTAATACAGAAAACTCAAGCTAATAAACACGTACTAAACCAATAAAAACTAATGGGTGAAGTAAATAGATATATAGGGAAAGAGTGTGCAACCTGGAAGACTTCTTTAGTAGATGATGCCAAACATAACTTTACACCCCATGATTTGCGATGCCCATCAGTCCAAAATGGTAGGATAGCCTCTGCTGGAACTGAACCCTGTAAAACAGTTTTATTAAGCCCCACAGATAGCATTATTTGCATTAAAAAAAACAGGAGTAAAAGGCCACTGATCTGAAACATGTTCCTTTACCTCAATGGTTGCTAACAGCAGCTTCAGCAATCTCAATCCTATGGGAATAGAATAGTTTGAAATTTGCATCTTCCAATTAGGATCTGTTCTCTGTTTTTCTTCGCACTGTGAGGTGTGCTCTGAAAGATTGTGAATGGATTTGAATGTCTTGTGGCAAGAAGAGCAGTGCCTCTCTTCAGTTGAGTAAATATGGTAGCAATAACCACAAGACTCAATCAACTTAGAGCAACGTTTTTTTCCGTATTTCATGGCACGTGTAGATTGATGATCGTCGCACTCCCTCCACATCCATTTTAGAAACATGCTTGCCCTTCTGGAAATAGCAATCTTCTCCACATCATTACGCCCAAGCTCTATTTTGAAAGAATCAGAATGCATAACATTATCTGATGCAACACCAGAAAGGGTACTGCATGGACTTTCAAATTCATTACTATGATTTGGGCTTCTGATTTCACTGCTTCCATTTTTCAAAATCCTTCCAGCTAAATGTTCTCTACTAGCACAAATTTTCCTCCCAATAGCTTCCTTAAAGGTTGACTCGATGCTTTGCAACATCGAATGCAGATGTGACTCCCGGACACCACGGGTATCAAGGGAAGTAACTAAAGAATCAAATGCCTGCATTTAAAAGATACCACATTACAACAATGAGGTTAATTATGCAGATACCTTGCAAACCAGGTGATACAGATGATTCTGAAAAAAACACAACATACAAAGGCAATAATTTCTATGCACAGCAAATGAGCAATGGTCTACCAAATCATCTTATAATGATGTTCCAATCACTATCCAAAGGCAAAATATATAATGTCCATTACTCCATTTGCTATCTAATTATTCTAGTAATGCCATATGCTCTTCAGAGCTACAGCCAGTTGTCTTAAAAAGCTGAAGCTCAGTAAGAAACCAACACAGCAAAAAATTAGAAAAGCATATTTATAGCTGGCCCACTGCAAAACTCAATAAAACTGAGTATTACATCAGGTAAAATGCTGAACATGATTTGTTTGTAACCTGCCAGTGTTAACTGGCTTACCCAGACATGCTCGACACGATATGACCAAACATGCACATCAGTGAAGAATTTTATTTATGATCAACTAAGAACTACCATACCTCCCAAACAAAAACTACGAACAAACATTAAAATAGGAGGATAAGAATTATTATATCAGCAATTGGAATCTCCGTAGATGGCTGACGTCGTCCACCAAAAACAGCCTTACACACTTTTTAGAAAGAACCCTTAAATATCCACTTACACCCTCCCTCATGGTCACCTCCTAGTAATACATGGTCAATTGACCTTAATCTACATTCACAATCCAGAGGCTGAGATAAAAACATTTTTTATCCTGATGTAAGATAAGTTCCTACCAAACATGCTCCCATAAGTTACATAAGAATTAAATTGATTAATGAACACACTGAAAAGACAATTCACCAACCAAATAGCATTGTTCGGCTAATTAAAATTCATCCAAGATATAAAGAGAAAAACACCTCAGCTGAGTCAATGATCCTCCAATATCCATCTCTAGATTCAAAAAAGATTCTTCCAGAACCAGGGTCATTGGGTGATGCAGAAGTAGAAAACTGCCAATACCGGTTCCGTCTCCGATCTTGTCCGAGGGGTAGTGATCTATAAACATAAAGTTGTTCGGCCTTGTGACCAATGTATAATTTCAACTGAGAACGTGTTTTCTCAGATGAAGCATATTGCTGCACGGACAAGCTTTCTGGATTACCAATCAGTTCCTGGTTTCCGCCATTCCTCTCATGAGCAATGTTGCCAGCAATAAGCTGAATTTGCTGATTGACAAGTATATCATTGTTTACAGTGCTGCCATTTCCATTGTTGTCTTTAACGAGGTTATGCGTTGAAGTACCTTCAGCAACATTATTTTCTTGATCAGCATCTGACTTCAGACCCACAGAAGAACCACATTGCATTTTACTGGCAAATTCTTCCTTTAAACGCCTTTTATCAAGCTGCGCCTCTGCCCACATTTGCTTTTTTAAAGCATTTGCTGCCTCCAGACGTTCCTGCAAAGTCCCTTGCTCAGATGATACTTGAATTAGCAAAATAAGATATTATTGAAGGTCATTACCTCTAGAATTGCACGTATAGAATTCCCTTCATTGGCAACACCAATCAGTGCGACCAGTGCATTGAGGCGTTCCTCGACACTAAGATCGCAGTAGTCACCTTCAGCTAGCCCCTGAACCCAGGATTGACCTTGATTACTTTCATCTATCTCCATGCCTTGTGTATAGTCAGTGGCTTCTTGACGATAATCAGATGAAGCTCCAATAGGTTGATCACTTGAAGTACTCACTGCACTGTACTTGTCTAGAATTCGCAACGAGCCACTTTCATGAGATTTACAGCGAGCACTTGGTGGCATTGATGTATTAACCACACTATTTGCTTCCCCATTTAACTCAACAACTGCAGTTGGTACACCACCATCATATGCTTTAACTAGGGAAGCCTTCATGTCTTTTTCCTCAATATCCACTCCATCACCATCAGGATCATCATCAGCATCATCACATTCAGAATCCTCATCCCTTTCAGCATCATCTGCTTCCTTCTCCACTTCTTCACATTCAGAAAGGGTATTTTGATATGCCTTTATTTTTTCCCGTGCTGCTAATAACACAGCCTCAGAATCAGCTGGGTCCTTTCTATACGGAGTTTTAACACAATAAGTCGAAGGCGCGGTTCGTTCAAAAAGCTTTGTATCCCTTGACAATGCAGCAGATATTGATGCCTCGGGTGTCTTGCTTGTTGTAAGGTCTCTCAGCCCAGAATTCTAAAAAATGTGAATAATCAAATCAATAAGATTGCACAAAAAAATAAGAGTTCACATTTAGTGTTTTTTTACCAAACAGGACAGGCGCTCTGCCATTTCATTAAGAAGAAGAGAATTGTACATTGTACAAGGACCTAGTTCACAATTAGTTTAGAAAAAAGGAGAAAAATAAAATGGTGTGGATATACCTGAATTTTTTCTGCAACTTCCAATATTGATAGACCGTTGCTTCCTTCAAGTGACAATACATGAAAAGCAGCAAATTTTACTGTTCCAGGTGTCAGACGGTGTCGAGACCTCCGGCCATTAGTGTACCCTCTTTCTTTCATTTTAGCAGCAGCCTTCACAGCTGCTGAGCCATTCCGTAGAGTGGAAATGACATTCTCACCATCATGACCCTGCTAACAGATTTTGCAGCAAATTATTTAGAGTTTCTTTAATGCTTAAGCTGCAGGTAAACCACACCAAGTGTCTTCAAGCCAGAAAAAATCACTATACTGTAACAATGAAATCTATCCAGTAGTGCATCATAAACTATAAACTAAGGAAATATAAATACACTGCAGAAAAAGGCACATAAGCCACAACATACAGACCAAAAGAGAACAACAAATGTCGTAATGATCATGCAAGATAATCATGTCTACTAAAAAAAATATTCACTAGAATGTAGATTACTGGACATGATTATAATATGTAAATGCCAATCTAAAGCCATTTAATAGATATTCCTTTTCAGAAACTGCCAAGAGTTATACCTCATTATCATCATGGTAACAGACATTTGCAGCATTCCTTTCCTTTAATTGGGGCCCAAAACCGGCAGATAAACCAAATTGGCGCAATATTTCAGGCCATGTTAGAAAATTCAAGTTGCGCTGCCAGGTAAGTATGTTGAAGCCCCAAGAATATGCCTACCGATGAAAAAAACTGAAAATGTTAGAAAACATAAACAACATATAAATTAATGCTATCGAACAGAACAAAAGCTATGCTTCAGATGTCCAAAAGATCTGCACACACACCCCTTCAACAATTTGAGGATGGCCACCTCCAGGATTAGCCGAACTACTCTGATTCGTCCCCAAAGCAGCTGAAGGAGTCCGAGCAACATCCTCAATATCTTTTACAATGGATTTTAGCAAAGCAACATGCAATTCCCCTAACAACCTTGAATCCTATCAAATGAATATCAGTGGAAGCTTAGATTGAGAAGAGGCATATAGCTCATATACTCTATAAATGAGAGGAGAAAAAAATCTGAAAACATAAATAGTCATGAACATGAATCATGATGCAACAATCAAACACCAGAGTCTTCAGTCTTTAGAATACTTCAGTATGAATAGATTGAGCACACAAACTGTGAAAGCAGATACTTATTATGCAATGATGCAACAGATGAAAGGAATCAAAGGCTACCACGTCATAAATTGCAAATATCAGCATAAAATGGGATAAGCAAACGCCACAGATGGAAAAGCCTAGGTTCATATCTAAGTCTTAGTTCATCAATATTTGCTAGGAGATAGCATAGAACCAGCACTATATCATCACATAGCAGGTTCATCATCTCCTTAGTATTAACTAGATCGAATTATATAGCAATTTAAGTTAGCCTTTTAACATAAGACTGGGCAAACAACTTACATAATCATGAAGAGACTGTACAAACTCATCGAGTGTGAATGATGGAAGCCCAAGAACGTCAGTGAAGGTAATAAAGAACTTCCACACCTGGTTTTCATTAGCAGTACCTTCCGTTAAAAATAGTAAAGGACACCTCTAGCATACAATGCACTTTGAAGAGAAAAAAGTTCAGAATGTAATAAATCATTTGGCAAGAAAAAAAAGTACAAAATTTAGCGTACGCACGCATAACATCTTTTGTTCGCACGTGATCACCAAAGGACACCTCTAGCATACAATGCACTTTGAAGAGAAAAAAGTTCAGAATGTAATAAATCATTTGGCAAGAAAAAAAGTAAAAAAATTAGCGTACGCACGCAGAACATATTTTGTTCACACGTGATCACTAAAGGCCAACAGAATCAACAAACTTTCTAGAGGATAAAAATATTGATGGCAGCTGACCAATTTTGTTTAAAAAAATGCTTCTGAATAATCTTACCAGGGCAGTATTTTTTTAAAAAAAAAAGAAAGGGCAATTCCAAAGCTTTTGCTATTCCTAGTGAGGGAAAAGGATTTAGAAGAAAAAGAACAAGCATTGAGAAATTAGATTAGGGAGTACCATCAAAAGGTTTCCAATATTATCATCAGAATTTGTCCATGGTTTTATTGAAAATGGCACTTTCAGTCTCACAGTTTCAGTAGGAAATTCTCTCAACATTCCTGAAAAAGGACAAAGCTACATTTTAAGTTTACAGGAGCAAAACTGGCATTGTAATATTTTCCACAAACTTTTGGCGATCTAGCACAGATTAGACAGCAACTACTAATAGCATATAACTTGTTTTATCTTTAGCCATCCTGAATTCTGGTCATGGGAGTGCCCAACTAATTAGAAATTTTCATTTGGAGGTTACAGTGATTTGTTGCATTTTAAAGCACTATTAGATTTTGAAAAAGAAATTTAGTTCCAGTTTCCCTTTAATAGGGAAAACAGCAGGGAACACCTAATGTATAGACACATTAAATTGAAGGTAAAAATAAAAGTTATTTACATAAGTTTCCCATTAATATATATTAGATAAAAGCATAATCAACCACAGTATCATAAATTTAAATTGATGTTTCCAATTTTTGAGCATAAACTTTGTCTTTTGTCATCCTGATTATCGAAAAACCTAATTACAAGTAGATGTGACACCAGATACCCAATTGAGAACTACAAGTAGCTGAAAAACTCTGCGGTATACGCAGTTCAGATGCTTAGATCTGGGAATGATGACTGATGAGCGCACCTCTAAATGAATCAAGCTGCTGCAACGTGTCGCTATCAAGAGAGAGCATTGAGGGCAACCCTTTGCTTTGTGAAACTAGCTCCATTAGCTCTAAGCGCTCATCTTCCATGAGTTCCATATACTCCCGTGCAATTCTACGTGCTGTAGCCCTTTCATTAGCAGCCTTCTGTCTTGCAGTTTCTTTCTCCTTTCGAAGCTCCTCTTTTTGTCTTAGTTTTTCAGCCTGTGCATAAAGGAGATTGTAAACTAAACAGTAGCAATGGTCTAAACTATAGGCTTAGTGCATTCATAATATAGGAGCTAGTGAACTAACTCTTATGGACTGTTTCTGCAAAAATTTCTCCATACGCTTGTGTTCGCGTCTTTGTTCCCTTTGGAATCTCTCTTCTTCCCTCTGCTTTTCACGCATCAATCTCTCCTCCTCTTTTCTTCTTTCACGATCATGCCTCTCCATTTCCCTTCGCATCTGTTCTTCTCTCTGCAAATATATAAAAATTTAAGTGCCATGCGACTCATGCCATGAAAGATATAAATGATCTTTGTAATGTAAATAAGGAAGACCTTTCTGTTCAACACATCTTGCTTCTCAAGCTCCTTTCTTATTCGTTTTTCATGAGCCTCAACTTCCTTTGCAATCTTAGCTTCCTCATTACGCTGAATTAAGTTTAAGACAGATATTATATATCAATAACTCACACAAATGGAAGATGGACAAATATGCAAACATGAAGTCAGTGAAATTCATACTTTGCGTTTTCTATCCAATTGATAGACATCTTCACCGTGATAATCCATTCTATCAGATGATGCAGTGGGGTTTTCAGATCCAGCAACTTGAGGAATGCCAAACTTGCCTTCGATCGGAGCAGAACTAACATTAGCGTCAGATGGAGCCATCTCTAAATCCATGGGTTCTGATGGAAAAATTGGTGATCTACCATGTTGAGTTAAATGGCCAGAACCAGATATTTGACCATGCAACATATAGCTAGGTGCTTGCTCGGCAACATGGAGAAAGCGTGATCCTGTAGGCAGAGAAGACATCCTTGAATTTGAAGCTTCAATCGGAGCATCATAAAAGTGACTTTGGTCTGCCCTCTCATAGATATCACTTGGCTCCTCAGAAAGAAACCGGTACTCATGAGTTGCATGTGAACCAAGACGAGAAGAATTTCTAGCCATGGACTTCCGCTTCCCTGCAACTGTATTTGGAACAATAGGGTCTATGCTAGACAGGTATCCTGATGCCTACAAGGGGAGAACAGAGCTTGAACTGACCCATAGTTGATTTAATTAAGAAAGCAAAAAAGCTTTACTAAATGCAGCAAGACAGGAAGACAAATATTATGGCTGATGTGATCAGTCATCAAATAAGAACACATGTATGGTAAATTGGTAATTAAGCTACCAAGAGACACCAAACATGTGTGTATCACTCCATGAAACAGAGCAAACACAAACAGAGTCTTGTCCTGCTTTTCCTTCAATTTAATGATAAGTACATATACATACAAGGATTAAGCATGACATGTAGCATTACATGATAAAATCATAAAGGTGCGACAAAAATGTAAGTTAGGACAAACCACAATTAGACAACCTCAGCACATAGAAACACCAAATGTATCATACGCTGAAGTGTTACACTATTCATATATGCTCAGATGTCAGATCAATTGCTAAAAGAAATGGTCATGCATCATCGTCTACCCAATCTATGTAACTTTCAAACATCGTAACTGAGTGGAGCCATATGCAATATCAGAAGCAAAAGACAAAACATGGATATACATGGCATCACAACAATCAACTTATATGATTAAAACCTATCATTATTTTATATGTCCATGAATGAAGTTCCAATAAAACTTGCTAGAGATTCTAAATTCCTTAGTCCTTACAATTTATTTTATAAAGACAACATAAGGGCTCTATGCAAATTTATGAGCTCTCTCTGAACCATAGAATTTCCTTGGTAGGGCGCTAACTTGATAGTTTTGGGTCAGTTGAACTAGGGCACTAGACTCAGCCTAATGCCAAACAACTAGCAAGCAAACCAGGCCAGGACACACTACCAAAATTCATTATAACAGGAATGTTACATTCTGGCAGGATCAAGCTGGGAAGAATTAGATTTTGGGCCTAGCCTATTAAGATCAGCTTGACCTTTAGACACCGCTGACACAAATTTGCTAGGATCTAGTAATTCCCCCATATTAATTGTGCTCTCTATTTTCATAGAGGAAATATAATATACCATCAGCAATTAATACTATCAAGCTCCCAGCTATCTTTAGAGCTAATCAATATAATCAGCTCTATAAAATTAGCCATGATGATTGTGCATGTACTCCAGGGAACTTGCTTGTGTTCTAATACTTTGAGAACTAACTATGATGTGTCAAATTCCAGCAGTGTGATATGGCTCTCTAGAAAAGCGTTTTCATTCTTTGCAGTCATTATAGTGGCATGATAATTCTAGTGTCTGTGAAGGTAAATTAATGAAAGGAAAACCAATAATAATACTCTGTACTGAAGCCAATCTAGTCAAGAAACTCTCACATTAGGAAAGCTAGAACCATGATTGTGCAAAAAAACAAGGTTCTGAGACCATGATTGTGCCTTGATAAGTACAACGGTGTGCCTTTTCGACCTTGACCAACGCTTAGCGCGACAGGTGATGTATCATGCAGACATGTAGAATAGAACTTAGAAGCATATTAGAAAAATTGGCAAGATAGAAGCATATTACAAAAAAATTGACAACATCAAGATATGACTAGTAATGTTGAGAATAAAGAAAACCTAACTGTTCTGTGTGGGTGTAAGGATTCTAGGCCGAGAAGGGGTGAATCGTCTCTTTTCAAGTTTTACTTCTCTCAATTCGTTTGTTTAGTTAGTCAAATTACGAACACAAGCTATCGATGGATTTAGAGTCTAGTTGCGGAAGCAATCACAATGAGACACAAGCGACTACTAGGAGGCTCGATGGCGCTCACATGCAAACGATCAAATCAATATGCGGAAGTAAATGATAGAGACAAGAAGGCGCAAACCGAGTTGTTTCCCGAAGTTCGGTGCTCAACATATGAACACCTACGTCTCCGTTGAGGAAACTTCTCACACAGAGAAGTCGGAACCCTTTCGTTCCCAGCCCTCAATCCACTCGTGGTAGCTCTTCACCAACACATGGTAGGCGAGCTCCAAACCCTCACACAAGGCGAGTTCTTCCACACGCGGAAACTCCTCGCACCCGCGGCGCCGACACACGGCACCGACCCCCGACACACGGAGGGTTTTGTACACAACCTTCAACGGATGAAGGCGATGCACCTCCGACACACGGAAGTGACCCCCGACACACGGAGGATTTCGGTGATGTGGTCGAACGGTTGATGAAGCCCGTGGCGTGACGACGATCTCTCCGGCGACGAAGTCCCAAGAGCACAAGATCAGAGACCGTCTCTCACCACTACCCCTTCTCTCCCACCATGAAAATTAGGACAAGAACACCATGGGAGAAGGGGTAAAACTTGGAGATGAATAAGAGGAGGTAGGGGGCACCTTCTTCTTCCTCTTCCTCTTCCTCTCTTCTTCTCCCTCAATCCCTCAAGCACATGGAACCCTAGGAGGATGTGGGATCCATGAGAGGAGCTCTCATGGGTGGCTAGGGCAAGAGGTGGCTGTTAATGGTGGCTCTCTCAAATTTCTTCCGTGCTCCAAGCCCCTATTTATAGGCACAAGGCGAAACCCTAGAGATGGACGGCTCAGATTCATTTTCACGAGATTCTGCTCGATCCGTCGGACGCCGTCCGGTGATTATCGGACGCCGTTCGATAAAGTTTAAGGCCAATTTTGTACTTCGTCGGACGCCGTCTGGTGGCTTATCGGACGCGTCCGATGAAGTGCTGGCGCGCGCACAAAAGGTGCTCGCCACGTGTTTGCTCGCGGGTTTATCCGGCATCGGACGCCGTCTGGAGCTGATCGGACGCCGTCCGACAGTAAGCTCCAGGCCGTGGACTTGCCATTTTGGCTAAGTCTCGGCTGGTCGGACACCGTCCGATAGTCTCCGGACGCCGTCCGGCAGAGGCGATGTTGGTTGGGACTTAGCCAAATTTCGTGCTCACTTCTTGGGAATCGGCGCTGTCGGACCCCGTCCGAAGAGGGTCGGACGCCGTCCGACAGCGGCGGTGTTTTCGGGACTTAGTCTCTCGGGCTCACTTGCTCACCGAACGTCGTCCGATGGTTATCGGACGCCGTCTGACAGAGGTTTAATTTGCACACCCCTTCGGACTTAGCCTCTTTCGCCCCCTCTCGTCACCACGCCTCAGGTTTTGGAACATATTTGTTGATTTGTGGACACGGTGACAACCTGGGTATGTTCAAGCGAAAACTTTAGACCATTTGGATGGGAAGTTTCGCGCTCTCAGGTATTTCGGAGACTTAGCGGCTACGAAACCCTGAACAGCTGGACCCCGAGCCTTCTCGACCCTGGGACAGGTGAACTTGCTCTAGATGGTTCGCTCAAAACTAACACCTGGCACTCTCGGAACCCCCATGAAACCCATGGCTGATGTTTCTGGACCTGTGCTCAGTGGGACCCTGCAACCAGAGAGATGTAGTCGAGCCAAAGACGCACACAAGGAAGTGAGAAGAACTATAAAACAAAAGTCCTTATCCTTGGCGTTCCCACTGAGCACATACAGCTGTACGGCCTAGTTGCCATCAATTACCAAAATCATTCAGCCTATGGGAGGCTTGATCTTACAGTGGGTATATGATGGAAAATTTCTATGTTCAATGTGGGCATAGTATCAAATATTTTCTTACATAATTTAGGGTGGGGTCCACCTGGAGTTCAAGAACAACCAAAAAATAAATCAATGGAGTGCATACCAAATATTATCTGCTTTTATTAGAAAGGATATCGGAGATATAAAAAGATATGGGAGCCGCTCCAACCCAGTCATCTAGGCCACGCGCGCGCCTCGCTCGGGCCCAGCCGTGAGCGCGTGGCGCGACCCAGGCGACTGGGTTTGAGCAAAACCGAAAAGATATTCATAGTGTTTTATTTTCAGCATATAGTTTCCATATTTTATTTTTTTGTTTGTCAAATCGAGACTGCTGTATAATGTCATTGCATGCGTCGTTGTGTTTCTGACCAAGAATTAAGGAGGTCGAAGAATTATGTTTTCAGAACATGCATGTGTTTCCGACCATGGGTTGTTAGGGGGTGCATATATGTGTTATCATACAAGTGTTCCCCTTTTGGGGTTTGCGTTGGCATCCTAGATAAAGAACGAGTGTTCTTTGAGCTGCATGCTAAATCTATATGATTCACCTCCCATAATTCGCGATCATCGTACACGTTCACAGTTCAAGGAGTTTTCATCGACTACTTCCAGCACAACAAGATCGACGTTCCGGTGTATTAATTTGATCTATCATCAAGCCGGATTTGCGTTCATCCATCGGATCACATATATAGTCGGTTCCCTATCATTGCTACTTTCTTGTTGTTCCACTACGAAGGATCATGTCACCCTAAGGATCTAGCCTCGCCTCAATGTTTGGCCTACATCAATACTACTTTCTATTTGTTTCACTGTGAAAGATCGAGTCACCCTAAGGATCTAGCCTCGCCTCGAGGTTTGGCTTACATCAACAAGTCTTTAACTTTTTTTTTTTGGTGCCTTGTAGCCTGCAGGAAGAAATACTGAAAAGGAGTAAAGGACTACTCAAACAAGAACCAGCATAAGCATAACGTGATGCGCACTGTATCAATTGGCAGCATATGGCCTGGTCTAACGGAGCGCTGAATGCTGCGTGCGAGCCCTCCAAATGGGCTAAAATGGACCACAACTCAGCGACGAACGGAGTGCTCGAAGCTGAGTGCGAACCCTTCAAATGGGCTAAAATGTTGTTATTGTGCCCTGTGGCCCAGCCGTGTCCCACACTACGGCTGGTTAGCTAAAACGGGCTCGAAATTCCAGCCCAGGTACTTCATATGGTCTGTGCCTTTTTTTTGCCCGTGTTTCTTTTAAAAAAACATTTTTAATGCCACGTCAGGCTGTCTCCAATAGGATTCCCTACTCTAACCCAAAATGGAAGACATATTCTTTCCCTATGTGCTCCAACAATGTTCCCTATTCCGTTCCCTAAAATAGAAAATTTTTCTTCATTTTCTTACATGTAGTGATTTTCTCTCATTTCCCTATACAATTCTTTATACAGGGAACATTGTTGAAAATGGTAGAAACATAGGGAGATATTTTTATTAAAGGAAGCCTACAAGGGAAACTAATAACAAACATGAGCTTCGCAATACATATTTCGTATCATAGTTTTGGGCACTAGAGAACGGTCCAATTTTTTAAAAGACATATTTATACGAGGAATTTGTCTAAGGAGGAGTGTGGTGAAATAGCACGCTTTGTGGACAAATTTGTATAGTGAAACGACACGTCTTTTGGGCAAATTTGTATTGCCCGAAGGGTAACAGTTTCACAAGTTAGAGAGGTGTTTCTTCATAACCCCCTTCCATTCTTTATATAATACTTCCTCCGTTCTTTTTTGTTTGACGCCTTTGACTTTTAGACACATCTTTGACCATTCGTCTTATTCAAAAAAATTACGTAAATATCATTTATTTTGTTATGTTTTGTTTTATCAATAAAGCTACTTTAAATATGACTTTTTTTGCATGTTTGAACTAAAAATTTGAATAAGGCGGATGAACAAAGTCGTGTCCAAAAATCAAAAGTGTCAAAAAAAAAATAGAGGTAGTACGACTTTGCTCATTATAACACAAGTGAAAATTAATAAAGCATGCACTTTCTCTCTTTTAAATCTCTCTGTTTGCGTACCACTGTGTTAATAGTGTTTCAACAAAGCGGACCTCACCTTCGAAAACCAGTTGAGCAAACTCTTGAAACATGCGCAGCCTATTAGTAACTCAGATCAGCTATAAAATACAACAGATGCCGACTAGAAATTGCAACTCATCGAGCAGAGACTGGCGTATATTTCTTTTCTTGACGGAGTTTTACAACACTTATATATGTTCTTGTAATTTATTTTAAAAAAATAATGAACACAGCAAAGCGTGCATTGCGCAGCACACTCCATCGTGATCAGTGCGGGGAGAGAGGAAACCCGATGCCATGGCGGGTGGTCGGGAAGGTGACGAAGAGCATGCTCCCGACGACTCCCATGGCGATGGGCAGCGCGGTGAGCGCTTGCCTGGCGCCCTCGGAGGGCACCGGGTAGAAGCACGACACGACGTTCTGGTCGAAGAGCGCGACGGCGGCGAAGACCATGACGGAGACGACGGCGTGGACGAGGTCCAGGGGCCGCACCCTGTAGCCGGCGGCGGCGGCGGGGTCGAGCGGCGCGCCGCCGTCGATGACCCAGAGCCCCCCCGGCGTCGCGAAGCCGTACCGCACGGCGCCGCCCTTCGGGTCCCTGAAGCTGTCGGTGAAGCTGAGCACGAAGCAGGAGAGCGCGCAGAGCGCGACGAGCGCCGCCGCCATGGCGCGGTTGGCTACCGCGGCGCAGTGGCCCCCGTCGGTGACCACGGGGGACAGCAGCTGGAACGCCAGCACGGTGCCCGTCGGCAGCAGCTTCGCCAGGTGCGCCGTGCTCTGGTACGTCTGGCTGATCGCCCGCTGCACCGGGCTCATGCCGTCGCCGCCGTCGACGACGGCGGATCGCCGCCGCGCCAGGAGAGGCCGCTTTGGCGACCCATCGCCGTCGATCTGCCGCGTTGCTGCCGCCATTGATCGATCGATGGACGCTGCTGCATCTGCATGAGAATGGAAGGTGATTTAAAGGGCATGGAACTTGCTTGGCACTTGGCTTGCAAGAAACGGGGATATTGGCCGAAACGAATCCGGGGGGGATTCTGTTGCTTGCAAGCGAGAGACCGGTGTTCTTCGGCGCTTCGGATAGTTAAGCTCAGTTGCTTTCGGCGGCACTCCAGCCGGCCACGCACGCGGTTGAGTAACGGCCTGGGCAAAAAAGCCTTGGCAAACGGTGCAAATTAGGCGATCGAGTTCGTGGATGATGTCGCGAGATTGGATGGATATGTGCAATGTGACTCGAGGAGATGCATCCAGCATGGCGATCGGTTGATCACGTACAGATGCACGCACGTTTGGTACGCATGCCATGAGCGCGTGTTTGAGCGAGCGAAGCATGAGAGGAATCCTTTCTGTTTATTCCTTGTTCTTTTCGGCGTATCGCTGCGTTTGCGTTTTACTGTAGCAAATCTGAGAGCCCTCAAAATGAGATCTAAATATTATAAAAAAATAATTAAAAAATAGTTTTAGAATCTTTGGAATGACTACTAAAAGTCATAAAAAAATCGTCGCAAATTATGACAACATATAGGTTATATAAAAATAGCAAAAATTGCTGCAGTAATACGTAACGGTACACGGTACGATACGCTGAAATGAACTTGGAAACGAGAGCTGGCTTCTGGTCGGACGATGACACCTGGTGGCTAGCTGGGTTCCTGCCTTCCTGGGGAGTGGGGAGAACAGAAGAGAAGAGCAAATACTGAAAATAGAGGCCCAGCCCAGCGAAGCTTGAACCTCATGATGTATGAAACCAAGGCCCAATAGAGTAGTATATAGAACAGGCCAGGGCAGTATGGTGTGTTTCAATGTTTTTTGTTTTTATTAATATATATACACCATATATATATAAATAAAATATAATAAAACTGAGTAACCATGTTGATCCTAAAATAATGGAAATTCCCACGTTAATCTAAAAACAATAGAAAATTATCGGGGAAAAACAAAAAGATATGCACCGTCGATCATAGTGGATCGGATTATAACGAATTAGATTTTTTAGAAAGTTCATAACTACTAAAATTATGAGATAAAATAATATAAATTTAGAAGTAAAATAATAGGAATATGAGTTCAATGCCATATTAAAACAAACATTTCATATCAACTACTGTATTTGTTTGTTTAAATTTATAATAAAAAATAACGAGCATGTCATGTTAAATATTGACGCAAATCTGGCCGTGCACGGGACACTCTGCTCGCTACATAATTAAAACAGGGTCTAACGAAGCCACCACATAAATCCTAAAATCTTAGAACTTCCTATGTTAATCGGAAAAAAGGGCAAAGTGCAATATCACATAAGAAATTAGATTTAAAAACATTTTTCAGTATTCATTTGCCATTTTCCTAGTCAATATCATCTTGCACACCACAAAGGGCAAAGTGCACTTTTACCAACGCTGCATATCCTCTGCAATAGGATATGATATTTTATTGGGCAAAGCATCATGTAGCAAAGAGTGTCATACATCAAATGAACAAATTTGCAATGTCCTATAGCCCCATTTGTGATAAGTTCCACATGGCCGCCATGTGGCGCCACCCGGGACAACACCACCCCAATAAAACTATTGGACCAATATCATCCATTGTTGGTCCGTTTGGTCAACCTTATTATCCAACCATATGGTGATAGGTTATTGTCATCCATTAGATTTCATTAGATTAGCGACATACACAATATTATTCTCGTCAATATTTGAATAGACCACTTATTTATGTAATCTTTTAAAATAATTATTTAAATAAAATTGGTATTTGGATGCTCCCATAGAAGGTGTCAAAGCACGAGAAAATCATCATGAACATGTTTAGGTGCCCGGTTGGCTCTTGACTACCCCAGTTAGATAAGTGGAGGCTCGGATGAGACGCAAAGGTGCATAATGGAGCTCAAGCAAGACTATCGGATGTATGACACCAACACAGAAGTACACATCGCACCATGCATGCGACCCATCAAAGGTTGTTGTTGATGGAAAGCAACACAAACCAATAGTCACACAACTCGTGTAGCTGATGCAGCAATGCAGAGCTAGAGCAGTGTGCAAGAGTTGGAGTTAGTCCCACAACTCTCTTAGTGCACATGATGAGAGACCTAGAACATCATCGAAACAAAAAACCTTGAGATGGCTTCAGCTTGATGGTTAGATCAGGGTAGGTTTATACATATGTAAGAATGACATCGTGTTCGGGTTTGGGTTTAAGCCCATTGTTGAATCTTGGGTCTGGATCCAGTTGGAGCAAAAGTATCCAACATGCAATTGCCATCTAGACCTGTTCAAACGTCGGGTCGGATCGGTCTTTGGGCTGGGCTTGGAAAAGCTTGGTCCCACGAGACCAGGCCCGAGCCCAGGCCGAAGCCCGACAGCCCGGTCCGACCACGGCTAAAATAGCGCAAATCTCGGGCTCGGTCCGGCCCAACGACCGGTCTCCAAATTGAGGGCCGAGCTCGGCCTGATACATCGGTCAGGTCGGACCAGGCCGGGCTTTTTTGGGGCCAAGTCCGGGCCGGGTTGCTAGGTCGAGCTTCCCATGATCAGGTCTATTGCCATCCTAGCTGCTTTTTTGTGGCAAGGTAGCAAATTAAAGAACTAGCATGAATTCTCCAACGAGGCCATAAGCGTACATGTCTCATCTATAGTGGACTAACTTGGTCAGCAGCCGAGCAACCAGACAGGCCAATTTTAGTCGGCTCACGCGATCTAACGGAGAGCTATGAACAAAGTGCTTTAGGCCACACCCACGACAAGCATGTTGCTTTTCACCGAGACATATATACCTCCTGCAATGGCCTGCGGGCCTAATGTTCCTCTGCCTGCCAGCCCAGCTGCTTTTCTGTGGCAAGCTAGCAAAGATTCTAAACACATTGCATTGTGTGATTGCGTCATAGACCATGCATGCATGCACCACATATCTTGGAGAACATGGTAAAGTTGCAGGAGCTAGGCGATCGACAGAATGGCCCTTTAAATCATGTGGTTCCCTTTCGTCGTGCGTCAATCATAACATGATCGATCCGTGTGTGGGAGCTTTAATTTATCAGTGATATTGCGGTATCTGAATGAAAGGACTTGGCATTTTCCTCATCTAGTGATCTCCTTACTTCATGTGTGTCAACGTTTATTATTTCCCACTGGTTTGAGCCAATAGACCGTAATATCTGGATCAGGTTAGAATAATTCGATCGGTATTGTCATCAAGAAATAAGCAGTGGTACGTTGATGTCAGTGGCTGGTTCATCAATACGATCGAAGCAGACATGTTTGCTTCAAAGGCAGGTATGTACCACCAGTTCTACGTACAATCTCCCCATTCATATGGGTAGCAAAGCGGGGACTAAAATTCCAAAATGTTGATATGCATGCATCGACCATCCTTAAGTTGGCTAAGTTCTAAGCAAGTTTTCAGGTCAAGACGTGCTTCAGCGCAAGCCAAAATCAAAACATGAAAAATATTTAAATTGAATGCATGAAAATCATATATATAACGATCTGTCTTAATAAATACTATTTTTGTTATTGTGCTTTTATTGGGCACATAAATCACATACTCTCCACGTGAATGGTATGAAACTTCAAAAGATCCAGACAAGAGTGCGATAAATTATGAAAATTTCTTTATTTCAATTTTGTGTGATATAAGCCGTCCAATTTTAATCCAACGGCGTTCAGAGCTGGCCTGCCTAACGGCAGAGTACGTACATCTTTGGGAGTGAATTTGTATAACCGATCTCGCATCCATGCATATGGACTCCTGCCACTAAATATTACTGAATAATCACGCTTTGACAGTTGACACGGCACCACAAAACGTCCGATCGATTCCAATTAATTAGAGAGTTTCTGTCACCATTTTCCACATGATGAAGGAAGCTAATATTAATTAATTGGAGCCCTCCTGCAAGCTAGTTAAACACTTGCATGATATACATATAGATTAATTAGCAACTGCTCACCTCTATCAGTAACAAATCAACTCGTACAGTGATATAATTACAGGAGAACGGGTACAACTGCAAATTAAACCTATAGACTGTACGTACGTAAGTACGGATGCATTTGCGAAATCACATATGTATGTACGTACTGTGCATTATAATGCTTGCGCGCGTGCGTTTTGCACAGCTGTATCAAATGCTACATCTCAACTACACTGCTATAATATTACACATGTCACGTATGGGGTACTTCAAGTTTATTTAATTTGTAGGCATAAGAGCTTTTTTTTTCCTTTTCTATTTTTTTAGCGATTCCATTGTCTGATTTGACATGCCATCACTCAATTCATGAAAGCATAAGGTTCAAAAATTACGCATGTTTTTGGCTTCTTCGATGGTGCAACATATTTATGGGGTACCCAATCATTTTCTGATGGAGGCGTACTATCTCCCGATCGATTGCAAGAACATAAATTATCTGCAGGGGCACATTTTATGATCATTCGATTAAGATTTTAGGCATGATTAACATCTAATCCAGAACTATAGAAATTTAGAATAAAAATAATATATAGAAATAAAAGACTATGCCAGATTAAAAGAAAGAGTCTATATCTGCTATAAAAAAATTACATAAATTTAGAATAAAAAACAATATGAATAAGAGTTAATGTCAAATTAAAGGACGATTGAGATAAATTTAACGTGCAAACACGCGGGCCGCCATGCTCGTTAACACGAAGAAGCAAACACTGGTTGCTAGCTAGCATTTAAGCCCTTAACATCGATCAGTGTGTTCTTTCTTGCACAAACAAATATACACGTACGTACGTGCATGGAAGGCGCCAAAGGCCAGGAATTATCAGTGAAAAACAATCACACGATCGATGCTGTCCATGATGCAAGGATGACGCACGCACGCACGCACGCACGCATATATATGCACATACCTAATAAGCTTCAGGATACATACATACACATGCATGCATATATGTGTACATGCATGCACGTAGCTAGCAAGCTCGCCCTTTCCGCAGTGGGGTAGCTGTCTTGCAAGACACTCCACGGCGACCTCATATCTCGATGGATGCTGCATCGATCCTCTTGGGTTGGGTTGGGTTGTGACCAGTGAGGCTGTGACTAGTGACTTGGGTTGGGGTGAGGTAGAACGTCCTAGCTAGCTATAGGATCGAATCCGCCGGGTTGCCCCATCTCCACTCCACCAACCCCTCCTCCTACTCGCGTCGCGCGCGTGCATGACGGCCTTCTAAGTTTTCCTTTGCTCCCCCGTGCGCGCATGCATGTATCCTGCCAGTTGGGAGGGGGTCTCGTGGTCTACGTACCCAGCATCTTACATCAATATAACTAAGGTGCTCCTCCTCAAGAGTCTCGATCGTCAGTCGATCAGATCTAATGCTAATATTTTTAGATGATAACAAACTAATCTTAATATTTAGAAGTCTTTTTTGAACTACATACATGCATGAAATTGCATTAATTCCAATGGTTTTTCGTTATTCCTTATAATTAGGTGTACTGAGTTCTTCGTAGAGTTTCGATGTTCCAACGGACACTAGATCATTATTGAATCGAATACATTTTTGGATCCATATATATGCTCTCGTCCATCTTATCTTTACGGGATAAGAGGTTACTGAGCTGTTGAATGATCGAAAATATACATTGGTGCCATGAAAGAAAGATAGTGTTTTTTCCTCCACCCTAGCCAGGTACACCTGTACTCCCAGCACGTACCCATGGTCGTTCTCTCTCAAATTTTGATGTTCTGGCCATTGCTCGCACGACAAGATTTGTACTTTTCCCTTCTCTCTCATTTTTTTTGCAAAAAAAAAGACTACTTTTTTGTTGCATTCTCACATTGATATCCTTTTTTCATGTCCCACTCCTTCCTTCCTTTTCGCCTAGCCTGCGAGCCCTCCTCGACTCTAGCCACCACATCCCATCTATGACCGACACATTTTTCTTTACTATTTTGTCACCATCAATGGCCTAGCCGGCGAGCCCTCCTCGACTCTAGCCACAACATCCCATCTAGCTATGACCGACACGTTTTTCTTTACTATTTTTTCACCATCAGTGGTAGGGCCACGTGATAACCAAGAAACGAGCTGATGTGGTGCATGGCTGCGGTGGAGGGCGGTGGTACGTGATCGCAGCTAATTAGGACGGCGTGCAAAAGGAGCTAGCTGCTGGTTCATATGCATGGAGAGAGAAGGAGATGAAGACGAAGGAGAATTGATCTTTGTGCAAGAACCATATAGAAGCTAGTTTTTTAAAAAAAAATTATGAGTGTGAGGAGAGGCCATTAATTGGATGCGATCCACATGTAGCCACATATTATGGATGTGAACGTTTGTACGAGAGGGAATGTGTTTCCGTAAAAAAAAACCTTTGAAGAACGGTGTTTTTTGTTGTACAATACAATAACATTTTTTGTATACGAGGGTTCCTAATATGCTCTTTGGAATCCCAACACGCTATACAAGGGCGCTCATCCTTGTACAAATGGGAGAATTTTTGACCTATACACCAACAAATGTACCATTTGCATGTACAATGAGCTTAATTGAATCTCCTGTCTCAGATCCAAACATGAGATTCAAATGCGCAGATCTTCTTGCATGCACCTAATTACCAATGTACTATCTCATTCCATATACATTTCCACACATGCGTTTGTTATGTAATAGTGCAAACAAGCTAGTACTATATACACAGCCTATACCAGGTTTCAGTTTTAGATATTTTCACCGCATGCACACGTAC
Source organism: Raddia distichophylla (assembly GCA_005191435.1). Classification (NCBI taxonomy): domain Eukaryota; kingdom Viridiplantae; phylum Streptophyta; class Magnoliopsida; order Poales; family Poaceae; genus Raddia; species Raddia distichophylla. Next base: position 1,060,191 of record SPJY01032216.1, on the reverse strand, counting down.
GTACGGCATGACCACCACTCCACCAGCCACAGATCATCGAGAGATCAGGAAGACAGTATGGCCCAGTTCTTTTCAGCTTATTAGCTCAACGGTTTAACAGCTTAACAACTTATATACGTCTTGAAAAGATATATGCTTTGAGTTTTTTGGGTCCTTTTTTCCCCTGTTTTGAAGGTGGGTCCTAACGCTTTAAAAGGCAACTAAAACGAAATGGATCCGAATCTCGAGACTACCTCGAGAAGCTCTTAAAATTCAATCAGCCGTTTAGACCAGTTCAAAAGAACATGACCTAAGAGACAGAGAATGTAGGGTCGTGCATTCGATCGTGTGCCGAGGCTGGCTAGCTGCTTTTAACACAGCCAAATACGGTCACAAAAAGAAGTCGTCGTTGACTTTTGCAAACGCATTTGACCATTCGTCTTATTTAAAAATTTAGTTCAAATACGTAAAAATATAAGTAATACTTAAAATACATTTAATAATAAATCAAATCATAACAAAATAAAAAATATTTATATAACTTTTTTGAATAAGACGAATGGTCAAAAACGTGTCCAAAAGTCAACGGCGACTTCTTTTTGTGACCGGAGGGAGTACTATATACGCAACCAACCAGGTTTCAGTTTTGAGATATTTTCACCGCATGCACACGTACGTACGTACGGCATGTCGGCATGACCACCACTCCACCAGCCACAGATCATCGAGAGATCAGGAAGACAGTATGGCCCAGTTCTTTTCAGCTTATTAGCTCAACGGTTTAACAGCTTAACAACTTATATACGTCTTGAAAAGATATATCCTTTAAGTTTTTTGGGTTCGTTTTTTCGCTGTTTTGAAGGTGGGTCCTAACGCTTCAAAAAGCAAGTAAAACGAAATGGATCTGAATCTCGAGACTACCTCGAGAAGCTCTCAAAGTTCAAATCATTTCAGCCGTTCAGCCGCAATGGCGGATTCAGGAATTCAACAATGGGGTAGCGTACGACGGACACCGACTTTAGCAACACAATCGAATGAAAAAAACACACCGAATATAATAGTTTAAATTAAAATACATAATAATTCCATTAACCATATCGATGTGTCCAAAATACCTATATGCGATATGTGTTAGACTGACTGTTAGATGGGCCAGCTGCTGACTGCTGGGATATATATACCTATATGCGATTTTTTTTCAAAAAATTTTGGGGTAGCAGATGCATGCTACCCCATGCACTACTGTGCATCTGCCCCTGTTCAGCTGTTCAGACCAGTTCAAAAGAACAGGACCTAAGAGACAGAGAATGTAGGGTCGTGCATTCGATCGTGTGCCGCGCACTACAGGAATCGCAGTTTATGTGGACAGCCAAAAAGGTAATGTCGGCGGCCAAAAAAACCGCCGAGAAATCCATCATCTATGTCGGCGGCATAAAAAAGGCCGCCGACATAGACACTACATGCCCCGCCAGCGAGGGGAGGAGAGGTTTTCCATTTACTCTATGTCGGCGGCATACTTTAGACCGCCGACATAGACACCCCCCCCCCCTTATTACGTTCGACATAGACACTACATGGCATCCAGGTGGGCTAGCCCAGGGTACGGCTTTGTCGGCGGGTCCGTCGACAAAATCTGGCTATGTCGACGATGGGGCCTCGACGGGACAGTGTCGGCGGAGATAGACCTATGTGGACGGCATTATGGGCTATGTGGTCGGCTTTTGCCGACCACACAGAGGCTGATTCCTGTGGTGGCAGCTGGCTAGCTGCTTTTAACACAGCCAAATATTCCAAGGAATGTACGCTTATAGTCGCTTAATCAGAACACTCATGCACGAATTCACGGACGCTTCTTCTCTTACTGGCAACGCACGTGCATGTGTGCCTGCTGCAACTTGTTTAGAGTGCATGTGCTAGTAAACTATAGAAAAAAGGCATCGATTTGGTCCTTCAATTGTTATCATCACTGATCTATTTCGGTCTTTAAACTTTTAGTAATGATGTGTGTGTTGGGTCCTCTATATATAAAGGATCATGGTTGGCATGTGGTCGTGACCTGGGCGGCCGCGGTGTGCTACAATGATGAGGTAGAACATCCGTAATCATGCCATGTAAATGTAAACATGCACCAAACTGACTTGCAAAACATCATGACTTTAACGTCAGCTCTAGAACAATTAATGCACTCTAAATCCTAACACAAGTGTAGGTATTACTATGTTGTTCGATCTAGATTTTTTCCATCTTCATGCGACTCCGTATACTTTCACGATCATTAATTGGACATACGTGCGTTGGAAATTCATGCTCAGGTCAACACAACCTTATATAATTATTTTGCAAAATAGTCCTCTAGACTTTTTTAAAAAAGATATTGGGTCCTCTAGACTTTGCCTAATCGTTGTTTTGAAACTTTTAAATATTTCTTTTGCAAAATTACACATGAGGATCGTGTAGTATGAGCACGAATCTTGAGACACATTCACATCTTCAAACTTTTAATGATCGCTGGCGTCGCATGTACATATGGGATTGACTTTCCCTCCATTGTTTCTTGCTATTGCCGAAGAATCAAACAGGTTGGGACTATAGCTGATCGGGGCAGGCCATGTACTATTGCCATGTCCATGCACGCTGATGCTATATATGCAGCAACTCGGGCCCTGACGTGAACGGGGACCGGGAGCAGATAGCTGGGAGGGCCCCGCCGCGCGCAGAGAATCCGGAGGCCGCCCTGGTTTCCTTCTCACGTATACGAAAAAACTTGTTATACGTGAGGACCAAGCAACGTGCCATCATCTATGTCGATCTACCTATTGTGTGGTGCGATAGATTGTGCTTGTGCTTGTGCTTGCACGTGTTTTATCCCAAAAAAAAAACAGAGAGAAAAGGAAAGCTCTACATCTCTTGTGCTTGTTGCAAGGCAAGTTTATATATCCATTTCATTAATTCATCTATATATACTAAAGTCTCATGCCGTAGTGACTGGTGCCTAGTGAGTGATGCATTAATTATTAAATTATCCACCATGCCACATGCATGCTGTAGCAAACTTATCTTAATTATCAACTAAAATTAACTACTCATCATGCCATATATCGATCGACCATGTAGCAAATACGGAGTATGTCTTATCTGATTTAAGCCCTAAAACATTCGTAAGGTAGCCACAGCCAGAGCTCGCCTCGGTCGTACGTAGTAGGGATGCAAGTGGGGGCGGGTTGTCCACTTGCCCGCTAGCTCAACCCGCAATATTAACCACCAAAATACCCGCACACAGCCTGCTAACTTCTTTGCAGTTCGAAATGGGTAACCAGCTTAGCCTGATGGGTCCTGCCTGGTCGCAACAGCTTCATCATTTGCATGCGCCATCGTTCTCATCTCTGCTCCGCTTTTGGCGTGGTGCTTCCCTCCTTGGTCCGACGGCTCGAAGCGTAGACGGAGCGCATGGCCGGAGCCATGGCTGCGGGAGGCGGTGCCGGAGCGCGCCGGCGGCAATGGCGCGCAACGTGGCCGGATCTTCGACAGAGGAGGCAGCGTACGGGGTCTCGGCAGGAGGCAGCTTTGTGGTCTGAGGCGAAGCAGCGGGCGCACCGCCCCTTCTTAATCCGACGCACGGCATGGGCGGCAAGGGTGGAGGCAGGGGCGCGAACTGGGGCGCGAGCTGGAGAAGGAAGGTTGCAGGGGCGCCGCCCCCGCCTTGGAAGCACGCGCTGCCACTGGCCGGCAAGATCGCGCGCGACAATGGAATTTTGGGAACGATTCTGCTGGAGATCGGGCGCGGACAGGTTGGGTAAGGAGCTGGGAGGGGTGGGGGAGGGGCGCCAAGGGCCTCCGTGAGCAGTAATGGCTGCAGGCGCCATTACTACTGCGGCGAAGGTTGGGCGTTGGTGGGTGACGGGTAGGGGAGGAGTAATGGAGGTGGTGGGAGCGGGCTCCGGCTGCCAGCGGGACGAAGGTGCTGGTGGCGCGTCGGACTGCGGCGAGGCGGAGGCGGCGAGGTGTGCGGGGCTAACCGGGCGGCGCAGGTGGGCGCCGCGGCCGGAGCGGCCAGCGGCGAGGGGAGGGAGGCAAGCCCAGGTGCTCGCCATTTCCCTGGTTTCCTTCTCACGTATACGAAAAAACTTGCATGGCTATACGTGAGGACCAAGCAACGTGCCATCATCTATAGGACGTGCATCCTCTGCAGTTGGGGCAGTTGTGCAGTCCTCTGCAATCCATCTTTGATATGTGCGCCCCACCAAGCCGGGACCCACATGTCAGGGACGAACTGCCTAACTACACAAATGCAGATGATCACATTCCTCATCTATATCGATCTACCTATGTGCCACATAGACTGTGCTTGTGCTTGCATGTGTTTTAACCCAAAAAAAAAGAAAAGAGAAAAAGAAAGCTCTACATCTCTTGTGCTTGTTGCAAACCAAGTTTATCCATTTCATTAATTCATCTATACTAAAGTCTCAAAGATATGGTTTCCGTTGTATTTCTCTTTAGAATGTAATAAAAAAGGGGATGAAAAATCCCTTTTGGAAAAAAAATGTATACTAAAGCCTCATGCAGTAGTGTACTGGTGCCTAGTGAGTGATGCATTAATTATTAAATTATCCACCATGTCACATGCATGCTGTAGCAAACCTATTTTAATTATCAACCAAAATTAACTACTCATCATGCCATATATCGATCGACAATGTAGCAAATATGTCTTATATCTTATTTAAGCCCTAAAACATTCTTGGTCGTACGTAGCACAGCCAGAGCTCGCCTTGGTCGTACGTAGCACACGCTCATAAAGCACCCACATGTTCGTTCGCAGCGTATCACGCGGCATATATATATACATGCACGAAAAAAAAAGTGTAAGACGTTTCAATGGTGAAAATTGGATACAATATCACATAGGATTATAGTAATAGTTTTTTCCACTTTGCAACCGAAGCTGAATTTGGACCGTTCATTCAGATCCAACGACCAAATAAACATGACTGCTTAAGTTGTGGTTATAATATGGATTGCGCAGGAACCAGGTTCCTTTACACCAGCTCCTCTCCCTCTTCCATAATAATAATAATAAAAACTTCTCGACGAGCCACACACGCAGGGACGGATCTATAGTGCTAGCACCGTGGTCAAGCGATCCTGGTGTCTTTCGGACAAACCCTTCTTGTTTATTTCTATCTTTGGTACATATATATACATATAAATTTAAAACTTAAACATAGCGATTTAGTGTTAAAATGACCCCGACGACATACAGGAAAAAGTTGCATATCGCATGCACGCTGTATCCGGCCGGTGCTTGTACCAGCTGAAGATAGGGAGATGACAGAGGGTAGTAGTACGGGGTGTGTGATTACAAGTAGCTTTTAACAGGGACAAGCTAGCTATAAGCTTCCTTCTTTATCTCCCTCTCCCACTCTCTCTCTCTCCTCTTTCCAGGACCCCTTTGTTTGTTTCCTTCTATCCGCAGGATGCCTCTAGCCTTCTTCTTCTTTTAGTCCGGCTGCAGCGTCCTCGATCGATCTCCAGCCCAGCTTTAGCTTCGCTGCCGTTCATGGCGGGTGGTATGCTAGCTAGTATTGTCCAGAAGCTAGTGTAGCTGGTTAGCTCTAGCTAGCTAGCTAGCTAGGCCGGCGAGCGGGATCGAGCGAGCGAGGATGACGTGGTGCAACGGCTTCAATGACGTCCGCACCGCCGTGGACGGCAGCCTGTCCCCCGCCGCCGCCGTCGCCGCCGCCGCCGGCAAGAAGGCGGCGGCGTCGCTCGCCGTCCTGGTCAAGATGTGCCCTTCGTGCGGTCACCGAGCACAGTACGAACAGGTATATATAGTATATGTTTATGTTTATATATATGCTGATGAGGTTGTGCAAATTAATTTTCGGCATAGGATGTAAGCATGCATTGATGTTACGAAAAAGTCGATGGGGTGCCTTGATCATGTCACGCTGATTTTGTCAGGAATAGTTCATTATAGGAGTAGCCAGCTTTGTCTGAAATTAACAAGGGAGAATTACTACTCCAAACAAATAGGTAATTATAGTAACATGCATGCATGCATGAAACGAATCGAGTTAAATGAGTGCAGGAGACCACGACGATCCAGGACTTGCCGGGGTTGCCGGCCGGCGTGAAGTTCGATCCGACGGACCAGGAGCTCCTGGAGCACCTGGAGGGCAAGGCGCGGCCGGACTCCCGGAAGCTACACCCCCTCGTCGACGAGTTCATCCCCACCATCGAGGGCGAGAACGGCATCTGCTACACGCATCCCGAGAGGCTCCCGGGTGCGTACTCTTGCATTTGGATCGTTGCGGTTACTGGTTGGTTGTCTAATTGTCATGGCGGCACAGTCATTTGCATATGCACATGAAGTTACATGTATCATGCGTGAGCTAGTGTCACACAGTGACAGAGCTTGACTAAAAATTATAGACACCAAATAAACTATGCAAATTAATATAAGAGAGCTAGCCAAAGCGCGCGTGCGCGCGCGCACACACACACACACATATATATATAGGAAAAATACTCTATACTCCTAAGAGTAGCTACTCCCATCTATGTATCTCAAGATTTTGGACGTATCTGGTCGAACGGAAGGTATGTATATGGAGTATGTGATCATACTAGACCATCTAGGGTGGTATGTACCTTGAGTATTGGATTATACATGCAGTATGTGGACATACTCATTTATATGTACTAATATAAAGGTAACACACACACAATTTAAAGGGGGCGCCATGGCCGACCTTGGGCATGACCAAGCTCCGCCCCCAGCTGTCGATCTGTTTTGGAATTCGTGTGGCACAGATATCTAAGCAGATCCGACGGTCCTCACATGTGCACGTGAGTTCATGCGCATGTACGAGTAGAGTGGATTAATTTTCCGGCGAGCGGTGGTGCAGTGCGGTGGTGGCCGACGAGACGATCGATTAATCATCTTGTGGAGTTGTGGGAATAATTCAGGTGTGAGCCGGGACGGGCTGGTCCGGCACTTCTTCCACCGGCCGTCGAAGGCGTACACGACGGGGACGAGGAAGCGGCGGAAGGTGCACAGCGAGGAGGACGGCGGCGAGACGCGGTGGCACAAGACGGGCAAGACGAGGCCGGTGCTGGCCGACGGGAGGCCCCGGGGGTACAAGAAGATCCTGGTCCTCTACACCAACTACGGCAAGCAGCGCAAACCGGAGAAGACCAACTGGGTGATGCACCAGTACCACCTCGGCTCCGACGAGGAGGAGAGGGACGGCGAGCTCGTCGTCTCCAAGGTCTTCTTCCAGACGCAGCCCAGGCAGTGCGCCGCCAAGGAGGCCGCCGCGACGAAGAACGGCTCCGTCCACGGCGCGGTTGCTGTTGCCGCCGGCCATCGAGGTGTTGGCAATGGCGGCGTGCTCAGGGAAGCGAACGTCGTAGAGTTCTACAACCCGGCGGTCATGGGGTACAGTCAGGGGATCCCAAACAACAGGGCATCTGCTGCTGCTGCAGCTCACTTCATGCCAAACTTTGCAGTGCATGCAGGAAGGAATAGCTTTGATCCTTGAAACAACCAAGTTAAATATATATACAAATCTATCGATTCGTATAGGTGCCAAATTAGGACCAGTTCAGGGGATTGTGCGAGGCCCGAATTGCTGAACGCTAGAGCACAATTCATCATGATGATGTTGCGAGTGTAGGAGTGTCCTCATGTTCGTTACACCCATAACTTGCTTCCATTCATCAATTATTTACCTTTTTTTGTTTAAGTTTTTACTGTCCTGTTGAATTTAATTGAACACTATACAGTGCAGGCTACTTAAGCTAGTACTCAAGTCAATTTCTAACCGTGTTTAATGTAACAATTTCTCCTTTTTTGGATATGAAGAAGTCATGTGTGTACGTTCAAGACAGTAGAGATCCATTGATTCAATCCTTTTAAGCATGGTTGTCTTCTGCCGTTCTGCGAGTCTTGAACATCACTAAAGGTTTACTTTTACATTTGCCTTTTCTTTTACCGTTGTGCTTGCAGAATTGCAGACCACCTAATTAGTGGGAAAAAAAAAGACCTATGTGCGAAATGGTTGTGTTTTTCGTATTACATTTGTGACTGCAAACAGATATGGTGCAGGTAAAATAATAAACTGCACCCATAAACAAGGGCACCCCAGACATTCAGCCTGAAGTTGCATTTTCTGTCACACTTTCACGAAACTCATATTATCCCAGATTTAACGCTACAGGAAAATCTAGCACGCATAAAAACCAAATTTACGTAACATTGTTATGCAAACGACTACTTGCTAATGACATGCTTCTCATATAGCGCAACGATGTCCTTCTTGTTGGGATTCTTCAACTGCAGCAGTTGAGCGCCGAACCCATGCTTAGTGAGCTCCTGCTTCAGTTTCTGCACGGTAAACTTGGTGTAGTCTTCAGTCTCCGTCTCCTGCGCTTGTTGGCTCCCGTTAGTATCTTCTCCTATGAATACAGATCCACCATCCTCAGTGTGCGTGTTCTTAAACGGGCTTGTGGTGCTTTTCGATCTTTTTCTTCGCCTTCCATTATTGTCATCATCAATATCCATATCATGGACAGACTCCGTACCTTCACCCCTAACGCGCCTTGCATGCGATGCCTTAAGCTTGCTGTCAAGTGCGGTTTCGTTGAGCCGAACAGATGTCAGCTCTTGCTGGAGCATATCCAGTTTACCTTGAGTTGCTTGCAACTGCAATGACAAAGCCTCAGCCCTCTTATTGGCTTCAGTGCAAGCTTCACGTTCAGTTGCCAGTAAACTCTCAAGCACTTGGACCGTGCTGGATCTTTGCTGATTATTCTGCTGCATCATCTCATCAATGTCCTTTTCCCGCTCATCAACACTTTTCTCAAGCAATGCGACCTTTGATAAGGCATCCATCTCAGATTGGTGAAGTCGCTCGATTTCTTCCACCATCTTATTCTTGTCTCTCTCTAGACTTTCAACCTGCCTTTCCATTCTTTCTATTAACGCAAGTCTCTCCATTGCAAGGCGCTGAGCTTCACCCTTATCTTTCTGAGCTGCAGAGGCTTCTACACGAGCTAAGTCAGCCAATTCTGTTGCTCGTTTAGCCTCCTTTTCGGCTTCCTTGCACCTCCAATTAGCCTCGTCGAACTTTTTGCACTCCGACTTATACTTTTCCAGAATATGGTTTTTTTCTTGTTCCAGGATCCTTACTTCATTCTCGCGTGACTGAGCTTCAGTTTTAATAGACTCCAGGGTATCAGTCAATAATCTGATCTCTTCCTTCAAAGCCAACGAATCAGACTCATGGTTCTTCAACTTTGCTTCAGTAGCCTAAATTTGATTATTTGAGAAATGAGATTATAATAGTGCCTGTTTGTGAGTTTGCACGTGCGCGTGTGAGTGAGAGAGAGAGGTACCTGAAGCCTTGATTTCAAACTTGTGGCATGAATTTCAGTTTGGTTAATTTCTGCATTTAATGTTACTATTTTTTCTTCCTGTTGATAGCATTGAACAAACATAAGTATACGCAGCCAAGCATCTGTAAGAATAAAAAGTAAAGAACTGTCAAGGTTCAAGAGAGAGGATTACCTTCTCAGACAGTTGGTGAGCTAGTTCCGCCCTCAGAGCATCTTCCCTTTCTTGCACTTTCTTATTTGTGCGTTCCTGTGCTACAGCCGCTCTCTGCAGAGCTGTTTTGGCCTCACTGACAGCAACTTCGTATTTACGTTTCCACTCAGATGCCTCCTCTTGAGCAGACTCAGCCTGCTCACGTACAGCAGATAATCTGCTCTCACTAATATTCACCCTAGACTCCAAAGAAGCAATTTGGGATTTTAGCTTGCTTCCATCTGCTTTCTGCTGTAAAAGATTGTGATCATATTTACTCTTCCAATCATTAGATTCCCGTTTTGCATGTTCAAGAGAAGAAGTCAAGCTCATACACCGCTCTTCCAACTTGCTACTCTTGGTTTGAAGTTCAGCAATACGACCAGAATAATCCTTTGATATTTTCTGCTTATCGTTGATTGATTCCTCATACCGCCTTAGGTACTCAGTTCTGTGACTCTCACTAGCCTCAAGCTGCTTCCTGAGCAATGCCAACTTATCATCGCTTGAACTGCATTTCAATCTAAGGGTATTCCTCTCAGCATCTATATGCTCTAACTGTCTTCTGAAAAGATCCAGCACAGGACCTCCCAAACTGCAGAAATCATTTCACAAAGAACAAAATTTAAGTCAAGCCACTAGCAAAGGAAAATGTTCAGTGACATATATAGCGTAAGGTTGTTTAGGACAAATTATCTCCTTAAGTGTCAATGGTGAAATGTATTTCATGCTGGCAACTTGACCCGCATAAATTCATGGGTTTCAGCTTTCCAATTTAATCAGGTTACACTGTGCATCATTGGAAAAATTACATACCACTGCCGTATAAACATAGCTAGCATTTTCCATTTTCCAGGACCATAAGAAGTTGATTCATACTCCGTGAGGAGGCCATCAAGGAGCTGCATTGTATCAAACAGAAGATATTTAAACATGCATATTGTTGAGCTTTAAACTAAACACCATTTAGCTGTTTTTGCACATAATTTCATGATTGTCTTACCTGGACTATCGCATCCAACTTTGCATCAGGACGACTACATGCTGTCCGCACCTTTGACTCCATATTCTGTATTCTATTCGAACATTGCAAATCAGCCTCCAGAAAAGTATTCCTTTTGTAATCCTGCATTGATGAAATTATCTTTCAGTTTGTTAGTTCGCACCTAAGAATTAATTTACTCAATTAGAACACATTTATCAATGTAGTGCTCATGAGCAAAAGAAAGATAAACAGTAGTAGGCATGTTCAGCTCAAGTAGCAGATGAGAACTATAAATCACCTCAAAGGCCTTTCTAAGAGAACTCTGAAGAAGCTTTTCAAATTTCAAACGAGCAGACCCAGCACCTACAACCGAAGCATTGAAAACACTAACAGCCTTCCTCATCGCATCTTCATGTGTTTCCCTCAAAGCATCCTGCAACAATCCACAAATCAGTACCTTCCAAGAAAGCTCATACAAGAGAACTTTACAACTCATATATTAATAACATCCACCTCTTCTGCTGGTTTTTTGCGGTCAAAAGAAGAATTGTAAGTATCAATTGCAGAATCGTACGCCCTTCGACATTCTGTTTCCTCCACACTCTGCATGATTAAAAAGTATCAGATAATTTGTGCCATAAATAATTCAGATAAAGATCATAATTGAATTGTAGAAAGGGGCACAACAATGACAACAGTTTCGTCGCACTCAACTAATCTATAATTGCTCTAGCTGCTCACCAAACCACTATTATCACTAGTGTGTCTATCTATCTTTTGCATTTCTCTAAACTACCAGGATGAAGATAAGGGAAGCAATCAGCATAAGGTGCAGCATAACCATCAATTCTGAAATACCTGCCAGGATGAAGATATTATAGGGACTGCCCCAGTATTAATGGCATCAAGAAATGATTGTGTCAATCCCGCAAGGACAGGGCCCGTCATGGTACTAGCTCCAAGTTGTTTAGGTCTTGTTCGATCAAACACAAACTTCGTCAAAGCATCCAGACCAGATCTGAACTCTGGACGGAAACTATTCAACTGCAAACATGGGAACAAACTAAGCATGCAGAAAATAATATAAAGTGTACAAATAAATAACCTTTTATCAACACCATTAACTTAGGTGAATACAATCATAGTGAAATATGGAACAGAATTGTACCTCCAGAAGAGAGGACATGTAAAATATTAAGTTAGTTTAATTCTCAACTCTCTTGCTGGACCCCAAATTTCCAGAAAAATTTCCTACGTCGTCTACTGCTCTCTTAACAAGATCCTTTTCCAATTCATGTTGGGCCGAAAGAGAACCAAATGTCAGTATTTACTTACTACATGTAGCCAGCATTATTAGCATATCAAACATGTGCCATAAATTCATCAGTTTACTAACCATCTACTGTCACCCGTGCCAAACCAGTAGAAAGTTCTGACAGGCATCATGACAATGCTATAAACTATGAGCATCTATGAGTATCATTTTTTTTTCTCACAATCAAATCCAATAAGCACACAGTTTATACGTGCAATAAACTACTCTGATACATATGATGCTATGCAAAAACAAAGTTTCATAGCAAAAAGTGTGGGGCTATCTGGAAATTATGATAAGAGTTATGCTTCTTGAAGACAAGGACATCATCAAAGATTGACCGCTGTGGTTAAAAAGAAATAATACTTACAGGAAGTTGATCAAGACGCTGGAGATCTTTCTCATTGTTCACAGGTCGCACAAGTGTAAAGCATTCCCTATCTGGAAAAAGAGCGCGGATGGAATCCCGTATCTTTCAGACATAAATGAAAAAAAATGCATCAGTATCTTTCAGATATATTAGAAAAGGTTTATCAGAATACTCTGCATGCCACATAAGCATAATTGCATTTGAAGAAAACTTTGCTACCATACCGCATTCTTAGCAGATACATCTTTCGCTCCTCCTTGAACTGGCCTCAGAGCTAGTTCGAGGTAATCCCTTGGCGTAATTTTTCTGTCATCTTCTGTCAAATCCAAGTAGAAGTCCTATAGGAACAAAACAAGGGTGTCAATGAACATCCAACATGTGCAATGGAAATGCAGGATGGTAGGCTGTGATTAAACATCAAGGATGTTTGATGGAACATTTGTACAACTACAGGTTACAGAACAATTAAATGTTAAACGAAGGTAAACAGAGTTTATTAGAAGATAAAGAAAAACTAATATCGTACCCTCAGCAACCAAACAAAGACAGGTGAAAACTGCCCAAGTTCAGATGCAGTGGACCTCCCACCTGAAGCCCTGACCCGTATATGCTTTGTCATTTCTGTGACGAGTGAAAGACGATCAAGTGCAGCTTCATCTATGCCTCCCATCTGTAAAATTTAACAAGTTCAGAAATAAAAAAGGGGGCCAAAATATGCAAGAAAGACCACCTAGTTTACTGATTAAGATGCCTCGGTATGACCCATGATGGCTAATGCGCTCTACAGTCTATCTAGCAAGCTCCCAAGGAAGCAATGATTGTAGAAAGCTCAACCATTCAATCAGAAATATACCTGGTTGTATATGAACATGCTTGACAAGAGAACAGCCAATGAAAATATTTGGATACTATAGGTGCCCTGCCAAAGAGGAAACAATGAACATGAGACGACATGACATTAAGCAGAAAGACAAATATGTTTTAGTGCACAAAAGCAACCAAAAAAAATCAAATAAGTAAATTATCGCAAATATTGCTAAAAACTATATTTGGAATACAAGATCTTTAATTGTCTAAATGTAATGCAACAAACCGATTAGGTGATTATTGATATAGCAAGACATCTTTGATCAAGTAGTCCATTTTCCAGCAAGCTTAAGAGATTTGCAGATTTTTCTAAGAAATTCAGATCCAATGATGCATCTACAATGAGATACACCTGAGATTGCCGACAGCAACATACATCACGTTTTGGGAAAATGGCCTGTTGTACCATAGTACTGTTTTGCAAGGTTTCAGACTACAGTCTATGGGATATAAAGTTTCGATGGGCATAGATTGGCTTAGACAGAGTTGACATAAGAAGTTTGAGCTTGCCCAAAAGAAACTAAATAGTCATGGGAACATCAAAACAAAGCCACAATGTAATTGCACGCCCCACTCCAAATAATTTAATCAATTCTTATCATTGGTCATCGAAATTCAATAATTAATGTGGGTCAAATAAAATGATAACATTTATGCAATCATTTACCGTTTGGTCATAAGCATCAATTCCTTCAGTATCCAACAAGACAAGACTGTATTCAGTTCCATCAAGACCAGTTCGCTTCAAAGGCGCGCTCCACATCCAAAGTCCCTTTGTGCAAGGCTTATGCGTGGATGCAACTTGGAAACCACCGCTTTTCCCTAGAAGCTACATTCAGAAGCCATAATTTATCATGTGATAGTGAAATAGAGAAGAAAATCATACAGCAAAGGAATAACAGTAAGCAAAACATACAGAAATGTACAACAATAATAAAATGAAATTACAACTGAAGCCCAAAGTACATCCAACCTTCCAAAGAAAAACATGCCAACATAGTAAATGCTCAAAAGATTGCAGGCATAAATAAAACACTAAAAAACAAACGAAACTGTAGGGCAATTTATACTTGGGCTAATGTATTACACTGGCATACTGAAAGGATGTTGATAAACCACACAGTTAGTGAACATAAAAATGGCACTAGTGTCCAGAGAACAGCCAAAAAGAAGATAATGGTCATTCAGTTGTCTTCCGGATCTAAAATAAAGTAAAATAACCCAGGAATTCCTCAAATGTCACAGAAATCTACATCAATGTGTGGAATACATGCAACTTGCTGGCTTCCCGTCCACATGTCATCCTCACTTTGGGCCATTTTTCCTATTTTCTACTTGCAATGTCACTGAGCTATTTTGGCACAAATTTTTTTTGTTGCTGTCCAATAATATCATGCCATCCCATATCAACCTCTATGCATTTAATAGCAGGTTTTTCCTGCTAATGGCCCAACAACTTATTACTGTTTACCAAAGTAATTCATTGTGTCTGTATCTGTTTCAAGCTCTAAATAAGCAGATATATCAAAAGCATGCCCAATATATGTGATCTGTAGGAATTTATATGCTCTAAGGTATTGTATAATATAATCCTACATAAATGCTGTTGTTTACAAGTGCACCTAGAAAAAAATTACCAACGAACTGTGAATATGTCATCTGATCGCCGCATTTCAATTTTCAACAGTCTATCATTTAGCTTCACCATTATAACAACATTAGTATATAGAGTAGTGGACCTAGTGGTGTGTTTATTTTCCCAACCTTATGTTTCTGTTATTCCATGAAATATAGAAGATTCCTTTAACAGCGTAATCAGAAATTTACCAGAGCATCACAGCTTAACATCCAAACTAATCCCTAAATGATGATAGCTGAACCGAAAAACACATAACTTTAATTTAACACTCAGCTCCGCATCACCACATCCCTTACAAATTTAAGAAACTATCCTAATTCCAGGCAGAGGATAAAAATCTTATAAAAAACCAAGTGTCAAATTACAGCTGCATAAGCAACATTTGAAGAATTATCAGCAGTCCTGACGAAAACCATTTATCCTCCTCTAATATAAGCTCTTAACAAATTTTCATCCTCACTCGTTGCATTAACCCTTATTACTACTTTCTAGCACAGTGAGCACATAATAAACCAACCAAATCATGAGCAAAAGCTCCAATTCCAAGGGTAAATAACCCTAGAATCAAATGTGCACGTAAAACACAACTGAGGCTGCTAAATTATCCCTGAATCCTCCTAATATTTTCACACTAGGATCAAATACCACAAACGATCATACAGCATAAGCGGCACAAAAACCCTAGGCGCGCATTACCTAGAGCCAGACTAAACATTCCCAAACCTACAGGAGCAAGCGCGCGTACCTGGTTGAGCACGAAGCTCTTGCCCTGGCGCGCCCGGCCGCAAACAGAGACGACGCCTACGGGTCCCTTCACGAGATGCAGCGCCGCCACAGCCTCGGGGTCCATCACGAACTTGCCCTTCTCGTCGCAGTAGACCAGCCGCAAAGGCCGCCCGGGCCCGCCGCCGGCACCATTCCTGACGGGGGCCGCGGGAGTGGCGGCGCCCGCATCGCCGGAGCTGGGGCTCCCGCCGCCGCCGCCGCCGCGGAGACCGAGCCTCTGAAGCATCGCGCCGTCGCCGCCGGCAACGCCAAGGGCTCTCGCGTTTTCTCGTTTCAAAATGGAAAGAGGGAATGCTGCGTGGGGTCGACCCTTGTGTCCGATGGTTAAGCAACGAAGCGACGCGGTCACGCGGTCACGCGGTTGCGTTCGAGTCGAGTCGGTTCAGTTTGGGCTCACGCCGCGTTGGCCGCGGTTGCCTTTTGGATCGGATCGGGTCGGATGCTTTTGCCCTTTGAGGTGGACTCGGGCTTGGTCGGTCACATGGTCCAGTTGGTCGGTGCAGCCGTGCAGGTGCAGGGCGCAGCGCAGAGCACGTCAGAAAGCTAAAAAATAATTTACTATTTATCCATGGGCCTGATGGATTTTTTGTAGGCCTAGGATTGTTGGGCCGACCTTAGATCACATTTGATAGCCCGTTACTGTCTTAGCCAGATAGTCAGACACTCAGACCATCACAATTTCAGCCCAACAAATTAAGCAGCAAAACTTGCATCTTTGACATCTTGGATTAGCTCCAAAAGGCTAAAGAAAAGGGTTATATTTGGGATTAACTTAGCATAGATGTAGACTCTGGTGTGTGCATGCATGTACCTGCTAGCTGCATCAGGCATTCAGTCCATATGATATGATTTATTCCCATGTAACCATTATGGGTTTACCTGATCATGCAAAGTAAACCTGTCTCACTGTCTGAATCAGAGACGTCTCTGTCTTTTACCAGATTAGCAAAAGATGGCTTCTGAAATCTCATGTGGCCCTGCCGGAATTGCACTAATGGTTTTATCTTTATGCAAAGCCATTTGAGGCAGAATCTTTCGGGCGCCATTTGGTCGGGTGGGTGTCCCTCAGAACTCGAATAATCAAGGCTTTTGCAGACCGAAAAAAAATGAAGATTTACACTCGTGATGGCGTGGGGGAGAAGAAGATACTACTGTTTGCCCTGCTGTTTCAGCACACGGCAGCATTTACAGCACAGGATCAGGTACAAGAGGAGAGGTTTCACGGTGAAGAATTTGAGGGCGTGCTTTAGCAAGTGGGGACAGCACTGAGTTGGATTAGCAAGCGGAAACACTATTAGATTTGCAGCAGTTGGTCCTTATAAGCCGGGAAAGGGAAGGGGAGCAGAGGCCAACTGAGCCAATCCAGAGAAAGTGAAAGCAAGGTGCTACCGGACAAAGGTTTCAGCTGGGGAAAAAAGGGCTCAAGCTGACATTTCCATAGTGTTGAGTGTACAAACTAGGTAGGCTCCCTATCTAATTGCCTAAAGCACTTGCTACTACTCCATCTCGCTTCACTCCTGACTCTAACCCCTGCTGCTAATAATCAAAAGCAGAACCTACAGCTAGATTGCAAATGTTCCATTTCTGTACACAGCCTAGCTAGCGTGTGCCCTGTCAATTCTGTAATCCTAGAGGTAGCGCCTTCGCCCTGTACATACTCTACGCCCATGGCCCATGGGGACGGGGCCATGGCTCTCGGTGCACGAATCACGTGGCAGATCAGATCAGAGCATGTCGCTGCCGAAATGGTGAAGCCCGAGAGGGAGAAGCGATCGAGCCACTGCCCAGCTTGAATTGGTCGTCAGGTCGGCAAGAGCAGGAACAACAAGATAGAGTTGCTGGAAAAATTTCACCAGAGCAGCAACTAATAAATCCAGTGGTCACACACTCAGCTTACTCACTCGCTCACTCACACTGCCAGCATCTGCCGGCCATTCCCTGACCGTTGCACGAGCGCATATACGCGACGCGAGGCGCGCGGATACTCCGATTCATCGATCAATCAATCGCCCCCCGGGTTGAACGGGCAAGCTCTGCGCCCCCCTTTCGGGCACGCGCAGCCCCCGGTTGGCGCGCGCGTGCATGCATGCGTGAATGCGTGATGCGTCCTCTCTGTGCTAAGCTAGCTGCGTGGTGTGACTGCGTCGTCTGCCTCATGGAGATCACAGTGTTTCAGTAGCATGGTCCAGCACTCCAGCCCCAGCCCCAGCCCCACTGCTGCGTGATTGCGCAGCTGTACGTGTTGAGCTGCGACTCCATGCCCTGCCAATCGCGGCCAGCTCTGTGCCCTGTAAATGTAGCGGCAGTGGCGCTACCAGCAGGGGAGGAGTATTGTAGTATCTGTGACCTGTGAGTTGTAATGAGTTGTGAGTTGTGACTAGTTGTGTACTTGTGTTTGTGTGTAGTGCACTCGATCTGCTCGCGAAGTCCTGTCTCTCTCCCTCTCGCTTGCATGCAGGGTAGTCTGCATGCTACTGCAAGACCCATCACCCATAGCTTCGGGGTCAGTGGTGGTGCGTTGTAGCTGCCGTAGCCCTAGCGTGCTCTTCGGTTTCCACTCCACGTAGTTTGTGAAGTGGTGTGCGTGTCCGTGCATGCATGCATGTCCCGGTATACCCGGAGGTATGCTTTGGAGTTTGGGCTTAATTTGGGTTAGCTTGGGACTGTCTGGGCGCCTGGAGTCATTAACAAGATGGCCAATCTTTCTGGTAGGACTAGGAGTAATTAATTGGCATCATATAGAAGTAGGAGTAGTATTAGTATGGTCTGCCGGCATTGTATGTACATGCTTGATGTTAGTACCTCCGAATTGCTTTGATATAGGGAAAAGTGGGGATACAAATCAATGAATGGCTTTTCATCCTGGGTTTAGGTACAAATAAGGTACGTACGCACCATTTGCTACAGGACATGCATGCAACCTTTTGCCGAACCGGCCGAGTTCAAGGTCGGGACCTGTACATAGCTAATGCCAGGATTTCTGTTTGTAAGGACTGGATTAATTAAGATTGATCCAGAAACACACGAATCCCGTCCTGATCTCCGTGTACATAAATAGTTTATACAAACTGCATGGCTATGACAAATCTCTCGACCAGTCCAATAATAGTTTATATATATTCTTGTCATCAACTAGCATTCTTGTGATCTGCATTCATCCTCTTAATCTTTCGGTTAATATTTTACCCTAGTTAATAGGAGTTTATAAGAAGAAAAAACCTTTAGCTCGAAGCAGTACCAGAAACAGAAAGGAGCATTTCGTGAGAAGCCCTGAAAGCTACTAGCTAGCTAGCTAGCGTCTTTCCATGAAGCAGTGTTGGCCGCTTTGATGGATGCTCCTTTCACGTACTCATGCTCCATCATATCCTTTCAGTTGATTTCTCATGCAAACTAGTCGTCTAGTACTACTGCTGCCTCTTTCTTTCTGGGCAGTAGCTAATCACTAGCTCGTAGCCTCTTAATCATCATGGTCGCCACAAACCAAAGGCGCACGCTAATCCAATCATGCCACTGCTAAGTGGCAATTCTAGGCGCATGACACAAGTCTAATAACGGAGACATCTGCCGGTAGATTCGCCCAGTTCTTCTAATTCTCTTTTTTCGCACAGAGCTAGCACTACCAATGGTGCAGCATGGTGGCATGCATTGCATGCATATATGCGTCATTTCCATAGATCCATAGTCTTGTGTAGTGGAGTAGCTGGCTGTTTGATTTCGTTGTCCTAGGTTGCCGTGCCTTTTGACCCCTCCAAAGAAGGCAGACACATGCCGGGCCTAAAAGCTCTGGTCGACGGTTTGCGAACCAAATCAGTAGACATGTGCGTGGCTTAGTTTCTTTTGCAGCATCGCACTAAACGCTTTCTTTCTAGTTGGATCTCAGGGGAAATTTATGGCCTCGTTTGGTAAGGAGCTCGCTAACATGAAAGCACAAGTACGTGCCACCCTTTAGTAACATGGATGGGCCCGAACGGGTCCTTCAGGCTAGCTAGCTAGGGGATCACCATGCATGCATGTATGCAAAGACGTTTTGATCGATCCAGTACTGTCCTTTTTTTTTTTGTGGTGTTGCAACCGACAGATACATGTCACAGTATTGCTATATGGTGGTACAGAAAGTTATTTTATCCAACTTTACTTTGGATCTTTCATTTTGTTTCATCGATCCTAAAAACTTCACTATAGTCCGGCACAATGTATTTATCAAACGGTTTGATAATCTTCCTTTTTTATGGTATGCTAATACTGTAATATCTTTTTTTTTGGAAAAGGAATACTGTAATATCTTATTGTTAACATTGTGTCCCTAATTAACTTATAATCCCAGCCGGTAGTCTAATTCATAGCATGCCAAGTTAATTCTTCTGAGCAACGATGACGAATGCAAGATGATCAAGGACGGCGGCACCGAATCATTGTGGTGTTGTAAACAGGCTAGGGGCAGGGGTGTCGATAATGCAAGTTCGGGCTGCTCTACAAGTGCTATAGTGACCCTGATCGCGGCAAAGCTTTCTCCAATACGCACGTAGCACGCTCTTTAATCCCAATAGCTACGGCTTGATCTCCTGCCCCGGCAGCCGGCAGTGGGATTTATAGTACCATTAATGGGGGTATTAAAGCGAGAGCACTGTGCCGAGCCGGACGTACGTACGTACGAAAGCGACGCGCCTCCGCCCCCCGGCGCCCGCGCCGATCGGCCGGGCCCGGCGGGGCACGGGCACGGGAAGGAAGGCAGATGGATCGATCGCTCGGGGGAGACGACGACGACGACAACCCCCGACCCAGACGGCGCCGAGATGATCCCCACCACGTGACGCCGGCCGCATACTTCCGCCTTGCCCCCGCGCGGCGCGGCGAGCGCCCAGATTCCTTCGTTAATATCGCAGATTCCACGCGCCTTCCCGGTGTTTTTTCGCTCTCTTCGTGCTTTGCCACGGCAGCTGCATGCCTTCGTCCGAAAATAACGGGGGCTGTTTGGTTGCTTGCGTGGAGGCTGGCCTGGCTGAGCTCATACATGAATGGTGTGTTTGGTTGTCTGAAAATACTGTTGCAGCCAGGCTCACATAGTGCAAAAATACTATAGCAAACAGGCCCAGCAGCAACGTAGAAATCCGTCATTCCCAGCGAGCCAGGCCGCACCTGCCTCGTCTTCTCCAGCCCCACATGCAGCGAGAGCGAGGTGAGCATGTTGTTGCTATACGCTGTTAGGCAAAGAACTCCTTTTTCCTTTTTTTTCCTTTTATCTTTTAATTAACACCTATGATTACCGAACCGATTTTAAAAATGGGTTCCTAATATTTTTTCGAACGAAACTAGACAACAGTTGGTATATAAATTTCAAATATTTAAAATTCAAATTTTTTGGCTCTCCAATTCTCAACCAAACACTATCTCCTGGGGTGCATGGATTGGGCCGTGTTGCCCTTAGCCAGGCTGTGCTTGGGCATGCTGAGCTCACCATGCAACCAAACAGCCCCATAGTCTCTGGAAGGACGGGGCTAAATAAATAAACTGAATATTAAGCTGCACTTTAAAAGTGACGGAGATTCAATTGAGGATTTCTAGATTTTCGGAATCTAAGAGGAAAGTTGGAAGGGAGAGGAAGAAGCTAGGTTTGGAAAATTTTTGGAATTGATTCTTGTGGATCCTCCTGTGGTATTCTCCCGCATAAATATAGTTTACAATTTACATCTAACTCCAGGGACATTTTCTAATTGCACACTCAGAGCATCTAGCCATAGGATCATAATTCATCGGCAACCCTTCCCACCATTGCAACTTTGCAATTAGCTAGCCACTTTCCTTGTAACTCAAGCCAAAATTTTTCCGAAACCCCCACCTGTTTGCCTCTCCCTTTAAGGTATACGAAGAGCTCCATACGGCTTCTTCGATTTCGTATGCGAAGTCACTCTAAGATCGCCACCGTCGCCGTGCTCGTTTCTGTTGACTCCACCTCTCCCTCTCATGTATGTTGTCCTAGGCTGCCGCCTATATACCCTCAATATCTGGTGCCACTCGCACGATGGACCCTAGGTTCTCGTTGTCGTTGCGCTCGTGGTCACCTCCGTCAGCAGTGATCCCATGGTCGTCTCCTTCGCCAATGCGCCGCCATCACCAAGTTGGGCCATGGGTTTGGCGTCCCACCATTGCTTCTTTCTCTCTCTTTTCAATTTGTTAGATTTAGAATCAAATTGAACATTTTCTTGCGTAGCAAAATTTTGAATTAAACGTATGTCGAAATATTGTCCTGATTTTTTCAGGAGCAATGACGTTTTAATCGGTTGATTTTTTTTTTTGTAGAACAGATATTGGTTATATCTACCCATATCGATGACAAGCTAAGGAACACCACACACCTTGGTTATAGCAATGAGGATCAGGATGACTAGTCTAGGTTTCCGGTGTTTCTCTTAGTGTATAATAATGTTGCAAATGCACAATACAATAGTGCAAAATGGCCCAATAATATTGACATTACACACCACACCAAGTAATTGTGGCAAAAAAGTAGCTATAAATTTTGCAAAAATAACATGAATAAAACGTTGCGTACACATTCTTTAAATTGTTGCGGATAAAACGTACTTGCAGCACTGGATTGAAAAATCGGAGCGCTAGCATGTCCGTAACCAAATGACACATAATCGCAGCTCGCAAACAGAGAACATGTTGCCCTAATTCTATTGACGATAATACAACCAATTCCATGAAATTAAGTCGAAGTCCAATGTACCACGAAAAATTGCTATTTAGTTTGAAAGCGACTAGTCATATCAACAGTTATTTTTCACACTTGATTTGCAAACACTGGGCGCCTTCCAAGTACAAATTATTCGTCTGGCTTCTACTTCACAACCGCATATACAAAGCAGATGCGCTTCTTCGAAAACGCCTTTCAAATTATTACTTTTCCTCCCTCTGCAAGCGTAACTTGGAGACCCCTAGCCACCTATTTATTGAATGTGGTTTCGGCTGTTTTATCTAGCGTTGCATTGCCCAAGGATTCAACAACGCAACACTTCTTTTTGAAAAAAAAACAACGCAACACTTATCCCAGACAGTTGATCGAACATAGTTGATCTGTACCTTTGATGGTCCTTGGTCCTCCGTGTTGCACCAACGCATAAGGGAAGCAACTCAATCATCCTAGACGTCTTTTGGCATATCTGACTCGAACGTAACGCTACGATTTTTCGACGTGTGGATCGCACCCCTAGCATTGTTCTTAATTTTTTGTTAGATGGCATCCGCCTATGGGTGGCTACGAGTGCGACACGTGTAAATTAGTCCCCATGTTTTCGGGTCTATGACTCATGTAACCAACTTTGTTCTAGTTTTGAATAGACGACAGTTTTTTCTACCCTTTACTAAAAGAAAAGATAGTTATTTTTCACTCTTTATTTCTCAACTATATTACTTTTTATATTCACTGTTTGTGTCTATGCCGCCTATCATTTGGATATTTACCAACAACAATATGTAAATCTTTTAGGGCGTGTTTGGTTTGTAGCCATGGTTTGCCATGCCAAAAAATTGGCTGCCATGGGGATTTAGCCATCGTTTGGATTGCAAACATTTAAAGGCAAGAAGGCATGAAAATTTGGCGTGTCTTGGAATTTCTACTAGGTGAGACGCAATGGCGAGGGCGCCAGAATCGGCTGCCAACGAATTGGCAGGGCGCAGTTTGCCGCGTGGCCCACGTGTAGTGTCACGCGATGCAAGCAGCAAGCAACGATTAACAACGACTAACAGTCCAGCGGTTAGTTGATTTAAAATCAATTTTTTTTTCTAATTTTCATATCTATTTCATACGGTGTCCAAATTTTATAATTCATACAAAATTCTAACCAACCCGTTTTTATATATTTTTTATTTTTATATTTATCTTTTTTGCATTTTGTAATTCATTTTTTTTATTTCTGGAATGTTTTTTTTTTAGACCAAATATGATTTCATTTTAAAATCAATTGTCTTTGCAAATTTTTGAATTTATTAAATTTTATAAGAGTTTATGTGATTTTTATTTGACCGAAAGAACAATGGCACATTTTCAATTGGTATTCAACCAAACATACAATATGTTTTACTAAAATTTTGCTGCCTTCAATTGGCTTTGAACCAAATGACTCAAAAACTGCTGTCGACGGTTGGGATATCGACCCAAGTCAACCAAGGTTCTTCAAGAATGAGATAGGAGACACGCCGAACAACGCAAACAGCAGCGAACAGGGAGACAGGGTTTTTATCCTGGTTCAGGCCTCTCGGGAGAGATAATAGCCCTACGTCCAGCCTTTCTTTATGTAAAAGAGAATTACAGGTGGAACTCGACGAGATCAGCAGGTCTCGGCGAGTAGTATGTGAAAATCTAATGGCCAGGGTCCCCCTAAACGCCGTAGGTGCCCTGTTTATATAGTACGGAGCAAACCGACCTACCGAGGGAATATCGGGCCGGGCTAACTATAAGATCGCAACGAACTCATACATGCCAAATACATCCCGAGGTAGATAAGGTAAACTCCTAATCTTGGGGATCACGACTCCTAATCCAATCCGGGAAACCACGTCCGGGTCTTCACGTAGCCGCGCAGAACTCTGTTCGAGCCGGACTCAAACAGGATTCCTAGGCCATTACGCACCGTGCCAACCCGGAGGCTGTTCGGCAGGATGCTCATGGGCCTGATAGAACCTTCTAGGGAGCTAGGCCCTAGTAAGCTGTTCGAATGGGCCGTCAGGGAGTGGGCCATGACAATGGGCCGTAATTCAATCCCCGACAACTGCCAACGAATTGTCATGCCATTAATTGGTCATGACCATTCATTGGCATAGCCAGTGAGGGTTACGAACCAAATAGGCCCTTAGACCATCTCCAAGGGAGTCCCTTCAGGGGCCAAAATCCCTTAGCGAAGAAATTCTAATGCTCCAACAGAATCTCGGCGCGGTTCTCGTTAGAAGAAATTTCTTCTTGCATTACCTTTAGAACGAAATTCTCTCTCTGTTTTCTTCATAAATTTATTCGAAGGGATGCTGTTGGAGATAGTAGGAAATGAAGGAAACGAATGTGGGGAAAAGAATGGGGAAGGGAATGAAATGAAGAGAATATGGTTGGAGATGGTACTGTTAAATAGGGCTGGAAAAGAAGCTCGTGGCTCGCAGCTCGGCTCGGGCTCGGTCAGGCTTGGCTCAGCTCGAATCGGGTAGGAGGTGTTTGTGAGCCTGGGCCGAGCCAATGTGTCAGGCTCGTTGATGAAACGGGCCGGCTCGGCTCGAGTACCGAGCGGCTTGGCGAGCCGTTCGAGCCCAAGTGCCTAACAGGCCAACACAGCACCGCAGTGGCACAGTACGGCAGTACCCCCACCGCCCTACGGCCCAACAGGCGAAGGCAACAGTCACACACTCACCGAGTCACCGGTCTCAGCCTCAGCCTCTCACTGTCTCACAATCTCACGGAGGGGAGAGATCGGCTAGAGATAGGCGGGAGGCGGCGGCGCCGGTGGGCCGGGCACCCGGCGGAGGTGGGCGCGCCCTCTCCATCAGGCCGTCACCATCTCCACCTCCGGCTACGGGCTCCACTGCTCCAGCGGTTGGCGCGCGCCCTCCCTCGACTGGCTCCCTGCGACCCGGCCTCCCGCCTCCCGGGCCCCGCGCCGGCGCGCCCCCGCCGCCCCGGCCTCCCGGCGCTGCTCCGACAGCCCGACTCCGAGCAGGTGATCCCCAGTCCCCTCCTCGGCAGCTAGAGGGCTAGCCTACTTGCGGTTGCCGCTAGCCTACTTGCAGTTGCCGCTGCGGCGCGATGAGGAGAACTGCTGTTGCTGCCCTGCCTGCCTGCTAGCTGCTGCTGGTCGGCCGACTTGCCGAGCCGACGGGCTAGCTCGTGAGCCGATAATGGCCTGGGCCGAGCCTCCTTTCCAAGCTCGCTCGACAGTCGAGCCGAGTCAGGCCCAGCCCGCCTGACCGGGCCGAGCCCGAGCCCGAGCCCGGCCCGGCTCGTTTCCACCCCTACTGTTAAATGATGAGTACGTTCGCTACCTTGGCAAGGCAACCTTTTTCCCAACGAGACATTCGCACCATAGTCCCGGACACACAACATCTAGCTAGCCGCCTCAGTCCTCGCCCTCCTGACTCCTGTCCGTACGTAGCAAGCATGCCACTCCCCGTCCGCGCGTGTCGGCCGGGGCGACACAGCGCACGCATGTCGGCGGCATGTGCCCGCGCGCGCGCGAAAGGCATGCCTCCCCTCCCAATCCCATCCACGCGCCCGGCCGGGGGCAGAGCTGGACGCGCGGTACGTGCAAAACGGACGGGAATCGCAACGATTTTGCCCAATCATGCGGCGAATCATCAAGCCTAGGTGCTGCCGTGCCGTGCGCGCTGCCGCTCCCCGCCGATCGCGCGCGTCGCCGTCGCGTCATCGCATGCACGCGCGCTCGCGGGCCTTTTTCCTTTGATCCGTTCCTAGCCTTCTGTCCTCCTCTGGACCTGGAGCCATCGAGCCGAGCATCCGGAGAAGAAAAAGGGTGAAGTGAACAGCGCCGGCACGAGGATTTAAAGCACGAGCATGTTTAATGGTACTCTAATCTAAGATAAACTTGAAACTTTTTGTTAGTTTTCTTTTTTCCCTATTTTTTTGCTACACTGTAAATTAGAGCACCATTGAATTTGCATGGCCGGCGCTGCCGCGACGTTGCCGTCTACCAGTGGCTGCTTTTCTAATTCTGCCGGCCGCGCGTGTGCATCTCTCTCTCTCTCTCTCCTGTGACCAACTCTGCAGACGTGTAGCACTGCTGCTGACTAACCCATTTACTACCGCAACGGCCAACGGCTTCGTATGGTTCGATAGTACAGACGCTGCAAGCATGAATGCATGATACGACAGTGTGTACGTGCGTGCAAACCATAATACTACTCCGTATAATGTAAGAGCTGGCTACGGGCTGCACGTGAAAGATCGACGCACTTGTTCAATTGCATGAAGCACTATATGATCAAAGATATATAGCTTTGCCGATGTGTAAACAGTTCGTATGGTACACGCACCTGTAAATTATCTTGCACGAAATGGTACGATGCAGGATAGCGCGAGCGTGAATACTTGGGTACTATTTAGGCCTTGTACAATTCAGCTTAGCGTAGCGTAGCATTTCACTGTATCAAAATTTGAGAGTTTTTAAAAAGAGATTTAGATGTTGTAAAAAAATAATTAAAAATAGTTTTAGAATCTTTAATAAGACTACTAAAAGTCTAAGAAAAATCATTACAAATTATTGCATCAAATAGACTATATAAAAAATATATTTTACTACAGTGGAACGCTACGCTACGCTAAGCTGAAATGTACGAGGCCTTAAGCCGAACGTATGCTGAGACTTGAGAGTTGAAACCTCCTTGAATTGAAAGCGTCCGGCCGATCCTAAAATTACTTGTCGGGCCGATGGATCCTCGTCGCGCTGAGTCTGAGATCGAGAATTCGATGTACTACTGTCTTGTCGCAGTAATACTCCACCGTCGATCAGGTGATAAAATGGTCTCCACTGTCTTGTCGACATTAATTCGTTTCGAGTTTTGACCTGCACTGAAAATCATGTGCAACCTATGCCTACTTTTAACTACTCCTAAGATTTTAAAATACCTGTATACACTGTGACCGTAGCGGTGTACCTAAGTGGTGTGGCCGTGGCCGTGCGGACGTGCGTCGTGCCTAGCTAGCCGCGTTCTAGGCCTGGCCTAGCGCCGGTGTCGGATTTTTCTCGAATTTATCCTACGGACTGGTACATCTTTGAATTTATTTCGAGGAATGCATGCATGTGTGCGCTTTCACTGTACTAACATTGATAAAGTACTAACGTACTGTTAATGTGAAAATAATTAGGTAATAGAGGTAGGTAACACTGAGATGAAATAGAAGATCTGATGGGGAAAAAAAAAGTTGTTTATAACGTATTGTATTGTATGAAAAAAAAAAGATGAATACTTAGAAGTAGGCAAGAGTGAGATGAAATAGAAGATTTGGATTTAGATGTGAAGACTCTTGGGCCTCCATACTGGTTTTATATTTGTATATGTAGGGCCTGTTTGTAATACCATGGTTCGTGTTTTGCTATGACCAAGTGTTTTGCAGTCTACAATACTCTAAAAATACCATGGTATTGCCAATACCATGATTTTCAAAACAGAGTTTTTGGAGTTACTTCCAAACACTTCATGGTCTAAAATACCATGGTATTTAAGAATGCTATAGTTTTGCATAGAAACTACAAAAATACTCCACTTCCAAACAGGGCCGTAATGTGCGGTGTGCGTTTGTTATAAGTTGTATCCCCTTAATAAAATATATTAGGATGATCAACGTTTACAAATGTGTAAGATGGAATAGGTGTTAGAACATCCATACCAGCTGCTCTAAATTTTCATATTAAAATCTCTCTACTTTCTCTGTCCATTTTTTTTAAAAAAATTACACGCTACACTAAAGCAGATACGTTCAAAAAAAATCAAAGCTACCGTATCCCGTAGTACCAAGTTGTACACAAATTGGCTCCACGTTTGGGTCGCATCGAAATCAGATCGCAGGCCCCAAATGATGCATCCTTTGATCCTAGTCTGTTTATTGGACAACGAGTAGTCTTTTGACCCTGTTTTTTCTCTCCCTTGGCGCCTTTGCTAAAGGCAGCCAAGCAAGGCAGATTGGCAGAAGCACGTACGTCCTTAAACGCGAGAGGGTTTGATCAATGGCACGAGGAGGCACCAAAGATGTTGCTGCTGCGTGGTGTGTATCACGGAAAGCTCAGGTCAAAACACACATGCTGCTCAGCTGCTGGGAGCTGGGACTGGGAGCAGTAGATTTGCGCAGAGAGGGGAGAAAAGGCCGAGCCCCGACAGGTGGGCCACACGGACCAGAGTGCGTACAAAAGCCCCCCATGATCTCGCTCGGGGGCACGGGCCCCGCGAGGGAGGCACAGCCCGAGGCGCGCGTCCTATAAACGAAAGCAAACAACACTACACTACACAACAGGGAGAGCAGCAGAGCAAACTGCGCAAGCAACAGCGGTCACAAATGCCATGGCTGCCCCTCTCTCTCTCTTCCTGCTCACTTCCGGAAAAGCAGAGCGGCTTCTCCCCCGTCTTGTCACCCTTGATGTCCTGGTAGATATAGCACCCACCCATTAAAACTCGTAGCTAGCTTCGCTAGCATCTCGTCACAAGCCAACAAGACTTTTGACTGTGCAAGTACGTGCCTTTGGTCAGCTGGCCGGTGGGCCCCATCCCTGGCCGGCCCCACCTACCAGCGCCCCGATGCGTGGGGTTCGCTCTTCGCGGCCACAGGAGAGTAGGAGACCGCCAAAGCTAAAGCGCCAAGCAACCGCACGGGAACCACTCCGGGTCGAAAAGGTAGGCCCCCGTCCAATCGTCCGTGCTCCGGAATCCGGATCCGATTTTCGTCCCATATTCTGCTCGGATCCAATTTTGGATTTCCACGATCGAATTCACATTCGACGAAAATTAAGTCGAACAGAGCGGACGGAAAACAGATATCGCTGGGGTTCTAAAAAAAATCATTTTTTGTTTGTTCTTCTGAGAAATTGCTATGTTTACGTAGTCGCTGGCTTTTGCAAGTAGCCCGTGGAAATCCTCGTCGAGGCAGTGCAATCGTGGCGGCGCGACCGTGCAAGGGCGGTGAGAGCACGGGGTTTGAGCGCGGATGCGTGATCCATCGTGTTGGCGCGTCGCTGCCGCTGCGGCTACCGTGCTGCATGTGGAGCGGGCGCGCGGAGCTGCCACCTACGTGCGGCGGCAGCAGCTGCTTCCTGCAAACGGCAGCCGCGCTCTGACCCCGCGACCGATAAAAGCGTCCGAAAGTTGGGGCGTTTCACCACTGCAGCAGCTGCCGCCGCCGCTAGCGTCCTAGCCTACGCAGCTAGCTCGCCGTTCGTCGCCTTGTTGCTGTAGTTGCACACTTGCGATACCCCTGCTACTAAATACGCCAGTATATGTGTGTGTGGGTAGCCCATTGGATTTTTTTTATGCACATTTCCTTTTCTGTCTGATTGCTAGCACCAGCTGGGCTAGGGGGAGCGAGCGAGCGAGCGGAGGATCTATGGACGACGCATGGCTTGTTGTGGCCTTTACACTAACATGCATGATGCCTGGCGTGGGTTCTGGCGTGGTGACTGTGACTGTGAGCCGCTTTAATTTGGCCCTTATCGCCCCGCTCCCACGACACTGGCGTCTCGGAGCGGTGGCAAGCAGCGACAGCACCATCAAATTTGGCAGCGGCAGTAGGGAGGCAGCTGCGCCAATAGTCTTAACGCCGAGCATGGGGCACCATTAATATTTTGTTCCTACCTGGATTTTTTTTTTGGAGGCTTCGCACCTCCCACCCGACCAGTCACCCTGACGCGCCTGGATTTTGCTCTTTTTAATTTCTACACCTCATCTATCTAGTACTATTCATGCATGCCATATTGCCGTGCCAAGCACATGCGCTTTCATTCATGATAATAGTCCCTTCCCTTCGTTAAATAATATAATTATACAAAATACTCCCTCTTATTAATTTTATAAGACGCAATTGATACGATCTTGAAAGGTACATTTTAACTCTTAATATCTATTATAATGTAGTGTCTATAATAACATAATTATAATAATCGGAAAGTGCATTCAAATATAAATTCAGCGGTACCATTTTTGTTTCATAAAACCTTAAACTTCCTTTGAGAAATAGTTGATTAATATCACGATATCTGAATCTTAAAATATGTGAGCACTATAAAGTTAGACGGTGAGATAATATAGCTTGAATGAATTATCTTATATAGAAATATGAAGCATGAGTGTTATTTTAATAAGTCATTTTCTCATATATTTGTATGACCATATACATTTATTTGTTATACGAAGTCATTTTCTATTACTCCTTTCTCAACCTTATCATCACCTTGATCCTTTTACAGGAAAATACACCTTATATGTATCGAGATTATCATTGTACTAATAGAATGTCCCGCGAGGATTGAGGAGCACTGGCTCGCGGTAATTATGAACCAAACGGTAGTTATAGCATTGATCCATGTGCTTTAGCCCTGATACGTAGTAGTGGTACTGGCGTTTGCGACGGATGCGTGAGCGACAGGAGACGCCGGCGCCCGGCGCCCGGCGCGGACGTATCGAAACCACGACAAATCGAATCGTTGTCTTAAAATTGATTTATTCGAGGACCACATGCGCTGCACGGCTGGACCACCGACCGCGCCAATAATGGCGAGGTAGCGTGCCAACGCACGGCCGCGCGGGCAATTACGCGGCCAGGGACGCCTCCTGCACAACGAACCGGGCTCCCGGACACGCGAGACGGCGAGAGCCCAGCTCTAGGGCTCGCTCTGAGTGGTGAGTGGCACTCGTCGTCTACGCTACAATACCGCGGCCACCGCTACGCCGTGGGCTGCAGAGGCAGGAGGCGCGACACGGGCATGGACGCGGACGCGAACATATGGCTACAGAGAGTTGACAGGGACGAGAGCATTATAGAGGTGTTTGTTCTCATAGCCCATGTCTCCCGATACTTATCTTACCAATTATTATATGAGTATTAATTAAATTTAGCTTGTATTTGAATTTTTATTATTTATTGGCAAGATTTCTTTCCATCATTGCCAAGTTCTGTTACCTTAGTTTCTTTCTTTCGCTAGAATTTGATTGATTATGTTGGTTAAGAAATCCCAGACTGGCATTGGTCATGCACCATAACAACTACGGACAAGGTTTGAATCGGTAAAATTGGTAGTGAGCGGAATACACCAATGTCTCGACTCTCACGTCTTTGAATGGTTAAATTTGGAACTCGTTTGCATGGCTAGTAGAGGTGTTTGTTCTCATAGCCCATGTCTCCCGATACTTATCTTACCAATTATTATATGAGTATTAATTAAATTTAGCTTGTATTTGAATTTTTATTATTTATTGGCAAGATTTCTTTCTATCAGTTATGTCAGTTTTTGTTACCTTAGCTTCTTTCTTTTGCTAAAATTTGATCGATTATGTTGGTTAAGAAATCCTAGACTGGCATTGGTCATGCACCATAACAACTACAAACAAGGTTTGAACCGGTAAAATTGGTAGTGAGCCGAATACACCAATGTCTCGACTCTCACGTCTTTGGATGGTTAAATTTGGAACTCATTTGCATGGCTAGATATTGATTTGACAAAGTTGAACTGTTTGTTTGCCATGGATAAAAATACACTATAGCCTCTTGGGCTCGATAATAATATGACTAAGCTTTTCTTAATCTTATAACCTGCATTTTTAGACATTAAAACTTGTATCCGTTTGCATCATAATCCAAAAATTGGTAAAGCTTTGTTAAACACTGAGGTCACTCCTTCGATCTCTCTTCTTGTATGAGAGGCCACTCCTCATTTCACACGCACAAATTTGTGTTGCGTAGGGAAAGCACATGTATGGCTAGCTTTAGATAAAGGCGTCAAGGTAGAGAGATACATCAATTTATCATGTTGTTTTCGCTATATCTAAAGTACTACTCCTATAGCCAATTTGCGTGCATCACATTCTACTCGCCAATTAAAATTATTTGAAAGAACTACTAATAATTAGATCATAAACTTCATCAGCTTTGAAAATTGGACTCGCCTAGCTTGACTTAACTCGTTTTTCTATAGTTCTATGTTGGGTTTAGTCCCACATCGGTTATTGGTGATGAAGGGGCACAACTTAAAAGGTGGAGGCACCCCTCTCCCACCAGGCTAGTTTTTTCGGTTGAGTGGGCCCATGGCCTTAGTCGTTACTCCAGTTGGGCCTTTAGGTCTGTTAAAATCTGGGGAGCCCTTTCTCTGCGTTTTGGCCCATACGTGGGCTGTTTGCAACGGGCTCTAAATCCTAACAAGTAGTATCAGAACAAGACATTGACCTACATCTCCGTTAATTCCACACATTTGCTGGACGAAGTTGTCCGTTGTGACGAAGTGGTGAGATTGTTGGGTTTAGTCTCACATCGATTATTGGTGATGGGGAGCACACCAGGCTAGTCTTTTGGGTTGAGTGGGCCCATGATCTTAGTCGTTGCTCCAGTTGGGCCTTTAGGTCCGTTAAGACCAGGGGAGCCCTTTCTCTATCTGTCAATTTTAAACAATACGAATATATTAAAATTTTCTTTTTTTATAACTCATAATATAGAAGAATCTGATTTTAAAATTTTATTTATAAGTAGAGTAACCAATAAAGTATACCCATAGTTTCTTTTTAAAAAAAACTTATGTGTACACGATTTGCGTATGACAACGGGTTTAATTAAGAAGACAAATGTCTGGCTTCTGAAAACTACATGAAGTGATGAAACGTACCGGCAAACACAGAAATGGGACCACGGCACAGCAACCGGAGTAGCAGCAGGCAGCAGAGGGGTACAAAGGGGTATGTGAATACGGTGTGCGCAGTAGAGTACTTGTACGTGCTGTGGTGTAAGCCCGTAACTACAAGTACTCTATGTATTACGTACGCTAGTGATGGTGGTAGCGAAATTTATGTTTGGAGCAGAGAATCAGATGAAAGAACACTCCTGGCGGGACTTCGTATTCCAGGCGCTGCAGGTCCCAAAATACACAAATACTCGTACGCGACAATTGAATGTGAGGGTGGCTAGTTGAATTCACGGTTCATAAAACCGTGGTTAACCGCGGCTAATTGCGCCTCCACATGCCCGGTTAGGTAAACCAGCTGTTTAAGGTTTAGGAGTTTGATCAAATTCGTTTAAATAATTTTTGAACGTAAAATATACATGAAATTTCTAAAAATACTATTATTCATTATAAGCATTTTGGGTTAAACAAAATTTAAAAGTTTAAATTTTTAATGTATATTTTAAAGAATTTTATCAATTTTCACCGATTTTGACTTTTTCCTCAGAAACCGCGGCTAACCGCGAACAAAACCGGAAAGATGGAGTTTTGAATTTAGGTATGGAACCGTCGGTTAACCGCGATTAACCGCTAACCGGCTCCGCGCCATTGCCGGCTCGGAGAGCTCCACCGGTTTTGCGGACCCTGGTTGAATTTCACAAGAAATAATTATACAATAATTTGCAAAAAATATTTATTTGGATTTTTCACGGAAAATACAAATGCAAACAATGTCCCAGATTGCTTTGGGGTTAAGGCTGTCTCCAACAGGCTCCCCTAAAGTATCCTCTACCCTAAAATAGGGGACGGATTCTTTCCCTATGTCCTCCAACATCATTCCCTATTTCGCCCCCTAAAATAGAGAATTTCTCTCCATTCCCTTATATGTAAGGGTTCTATCTCCCCCTATACAATTCTCCATATAGGGAACGCTGTTAGAGATGAGAGAAATATAGGGTGAGATTTTTTTTTAAAGTGAGCATGTATATGAGGCTATAGGGGATCAAATTTAGGGATTTCTGTTGGAGACAGCCTAAGTGGGCAAGGGGCTTAGCCCGCAAAGATATATTGATTGGCAAGGACTAAAATAACGGGGTTGCTAGGTGGCAAGCGCCTGCGCGCTCGATGATATGCGCAGGGGATTTTTTCCCCTCCATTGTCAGATGGGTAAGCTGAGATTTTTAGTAAAAAAAACTTTTAATCCTACTATAAAATTTGGGAGACACTATTAGACAAGCGGCTGCAATTTCATCTTTTGTGCAGACGCATGCCACGCGTCAGCCAACGAGCGACACAGCCAAAAAGGGAGTAGCATGCAAAAACAATAATAACAGAAAACAAAATAAATTTATAATAAACAGAAAATAAAAGAAATCTATAATAAATCAGACCTCGCGCAAAAAAATTCCACTATCGCGAAACTTTTTCCATCAAATGAAAATATGAAAAAAAAAGGGTAGAAATTTAGATTAGGAATCACGCAAAAAATTTCAATATCGTGAAACATTTTTTCCAATAAATGAAAATGTGGAAAATAGTAGAAATTTAGTGAATTTTTTTGCGCCTTCAAGATTTCGCTTAATTGCAGATGACTGCGAAATAGCAAACCCGATAAAATTTTAGCTAACCCCCCAAAAATGTATCCCTTCCACCCTCTTTTAGGACGTGTTAGGTTTTTAGCTAAAAAAAGATATTTCTTGAAGTCTTAGAGAACTTCCGATGCAACGACATCAGTTATTTCTATAAATGCCACAAGACACAAATTGTTAAGGCGGAGGCTAGTTAATCAGAAGAAAATAATTGTTTTTCATATAAGAGATGATCAAAACAAAGGAACAAAAATAGCAATAAATCACAGCTACTAAAGGAATTAGGTTGTTTCCATAGGGCTTATAAATAGGGGGAAAAAACTATTTACAAAGATACAATTCACTAGAAGGTTGTATTTGTTATGTCCGTTGTGACCTTGCTATCTTGTGGCCAGAAAAGATATAACTTTGCATGACTAGTGATTTTTTAGCTTATATTTTCATTCAATTTATTTAAAATGTATGGCCCTCCCATTTTTCACATGTCCGCGCGCCTTACGGGCTCCCACTCTGTCAGTGCCATGGGAGGCACCTTAGGCTTTTCGGCCGTCTTAGCCTTGCTTTTCCTCGCTCACTCGGTTTCGGAGAGCTCCTCCACGATCCCTCCAAAGATCAGTTGATCCTCCTACGTATTTGGGAAGCGAATGTTAGCATTCTACAACCGTGCAAGTCCAGCGAACACAAGCAGGGGTTTAAGTAACTTACCTCGGATGTACGGACGAGCACGTTGCGCGGACATGTGTAGGCCACCTCGCCGGTGACCCCGCCGTCCTTCCTGGCAGCCTTCAGCATGGAGTCGACCCGCTCGGTCACCCACGCGTCTGTCGGTTGCGCTGCCCGAACAGAAGAAGAGCTTAGTACCTGTTCGGATGAAATCACCAAGTAAAGGTTGAGTCTTAAAGGCACTTACCCGTGCTCTCTCTGGTGATGTCTTCGCATCCTTCTATCTTGTAGAAGGGGTAGGGTCTTTTCCGCAGCGGACAGATCCTGTTCGCTGTGAAGTCACGGATGATCTCCCTGCCCGTGAGCCCAAGGCTCACGAGGGAAGCGATCTTCCGCGTCAAGTACCAATCCTCGTCGAACAGCTCCGGCCGAGGCATTGGCATTCCCTTCGCCGGAGCCTGTCCGGTTTAGACAAGCTTACTATCGTCGCCCTGCTTGGTGTAGAACCACCTCATCCACCACGCGCCCATTGAATCGAGCAGCGGTGGACGAGGGTACGGGACGTCGTCGGCAGTAGCCCGGAGCTTGAGGTAGTAGCACCCCAGCCCGGAAGCGACGGAGTTGCTCCTCGTCACCGTGTAGTAGTGAAGGAACAGCCCCACCGGCGGATCGATCCCCAGATAGCCTTCGCACAGGTGTGCGAAGACAGCCATCTGGAGGATGGAGTTCGGATTGAGGTTCGCCACCTCCAATCCACTGATGTTGAAGAAGGCCTCCACGAAGTCGCTTTCGGGGGACCTCAACCCGAACAGTGCGAATTGCTCGAAGTTGACGAACTCGTCCTCGAGCGGCTTCGGTGTCTCCTCCTCCCCGGGCAGCCTTTAGCTGCCAGTGTCGATGTGACCTTCCTCTTCCCAGACCTTCAGGTCTTCATCGGTCATGCAAGTGCCGGAGAACTTGGCCATAGCAATCCCCAGGACTGGACGAACAGATTTGGGAGAGGGGTTTGGTTGTTTGACGCTGAGAGCGGTTGGAATTAGGGCTTGAGGAGGAAAGGTGCGTGAGAGCAGAAGTGGCGAGCCGCGGGCGGTTCGGGTGCATTTATAGACCCAGACGAGTAGCTCTGCAACGGATCTTTGCCACGAAACGGCTAGTTTTTCACTGCAACGGCTAGGTAAAAACGGTCGTCTATTTTCACTGCGCAGCGAAGTTACCGTTGGAATCTGCCAACGACTATTTTTTCCAATGTCCGCACTGAGTGTCCGCACTGAGGGCTGAGTACTCTGCTCGGGCAGATGTGTATCCCTATTCGACGCAACAGAGTTGCTCGGCACTGATCAGGTTTATCCGGTCCAGAGAAAGTCTTGTTCGGTGTTGCCGCAACCTGTTCGGTCGCCTGTTGCACGTCTTTATAGCAGCAAGGATTTCCATCTTCGTAACTAGAGTCTCAAGAGGACGAGCCCACTCTGGTGAGTCCTTCCACTTGAGTCTCGGGGGCTAGCTGTCGGGGGTAAAATCACGGCCTATTGCCATGGCCCACTCCCTGACGGCCCAGTCGAACATCCTCCTAGGGCCCAGCTCCCTGGAAGGTTCTATCAAGCCTATATGCATCCTGCCGAACAGCTTCTAAGCTGGCACGGTGCGTAACGGCCTAAGCCTCGTGTTCGAGTCCGACTCGAACAGAGTTCTGCACGGCTACGTGAAGACCCGGACGTTGGATTCCCGGATTGGATTAGGAGTCGTGATCCCCAAGACTTGGTGTTTACCTTATCTACTTTGGGATGTATTTGGCATGTACTGAGTTCGTTACGGTCTCGTAGTTAGCCCGGTCCGATTATCCCTTGGTAGGTCGGTTGTTCACCAATATATAAACCGAGTCCCTACGGTGTGTAGAGGGCATCGCATCCAATCTATGTCAAGCCAGCACGACTTGACGGTCAAGCATCCAATCTCGCATTGTCGCATATTACTCGTCGAGACCTGTTCGTCTCGTCGAGTTCCACCTTATAATCCTCTTTGATATAAAGAAAGGCTGGACGTAGGGGTATTATCTCTTCGAGAGGCCTAAACCAGGATAAAAACTCGTGTCTCCCTGTTCGTCGCTGATCGCTGTTCGCTCTGTTCGGCGTGTCTCCTATCTCCCCTTTCTCAAGAACCTTAGTTGACTTGAGATCGATATCTCAACCGTCGACACGTTTCACTATAATAGTTGAGGGCGGGTGAAAAAGGCTTTTTCTTTCTTTTATACCCCCTTTGTATTTGCTTGAACCATCTATTTATTAGGACACATGAAATATTCCTATCATCTTTTCAAAATAATTTTATAAAAGCGTATAGAAAGTCATTTTCTTTTGCTCCTTTTTTTTAGTTCACCATCGTCTTAATGGGTGTGACTATTCAAATCAAAATATATGTTATATTTAATGATGGAAGTTCACCACCATCTTAATGGGTGTGACTATTCAAATGAAAATATATGTTATACTATTTAATGATGGAAGGAATTACTGAGAAGGGTTTTTTGATATGCAAAAGTCATTACCAGCTGAAATATGCCGAGCAAACGTGTTAAATATCTGACACAAAAGCAGGGCTAACTAGGAACTAGCCTAGCTAGGTTAAAATTAGATGCTAGTTCTTTTCTTTTTTGTGTAATCTCTAACTAAACGGAACGTGAACAAACTTGACATTTAACATACAGAAAAAGCTGCACTGCACTCAAAAAGGAATAAACATTGTTAATACTCGTTTAATAGAATCAGAGGAGCAACTAATTCGAAAGAAATCGCATCATCCCAACTTTATGGCCCAAATAGCCGTTTCATTAAAAAACCACTATAAAAGCTTAACACGCCCCAAACATCCAGGGGAAACCTTACAAACGGAAGGAACCCCCGACATTCCTAGTTTTGAGCTGAAAGCAAGCTGTGATCTTTAATCCTCCGTTAACAAACCCAACAACAAGCATCGCTAATTCGCTGCACTACGACCATCGCTTTGACCACTAGCTACAACTCCAGACTCCAGTACACCAGAATATCAGGCGCCTAGCTGCATGCATGCTGAGTGACATCACATTCACATTCACGACACCCCTGTTCCACCCAGTACGGCTTTGATTCCCTCCTCGCATTCACCATTCACCGCGCAACTTTTTACTGCTCCTCCTCTTATATTTACCGCTTCACCCGGCGTACGTGTACGACACCGCATGACCCACGTTTCGTCTCCTCCCGTGCCGTGGCCGCGTCCACCCATTCCTTTCTCCTCGCCGCGCCTCGTCTCCCTCTGCGCCGCGCCTGCTGGCTCTGCGCCATCACTGATCACTGTGCGCGCCTCCCGCCTCTTGCGCTCTCTTTTTCACCTTTCCCC
Organism: Raddia distichophylla; assembly: GCA_005191435.1. Classification (NCBI taxonomy): domain Eukaryota; kingdom Viridiplantae; phylum Streptophyta; class Magnoliopsida; order Poales; family Poaceae; genus Raddia; species Raddia distichophylla. The sequence continues at coordinate 1,021,629 of SPJY01032216.1, read as the reverse complement.
CCATTTCTTTATCGATCCCCCACGCCCCAGGCGCAGTCCCCCATTTATCCCCAGATAATAGATATCCACTCGTCACCCTCACTCCAGAGGCGGGGGCAGGGGGCAGGGGGCAGGGAGGAGGCGTCCGCTCCCCTCGGCTCCGTCCCCAGCTTCTTTTTGGCCACTACTACTAGGGGCAGGGCTGAGCTGAGCTGAGCTGAGGCCATGACCCCGCCATTCATGGCCATTACCACGATGTGTCACCCCACCACACCGCCCCTCCGCCTCCACTTCCCCTACTGATACTGCTGTTGCTGCTGCTGCTGCCCTCCACCCTCACCCGTCTTCATAATCACTTGTCTCCTGCTCTGCTCGCCCGCCCGCCAGCCTCGCCTCCGCGTGCTCCGCCCTCGTGCTTCGCGCTCGCGCCCAGCCTGCCGAGATTTTCTTGGCCTGCCACCGCTGCCATGGCGGGGATCGACCTCAACACCGTCGAGGAGGACGAGGAGGCGGAGGAGGTCACCGCCAACAGCGTGGCCTCCCACCACAGCCAGCCCAGCTCCGCCGCGCCGGCGCCCAGGCCGAGCGCGGTGTGCCTCGAGCTCTGGCACGCCTGCGCCGGCCCCGTCGCGCCGCTGCCGAGGAAGGGGAGCGTCGTCGTGTACCTCCCGCAGGGCCACCTCGAGCACCTCGGCGACGCGGGGGCCACGGCGGTGGCGTCCGCCGTCCCGCCGCACGTCTTCTGCCGGGTGCTCGACGTCACCCTCCATGTGCGTGCACGCGCGCGCCGGTTTGGTGCTTCTGAGCTTGACGCGTCGGTTCGTCTCTGCGAGGGAGCAGCTTGCTGATTGCTCTGAGCTGCGCTTTTGCAGGCTGACGCGGCCACGGACGAGGTCTACGCGCAGCTCTCGCTCGTCGCCGAGAACGAGGTGCGCGATGCGTCACACGTTTGATTCGATTTGTGCGCTTTGGGGTTAACTCTTGGCCTGATTTGCTCTCTCGGTTCTGCGTGAAGGAAATGGCGAGGCGGCTCCGCGAAGGATCGGACGACGGGGGTGGCGCCGACGCCGACGACGGGGAGGCCGTCAAGCAGCGTGTTGCGAGGATGCCGCACATGTTCTGTAAGACGCTCACCGCCTCCGACACCAGCACGCACGGCGGCTTCTCCGTGCCTCGCCGCGCCGCCGAGGATTGCTTCCCCCCTCTGGTGCGCGCATTGGCCAAAAGCTTCCTTTTTCTCAATGTTTCTGATACTACACAGGCATGCCATTTTGAGTTTGCTTGCTTAAGTCTTCTTCGATTTGGGGCTGTGGGTGCGCAGGATTACAGCCAGCAGCGGCCGTCTCAGGAGCTCGTCGCGAAGGATTTGCACGGCACCGAGTGGAGGTTCCGCCACATCTATCGAGGTACAGATGAACAAATATTCGTAGGATTTTACCCTGTTCTTGTGACTGAGATATGCGCTGTGCAAATACGTTCCGACTTCCTTCATTAGGCTTCTGTACAGTGCGTGCATTTCTAGCTGGAGTTGCTGCACTGGCTGAAGCAACTCAGCTCTGTATCATTGATTGAGATTGAATATTGATACTACAATTGTGTAACTTGTGTGTACTGTTCACCAACGACCGTCTCTGCTGGTTCCGATTGAGCAAAGGAGCCGACGTGAATACGACATACATCAACTCTTCTCACCGAGTGCTAGCACTTGTAGTTACTATTGATTATTTGTGTTTTGAAATGTGCATCTGTGTTTGGCTGTAGTGGAAGTGTGTTGATTCTCTTCTCTCGGCATTTTCATGCATGCGTGCTACACTATACCTTGTGGATGGCTTTACTATTGGTAACATTACCTGTTAGCCGTGTTAACTGTATGTTTTCAATTGCTATTTGCGACAAAACTTTTTTTGGGTGCGAAGGTCTGGTCCCGTTTGAAGGAATGTAAAGGACAAACATGAGAAGTTTAGTGGTCCTTAATTTCTGATAGATCTACATCTGGATGTGTTACAGGCCAGCCGCGCAGGCACCTTTTAACTACTGGATGGAGCGCATTTGTCAACAAGAAGAAGCTTGTCTCTGGGGATGCCGTGCTGTTTTTGCGGTAGACCAATAAAATCTTGCTGATAGCTATCACATGTTGTGTGCTATTTCTTAACTTTTCACCATCATTTTCCAGAGGTGACGATGGGGAGTTGAGACTAGGAGTGCGCCGAGCAGCTCAGCTTAAGAATGGATCTGCTTTTCCAACGCTTTATAACCAGTGCTCAAATCTTGATACGCTAGCTAATGTTGCACATGCTGTGGCCAAGACAAGTATGTTCCATATCTACTATAACCCAAGGTAACGAAAAACGTGCCGATTGTTTTTTTAATGCCTTCAGATGGTCATGCTTGGTAAATTTCAGTTGCAGGGCTAACATTTACGTACTCTTAGAATAATAGAATGTTGATGCCTCTTACATTATGGATGGGTACTGCAGTTGAGCTATAACTATTTTGCTGGTGGCTGGTTTGGATATTTAATTGCGACCTATTTATTGCTTGTTTCTTATTGGCAATTTGCTAGGTCATGCTCAGCATTTTCGATTGCATGGTTTTATGATTATCTGGATACTTTGGTATTCTTGCTCAGATTTGAGACTGAGTTCAGGTGGTGTTGGCTTTGTCAATCATTTTGAAACTTGTTTTTTATTTAATGCTAGGACTATTGTATGCAAATTATTTCAATATCTTTTTTTTTAAAAAAATAATTTTTGCCTTGTAGTTGTTGCGTCTGTGTGCTTGTCTAAACAATATTATATACTGATGTGCTTTGCTTCTGTCCCATCCTATTGTTAATGCAATAAAGCAGTTCTGATGTTAGTTGTTGCTCCTAAAACATGACAGGTTAACTCAATCTGAATTCATTGTACCCTACTGGAAGTTCATGAAAAGCTTCAGTCAACCATTTTCTGTTGGACTGAGGTTTAAAATGAGATATGAAAGTGAAGATGCTTCTGAGAGAAGGTTTGTATGCTCCCAACTGTTCTGCTGGATATGGTGTTCTTTGAATTGTATGCTTGATTGGTGATGCATATGAGCTTATTATACAGGTACACAGGAATAATAACTGGAAGTAGTGATGCAGATCCTATGTGGCGTTGTTCGAAGTGGAAATGTCTCCTGGTACAGTCTTTTCTCATGTCTCACAAATAGATGGTTGACAGCATCATCTGTGTTTGCATTATTAAAATATTTTAATTTGCCCATTGTTTATGCCTAGTGTATTTGTGTATTTGCGCCATCTCTATATCCCCCTATACATTTTTTACTTTGGTTGAATTTATAACAAGTGAGCATGCACATTGTGATGTCTATTTTTTACTATACAAAAAGCCCCTTTTCTTGACCAATGACCAGAGTCTCTGTACCTAATGCTGCGAGTTTAATTTAGAGATGCTTAAGTCATTACCTATATTAAAAAGGGAAAATTCGATATATGCCATTAAAAAAGCACAATTACATTATTTCTCTTATAAAAACTCAAGGTAGATCATTGTTAAACTTAAGATCCACTTTAATCATTTATTGTTATTGCTTAACTTTTGACAATTGTACTACACTACTGCTACTATACAAAACTAAGTTGCATGTAATATAGTGGAAACATTCTTATATACCAAATTAAGTTGCGTGTAATATAATGGAAACACTCTTCGTTAGATTAGATTCATTATTGACAACATTGCTTCTTAGCTCACAATTTGAACGCCACAAATTTCTGCACTAGTTCAGAGTAATGCTGTGTACTTAAAAAGTAAGTAACCGAATATGAAGTTTACTTAGTTTAGAATGCTGGAAGCTGGTGTCTTTGAGCATTTTTTACCTTCCAGGATTTTACTTTGGCACACGAGAAGCTACAAACTACATTATATGGTTTATAAACTATGGTGCTGCAGACTTGAGCTGATAATTTAATTTGCTCAACTTCACTTCCCTAAGAACATTCTGGATGTCAGGCAATCTGGTCCTCTCGATGATCCTATGTTTGTTAACTTATGGTGGCATCTTGACAGGTGAGGTGGGATGACGATGTTGAGTTCCGTCGACCAAACAGGGTATCTCCTTGGGAGATTGAGCTGACCAGTTCAATTTCAGCATCCCATATATCCACACCCAATTCAAAGCGACTGAAACCATGTCTTCCACATGCTAGTCCAGAATACCTGGTTTCACGTATGTCTTTCTTGCATGTTAAAAGTAATACTAAAAAATTCTGCTGGATGTACCATGCTAACTTATATTTCCTTTTGGCAGATGGAGGTGGTTGCTCTGATTTTGCGGAATCTGCCCAATTCCACAAGGTCTTGCAAGGTCAAGAATTATTGGGTTTTAAAACTCATGATGGTACTGCTGTTGCTACTTCTCAGCCATGTGAAGCAAGAAATTTGCAGTACATTGATGATCGGAGTTGCTCCAGTGATGCGAGTAACAGTATCCTGGGGGTTCCAAGACTTGGTGTTAGATCACCACTTGGAAACCCTGGGTTTCCCTACCATTGCTCAGGCTTTGGGGAGTCTCAAAGATTCCAAAAGGTCTTGCAAGGTCAAGAAGTATTTCGCCCTTACCGAGGAAATCTGGTTGATGCGCGAATGAGAAATAGTGGATTTAATCATCAAGATGGTCCTCAGGCACCTGGTATGGCAAATAAATGGCATGCACAAGTTCATGGATGTGCATTTCGGGGGCCACCAGCACCAGTGCTTCCATCACAATCGTCATCTCCACCATCTGTTCTAATGTTTCAGCAAGCTAATTCAAGCATGGCCCAGTTTGAATTTGGGCATGGCCACATGGATACGAATGAGGATGATAGGCATGCTAGGTTCAGCCCTGCTAGAGGTGTTGGAAGAACAGAGCAAACATTGCCATTCCAGCCTCATCTTGTTCCTGGAGAAGTGATATATGGACACTCTACGGTCGAGAAGTTGCACCCGGCTGTCCACCTTGGAAAGGATGGGCCAGATAATAAAAATATTGGTACAAATACCTGCAAAATATTTGGCATCTCTTTGACTGAAAATGTTCCAGCAAGGAAAGAAATAGACGGTAATGAAGCCAGCTATCCATCTCCATTCCAGTCATTGAAGCAACAGGTGCCGAAGTCCTTGGGCAATAGCTGTGCTACTGTAAGTGCTTTGTGGTACATAACTTTTATGCCAATCTAGAGTAAACTGCTCGTTGACTAAAAATTCTGCAGGTTCATGAGCAACGGCCTGTTGTTGGCAGGGTGATTGACGTTTCAACAATGAATATGATGATCTGAGATGTTAGCTGGATTTGCAAGTTATCTGGAGGTGAAGAAATAAATGCTAAGCCTGCTATCATCTTCATGTTAGTGATACTTGAAAACCCCAAAAGTCTTCTCCCCGACCGTTTCACCCATATATGTGAGCTGATTGTAAGCTTATTGCTTTGCAGAGACTTGTCTTGTATTGTGGATATCGTCTGGATTATGATTGGGTCTAGTGAAGGTGAAGATGGATCGTTGGAGGATGCTTGTCAGACATGTATCTTAGTTCTTAATTAATTATGTGACCTAGTACCTAGGTACTCATTGTCAGCAGCATTTGTTGCTGCTGGAACTACCTATATGCTGTATGCTATGACATGCCCCATTTAGAGGGCTTTGGTTCCACTAGAACATAATTTCCTTGCCCTGATTTGCTCCTCTGGTCCTGTCTCTGCTGTACCTATTCTTCTTAAGCTGTTCAGTGTTTGGTATGATGTGATGGCGGCAGCATGAAATTTTGGGAGGAAACATTATTCTATCTGTTTGCAGAGGTCATCTTAGGAGAATTCTACTCGACCGCATGTCTATTTTCTGGTCACATCACCAGTTCTTATGGCCAGTATCTTCTATCAGTGGTTAGAATCCTTGAATTATTGACAATCCGAATTTTTTTTCGCATCACAAGAGTTGCAGAATTACTGTAAAAAACACTAGTATGTGATGGAATGCATTGCTTCGACGCCATCTTCGCTCGCCAAGTACTACTGCTCACAAATCACAAGGTAGGTGCTGGCTTGGCCGTCTGATTACGACCCGGCGACCTCTACAGGGGTAAAAACCTCCACTGCAGCGAGAGAGGTGGTCTGTAGCAAGTGATTGCGAATGCGAACCCGTCAAGTTCCCACTTTTCCTTCATAAGTTACTAATCCAACGACGCAGTTGCCGTTTTGACAAAACAGGCAGATGTTAAGCAGCATAGATTGCTATATTAGTTCAGTCAATTGCCATAGTAAACACTACAAACTAGAGAGGAAGACACACTCCCATAGTTTCACACTCAAGTGCATCCTGATTAGCACCAACAACTAGCATCCATCCTACTACAAAATACCAACTGCTACCTTCCTTTTTTTCTAGGCACCCCTCATTCGTTCATATCGTCATCTTCGTCAATCAGATCTGTGCAATCCTCTATGTTTGTAGCATTTGTAGCAGCAGGCCCTGACGAACGTAGCTCGTCGATTTCAACACGGAGGAGGGAATCACAGACAACCTTCCCGACTTGCAGGACCCTTGGGCAACCTGGTTTGGGCGGATGAACCAAAGTGAGCACCTTGTGAATCGGTAGGACAAGACAGGAGAGCTATGATATACCTGCTATAGGGCACTTTGGAGGTTTTCTGGTCCTTATGTAATGGATAACTGGATCCTTTTCGTAAATGTGCCTGCATTCCTGGCTGCACAGGACAAAATCACCGTGGCTCATGAGTTCAACACAAGAGTTGAACTTCCGCACATGCATTCACGCTGGTTTATATATACCATGCCCAAGGAGTGAAAACCCAGCACACACAAAGACGGATACTATCGTACTATAAAAATGATGCTGACGAAGTCACAACTGCAAATTAGTACAACTGACATGGATTCTTAATTCCTGGCAGACAATAAAAAACCCCTGATAATTTTACAAAGAGATTATAAGAATAGAAAGACAAAACAGCAGAAACATAACCGTCCTAAGGGATGCTATAGCATGGAATTTGCCAAAAAACCTCAGTCAATTTCCATCAGACAAAAACAAAACAAATATTCAAATAGATATTCTTTTGGGCAAGATGTCGTGCCATAGAACTTAGGTTGATTTTTTATAGGTTTAAACAAAACGAGAATGTTTGTTCTTTGAACAATCATGTGCTTAGTTAAAAACAATCATCTATAAACATCATGAAGATTGAAGCCAAACCACAAATTTGCAAGGGTTAAAAAAAATGTGCCTTACCAACGAACTGGATTTGCCAACTCATATATAGGCTTCCCAGTTAATGGGCATGTGACATTTAAGATGTTGGTCTGCGTACTACTCATAACAATGTCCTCTTGTTCGTCACCAGGCATTGGTTGACCTGAATGGTGAACATTCTGCAGAAAATAACAAGATCACACAAATGTCAGGCATTAATCAATTGAAATTCAATCATTTTTTACATACCTCTTTGGTCTTACACAAGGACCTAGCTAATGCAGTGAAAATTAAAAGAATACCAGGAATTTTGAAACTTAAGACAAGCAAATTTTTTTAATCCAAACATAACCCAATGAAAAATCACAATAGAAATATGGACATTAGACAGTTTCAAAATCATCATTTGTGGACCTTTTTGAATGCTTATTGCCTATCTAACACAATGAGATTTTAGATAACAGTATAAAATCCTGAATACTCTTCGCATCAAGCATTATCATAAATATTTAACACGGCATACCCAAACAGCCTCCTTGAACTGCCGAAGGAGTGGGTGGTTCTGTCCCGATGCCGGCGAGGCCTTCTTTACCTTGCTAACCTCTGCTTCGATCAATCTTTTGAAATCCGTCATCTTGAAACAGCAACCATACCCAAGCAACAGAGTCCAAACATTTAGCACAAATCGCTCCAATTCAAACAGCCAAAGATAATCATCAGGACGGGCAGAGCCCGCACCTGATCAGACGGCTGGTACGCCTGAGGCACTTTGTGGATCGCCTCGGCGAAGAACGTGCAGTCCTCGTACGAAGCGATCAGCTCCAGCGCCGCGTCCTCGAGCTTCCGCACCTGCAAAAGGTTTATTCGGTTCGGAAGTTAGTGGTTTTGGAGGCGAGGCGGGAATGGAGGCATTGGAGGGGGTCAATGCGGAGCCGGAGCGACAGCGTGCCTCGTCGGACTTTCCGTCCTTCTCGTAATCCACGGCGAGGTACTTCATTGTCCCTATCGCCTTGCGCATCTCCTGCGGATTTGGGGTTTGGAAGGGGTTAGGGTTTTGGGGGTTCAATGAGGAGAGGAAATGGTGGGTGAGAGAGACGGTTAGATAGGGGTTCTAACCACGATGAGCGATTCGACCTCCGATGAGATGCCGGCGGCGGCGTTGGAGAGCTTCGCGGTCGCCGACGACATCTCCAGCGAACTCCCGCGACTTGTTGGCAACGGAAGGGCAACGAGCAGACGAAGGAAAGAGGAGGGAGGGGCTTTGGCTTCCCGGAGGGGAAATCCCTGCCCCACCACATCCAAACGCATAAAGAAAAAACCCGGACGATTTTTCCTCCGCGGATCGAATCCCTGGGAATGGGCCGGGATACGAGCTTCTAAACAAGCCCTAAAAAATACTCTGGCTATTTAGGCCCAAAATTACATGCGGGCTGTAAGCCTGTAACTTCGACACTGTCAGAGTGCTTGAGGTGGTTTTTTAACTTTGGTCTTGATTGTGGCTATCGGCCTTTGGGCCTGGTGGAGACCAGTCGTGGGAAATGGTTGAAAGTGTTGATCCACACAACCACCAGAGCTGAGCCGCTCGAAAGTTCCGGATTTTAAAAATATCTTATATTATTTGGGAGCGGCTGCACCGCAGTCGCCTACAATCGGGCCCGCGCGCAGGCGATTTTTCTGGCCGTTGGATCAAGATCCAACGGCCAGCACGCTTGACCCATCTGCCCATTTTTTTCACACGTGAGGGACGACCGAGCCAACGCCCCGTCTCCCCCGATCCCGTTCCGCACACCTCCGCCGCCGCCGCCGTCTCCGGCAACCGCCCCGGCCGGTGGCGCCCTCGCCGTCGGCCGCTCCGCCTCCAACCCTCCCACCACCGGCCGGCGCCGCCCACCCTAACCCAGATCCGCCCTCCAGCGACCGGCCCGGCCGCCATCTCCCCCCACCCCTGGCTCCGGCGGCGCCGTCGCCGCCTCCGCCACCACCCTCACAACCCCGACCAACCGCCGGGCCTCCACCTCCCTCAACCCTTAATCTATAGCCAGGGAGCACAAACCCCCCAAACCCTAACCCGAACCGGCCGGCGGTGAGGTCGACGGCGGCAAGCTCAACGACGGCAACGGCGAGGTAGGCTCCCTCCTCCCTCCTCCACCTTCCTCCTCTGCCTGCGTGTTTTTGATTTGAAAATTTGGTTCAATCGATGTGAAAGAAAAAATCACCTGTAACATTGCTAGATTGCAGGCGCCTGCGATCTAGCAAAACCGATATTATTTTCGTATAGCTAAAAATTGACTACCTCCTTACCAAAATTTTCAATAAAAATATTTTGAAGGAAGCATGCTCTGCACCACAAGTTTTTTATAAACAACTTTTTATGATTATTTGTATCATGTTTCAAAGGTTGAAAGTAAGGCATTATTTTTCTATCTTTCCCTCCCACCCGTGGGCTGTGGATAAGGACGCTTGTCGTTGTTCTTTTGATTTTTGTAAAATTGACATTTTAAATTATGAAAATATACAATATATATAATTATTAATGTTCAGCTCCAATACCACTTTGCCTTTTGGAGAAGGTGAATTTTGTTTTTTTTTTATGCAATCTACCAGGCGACTTCTCGGGTTTGACTTCATGCAAGAGTTCCATTGAATAAAAGTGATGACAAATAAGACCACCATTTTTACAGACCAATCGAGATTCAGACGGGATCAGAAACAGAAGCCTTTTAAAATGGAACATGAAAGCGCATAAAAGAAGGGAATTTCTGAATTTACCCCTACAAACTCAGATTAGCATCCAAGAATGTATATGCGTATATATAAGCTAAAATTCAACAATCCTGACCTGAATGAACATTGTATCTGAACGTTCTGGGGCTGAATTGTCATTCATTTGCTCTACCTGCGCCTGCTTGCTACAAGCCCGTACATTGCTATTCATATATAGATCGAGTTGCAGGGCTAGAATCATTCCCTCCTACTGAACATGTGGTGTCTCCTCGACTAGCAGACGGCTCCAACTTGTGGATGAGCCGACTTGCCAAATTATTGTGCTCATCCATTAGCTGAATTGAAGCTCGAAAGCCACATGCGATCCGATCGATGAACTAGCTAGCCGCTGCTTCACGCACACGAAAAGCACGCAGCCACGGAGAACCGAACAGTGTCATATGACTTCGGCTCGATACGTCAGTTCATTTTGCACAGTGCTAATAGTACAGTTAATGAACACTTGCCATCTTAAATTCCAACCCTTAATCTCAAGTAGCAGTATTCAGAAACGCAATGCGACTTGGCATGTGAATGCCAGTCACGAAAGGCGCCCGATTCGCATTAGGGTCAACTAAAGCTTCAAAACAGCTAATGCTAATGCTAAACTTCACCGATGTTACAACGACCTTGCGAGCCAGCTTTTAATTAACCTGATGTGGCTGAAAGGCTCAACTGTACACGCTGAATATTTTATTCTTGCAGTTCAGTGATCGTTACGTTGTTAACTTATCAGCCATTAATACCGGCCCGATCACCCATGTAATGTAAACTTCATCGAGTACCACGCTCGAATTTTCGTACTGTCATGGTAACGGCTACTATCCGCCGTTGTCGTATGCTCGTATTGTGAATTTGTGATCTGCAAGTCCATAATCAAGTGTTGCTTGACTAACTGAAGATTGTTTAGTGTGTAGGTTCAGAGCACAAGTGCTTAGTCTATTCTAGCAAGATGGATCGTCTGCAGTGCCACAAGAAATCTTGACCAGAACAATGCAGGGAGGCAAATGCTGCTTCAGCCTACAAGGAGAGATCTTACCTGAAGTGAAGTCCACATGTTACTCTTGGTCTTGGAGTAAAAACATATTAAAAAACGCTGGCTAGATAGGTAGATTATTGTTACAAAATCTCATTGCCCAGTAGAATTTCGCGTCGAACCGTGAGATCGAGCTGAGCTGCTTTGGATCCAGAATCACTCCGAATCTTTTGGAGGCACACCAAATCATCCAAAAACTGGAGTTGACCGAGTGTACCCGAGGGGGCATACAGGTTGCTGATGTGGACAAACAGCTGAGGAAAACTAACTTCTTTCTCCTTGATTTGCAAAGCGTAATGCAAGCTTTAAAAAAAGCAGTCAAGAAGCTGAGACTGAGAACAACGAGCACCTGACCTTTCTTTTCTCCGTGGGCTAACGTCAGCAGATTTTTTTTTTTTTTTTTTTGGGCGAGTTAAGATCGCTGGAGAGATTCTTCCAATCCTGATTGAGCAATATAGAAACCGGAGGCGAGCCATCGCGCACAAGGCACAGCCAATTCTCCCAGCTGGAAACACTCAAGGCTCAGACGAGCTCACTCCTCAGATGAGCAGTAGCTGAGCTGAGTACAGATCTATCCTGTTCCAGCAAATCATACGGCCAATCATGGCAAGCATGGCGAAAAAAAATAATAATGGTAGTAGTTTGGCCTCGTCGTCGTGCAGCCCACGCGCAGATGCTGTCAAATAGCAGCCTAGCACACCATTTTTGTCGGTAGAAGAAGAGCTTCGAGTGAAGTTGCCGGTGGAGCACGAAGCTTGTTTGCCTGACAGCTAGTAGAATTCAGTCAAGTCCAGTGTGCCCCCGTTGGCAGCTTAGCCTTGGATAGTCGTGCACAGCACGAACAGTTTTCTGAATATGTGGTGCGTTTCTGAACAGCTTGGCCTTGGGTAATCGGCTGTCTCGCAGTGAACGGCGGCTGGGCGAGCTTATCACCATGTGCTTGCGCTGCATCTTCGAACGGCACAGGCTTCTTTTTCCCGTGTGCCAAAAGTCTGCACATTTGGTTGCACGCATTGCATATGCACATTCTAATTTTTTTTAGAAAGTGATAAAGATTTCATTCGTATAACAAAACACTTTATTGTAGAGGTGTTCATGGCTATTAGACAAATTATCAACAACTCCTTAAACGATCTAAACTGTAAGACAATATATGCATCTAGCTCCACCTCAATTGCCACTGCCGTTAGAGCCGAGGATTGTCGCATTCATCATTGCCGCAAACCCCACCTCCTCCGACCTCATCATCCTCACAGGGAGATGGAAAAGAAGATCACTATCAACAATAGGTTTGCAAATTCGCAAACCTGTTACGACCGCCAATGAGAGAAAACCGGGCAATTGCCATCAAGCACCATCACCATGCACCATCTTTGAACTCGCCAGCAAAATGGAAGTCGCTACAATGTACCCAAATATTGCTTCTTTTGTCAATTGGACTACCACGAACTGCACTCCAACGACTAGCTCGAATAAGCTTGACGTTACTACCTCTCGAATCGAGCATATCCATTTCAATGTAAGCTTTTTGTAAAGTTCATGAATAATCCGAATGATACAATAAGAATCCCGTTATTCTGATATTTCTAGATCTACATTGTTGCAATCTAAAACCAATATAAATAATTCTCATTTTCTTCAATTGTTTTGGGAATTGTTAGTCTTTCAAATCGAGCGTGGTGGCTCCCTTTTGTTATCGCTTTGTTGTGTGTCGATGTATAAGAGACATCTTGTAGATCTAAAATTCATACTACCTCCGTCCCAAAATAAGCAGGGTTTTGGATCCTATAAATCCCTGCCCCCATTTTTATTTCCCATGTCTTCCATAAAAATTTGACCCAATCTTAATTTTAAAATTTAAATCGAAACGAGTGAACAGGAAAAGAAAATTCACTAGGATTATTGAAAAAAAATGTCGGTTTCATCGAAAAATCAAGATAATGAAATCGTTGTTTGAAGCTAGTTTTTTCCTTGAGAATTCGCTACACCTTGTGGGACAAGAAGGAAAGCCAGGGCAGAGATTAGGGAGGTAATAACAAGGCAGGCGAGGATCATGGGGATCAAGGAGGACCGGTCATGAGTCATGACTCATGATTCCGATGTGAGATCACAGGAGCAATCAGAGGGATTGCCGCGCCAACCGTAAACGCAGGAGCAATCAGAGGTATATCGCCTAGATAACAGTCTAATAAAATCTTTAAATGTCAAATCTTTACCGCGGCAAATGAAACCATTACACTGTCGACGTCCTAAGACTACACATTAACCATCAGAATACATGCAGCTGCATTCGAAGACTTTACACCGATCTGAACCATGATTATATTATATATATATAAAAAGAAAAGAGATGTAGAAGTACCAGAGAAGAAAATAGCCTGAAAAATCGTACGGCCAATTTGGTTTTGAAAAAAAAAACTATTCCCCCATCTATGCGCCCCACTATGATGAATCAAATCGGCAAATCATCTGGTCAACACTGAGATCCCCCAGCCAGGCGCCAGCCAGACTGTTTCCATATGAACTCGCGTCCATGTCATCTCTCACATCCTCAGGCCTCACAGCCCCAAATCCTTCCCATTATATATCACCGACGCCACCATCTCCATCGATCCATAGCCACTAAACACTAGCCGATCCCAGTAGCCACCACCTCTCGTCGTCAAGGAGAGAGCAATGGCGGTGGCGACCTGGAGAGGGCTCCTGTTGGCGGCGGTGCTGGCGGTGGCAGCGCCGGCGGCGCTGTGCCAAGCACCGGCGCCGGGGAAGTCGCCGGCGGCGGCGGCGGCGCTGAACGTGACGGCGATCCTGGAGAAGAACGGGCAGTACACGACGCTGATCCGGCTGATGAAGGCGACGCAGCAGGACACGCAGCTGGACAGCCAGCTGAACGGCAGCTCCACGGGGTTCACCATGTTCGCGCCCACCGACAACGCCTTCGCCACCCTCAAGGCCGGCGCCCTCAACGCGCTGTCGCAGCAGCAGCAGGTGGCGCTCGTGCAGGCGCACATCGTCCCGCAGTTCTTCTCCATGGAGTCCTTCGAGACGGCGAGCAACCCCGTCCGCACCCAGGCCTCCGGCAGCGACGGGCCCTACACCCTCAACATCACCGCCACGGGGAACAACCAGGTGAACGTCTCCACAGGCCTCGTCGCCACCGCCGTCGGCACCGCGCTGCGCGCCGACCAGCCCCTCGCCGTCTACTCCGTCGACAAGGTGCTGCTCCCCTACGACCTGTTCGGCCCCAAGCCGCCGGCGTCCGCGCCTCCCGCGCCCGGCGCCGGCAAGAAGTCGCCCAAGGGGGGCGCCGGCTCGGTTGCCCAGGCACCGTCGGGGGCCTCCGACTCCTCCCCGCCCACCGGCGCCGCCGCCGCCGTCGGCGCCAGTGCCGCGGGGTGGAGCCTGGCTGCCGCCGCCGCCGCCGCCGCCGCCGCCGCGTGCGTCTTGTAAGGAGGATGAGGCCAGTGATCACGCAAGGCTACGTGTGCATGTGCATGGATTTGAAGATCAGTAGTAGTTTCTTGTTGCCACCCTCCCTACATCTCTCATTTCTCTCCCATTTCTCCTCTTCTTCTCACTGAATTTGCTCGGTGGTTCTGAAGATTGGATTTGCCGTATGTTGATTTACTGTTCAAATTAAGCCATATTTCTCTACATTTGTTTCGCATCTTATGTGAACCGCAAAATAGAGAGATGTTCGATCTGCAACAGGCAACAGCGAAGCGAGGAGAAAGCACTTAGGAGTGACACAATTTTGGATTTTGGTTGCATTAGGGTCAGATGGGCTAGATTTGGGCCGGGCCTTGATTGAGTATCTCGATCTCCTAGCTGGGAAAGCCCAGGCTGCTTCCACTCGGCCAGAGCGATTAGCCAAGCCTCAGCCTCAGCCCCCGCTAACTTAGGGGCAAATTAAACCTGTATTACATACACTTATATAAAGCTGGTTAAATCCCAGAAATATGCTTGGCTCGTTTAGATCGTGATTTGCGTGGAGGTAGAATTCGAAAAGACAAGGTGTTTGGTGGGCGCAGAATACAGGGTGAAGAGAGAGGAAGGATATGATAGAGAGAGAGAGAGAGGTGTTGAGAGGGACAGCATGTGGTGCCTGCCTGCGTGCCAAGCAGGTTTGGGTGGGCAGTCGATTCGCTCTCGCTGTTGCTAATTGGAAGCTTGTGCGTGGCTGCGCTGGAAAATCAATTTTGTTTAGTTGAAGTGGCGACGGGAGCTCACCTGTCACGGACATATATTTTATGATCCCACAGCCGATCGATTCCCACATGAGGTGAGATCCATCTCATGTGGAAGAGGCAAATGCGTGGCAAGATCGATCAGCTCGATGACCACCTTTTAAGGCAAGGGATTGGGAAATCGCCTATTTTTTGTAAATGGCTTTCAAATCTTCTTAAACTGAAGGATGTTAGGGCACTGAACTATACACTACAAGATGTCCCAGAAACAAGTTCATTTTTTGAGACCTTGTCGATAGATTCCCCGAACGGATCGGAGAGCACCAAAGCCACCGTTTTCAATCAGGGCAGTGCATGTGGAACAGTAGCGTACATTTTACCAACGTTGAACGCCGCAGCTAGGCACAAAGGAAACTCTCCTGGGAAATTATTTAATCGGAGGCTGGCATTTTTTCCCCACGGCCACGAACGCCACAACGTCGTTGCGCGGGCGCTGTCAATTGATGAATGACATGGACAGCCAGCTTGCGGTAGAACTACTAGTATAGTACTATATATGCTGTCGGTGCAAGATTCATTCGTCTATGTGAATGCACGATCAGCAGCATACATGAATGCATATTTCTACCAATATCATTTGTACCTACATATGCATATGGTATCAGTTAATCAATTGATCAAGTACTTAAGTATGCGTGCTGGTCTAACTAATTGGCGGCATGCACTTCTTCAGGCCGCAGATATATAAATATATATACACAGGATGGCGTCCAAGCCGACAAGAAAATGTTTGAGATGCATGATTAGTATGTACAGGTCATGTACTGTATACCACAAGTCCACACAACATGTACGCATGTTCAACAGTCTCCTTGGAGTACTGCATTGCATGCTGTTGTCGATACGATTGACCTGGACAAGGCGATGGAGTTCGTTCTCCTGCCGGTGAAGCATCGCCGTCGAAAGCTCTCGATCGGCTGCCTGACTGACCACCGCCAAATACGCAGCAGCTACCTACCTATATGTACGTACACACCGTGCTTTGCTGCACGCTGCTGTTCTTTGCAGCTTAAATGCAAGATAAAAGCTGCCGTTAAAAAATTGTGAATTTCTGCGAGTCAGACGTTATAACATTTTGTAACTATTTCTTAATATTTTTTCGGGTTTAGCAATATCCTGAGCACCCGGTCCTGATGGTTTTTCGGCAGAATTTTTTCAAAAATTCTGGGAAATCATTAAAGGTGACTTGTTGAAAATGTTTCATGAGCTTTACGTCGGGGATTTACCGCTTTTTAGCTTAAACTTTGGTGTGATCACTCTCATACCTAAAGTCCAAGATGCTAACATAATTCAACAATATAGACCCATTTGCCTCCTTAATGTGAGTTTCAAAAATTTTACTAAAGTGGCCACGAACAGGATTAGCCTTGTTGCGGACAAAATAATCAGTCCCACTCAGACTGCTTTCATGCGTGGACGAAACATCCTAGAAGGAGTCGTCATACTGCACGAAACTTTGCATGAGTTACATAGGAAAAATCTGGATGGGGTAATTTTTAAAATAGACTTTGAAAAGGCTTATGACAAAGTCAAATGGCCCTTCTTACTCCAGACTCTACGAATGAAAGGTTTCTCACCAAAATGGATCACTTGGGTTAAGACTTTCATTTCGGGAGGGAGTGTCGCAATCAATGTGAATGATGAAAAGCTTGTTGTTTTTGTCAAGATGTTGAGACAATCAGTCATTTATTCTTTGATTGTCGCTTTGCTCGCATGGTCTGGACCTTAATTCATTTGTCTTTGGGGATCTCTAAACCGTCTAGCGTTTCTAACATGTTTGGGAACTGGCTAGCGTGCTTTGATAATCAATATAAAAGTTTAGTCCTACTAGGAGCAGCAACCACCTGTTGGTCTCTCTGGTTATGTAGGAATGATCTAGTCTTTCAAAAGAAACTTAATGTGTCTCCATTGCAGGTTATTTTTACTATTATCCACTGGCTCCAGTCTTGGGTTGTGCTGCAGAAGCAGGAGTTGCAGTCTATAATTGTGGAGGCTACGCAACGTTTGGGGCAGGTGGCCAAGGTCTTCTTTTCCCAGGCACATGGGTGGCGTTCTAGTCGTAGGATTGAGTGCTACTAAGAATGTGTTTGTTCAAGTGTTTGATCATCCTTTAGGCTGTGTGTATCTTGTATGCAGAGGCCGGAAGATATTTTCAAGACTTTGTATCAACTCGATGTTTGGTTCTTGAAAGTTATTTATTCTTCCATTATCAAAAAAAAAAATCTTAATATTTTAAACGATATTTTTGGAATCTTATAAGACCATTTTATGACAATTTTTCAATCCCTTCAAACCCCTTATGGAGGGTACACAAACATAACCTTTTAAAAAATTATAATTATCGTTGGCTTCAGCAGAAAAGAACAAGACTGCTTATGTATAGCCCGATGAAACTGAAGATTTTTAAGATGCGTCCATGCTATTTTCGACTGTATGACATTGTTCTGTTCAAATTAATCTAAAGGGATAATTATCATTTTCCTCTTTAAAGTTATAGCAAATCTTACTAATTAGTCCCAAACATGAAAAATTACTTTTTCACCCCTTAAAGTTGTGTTAGTTTGCACTGTTGCCCCAAAACCATTAGGGACGCCGTTAAATGACGAGGTTGTAGTTAATATTTCGTTAAATGAATTTGTGGTCGCCACATGTGCCTATTTTAATACTCCATATGAAATGGCATTCACATCACCTATCCCCACTCTCTCTCTAAAAAAATCAATCTAAAAAGTTTTGAGAGAATTCAGTTTCAAAAAATTAACATTTTTGAAATTTTGCAACTTTAATTTTATATTTGATTTAAAAAAAAATCAAGGTCAAATTTTTAGAATTTTGAGACCTTCACATTTTGAATTTTGGGATGTGAACTTTCTGAAAGTTAAAATTCAAATTATGGTATTTTGGTAAGCTCAAATTTGAAATTTGTAATATCATTTTTTAGTTTGTTAACTTCAAATGTAAAATTTCAAAAAAAATTGAAACTTTTTAATTTTAACTTTCATTATTTAAAAACCTCAAAATTAAAATTTAAACTTTTCTTTAGAGTTTTTTGAATTCTAAACATGTGATATTTGTTTTTTTAATTCAAATGCGGACAATTTAAACTTTATTTAGTTGATCTTTTGCCTGTATTGGATACATTGTTGTTTGGTTACACGAACCATCTCAGCCTGGCTCGTATGAGTCAGTCAGGCTGAGATGAGCCAGGCTGAGAAGATGCAAGTGATGTTCTTTGGTTTACCCTGTACCTGATAAGCCAAGCTGCACAGAGATATTGTTTGGTTGACCGTACAGATTAGAGTGGGATACACAAATTTAAGAGCAGGACAAATAATTTTTTTAAAATAAGTTTAGATAATCTATGAATTTAAAATGAGAAAAAAAAATTTCAAAACAAACAATAGATAATAAAAAAATTCAAAAATAAAAATTTTAAATTTTTTAGATTTATATGGCAATTGTGGTCTAGTTTTGTTCGAAAAAATGCCAGGAACCCATTTTTAAAATTGGTTCGGTAATCGGAAAAACTAATCAAAAGATATAGCCAAAAAACGAGTTAAAAAAGTATTGAAGTACGTGACTTTGCATGCATGTGCCTTGGCTTCAGCCTACATCCGTTGATACGGCCAATTCAGCCGTTCATGGTGAGCCTGGCTGGAACAGGGAAAATGCATGAGGCTGGTCCGGCTCTAGAGTACAAACAGGCAACCAAACACTTGCTCCATGCACCATCTCAGCCTGACCAACCCAGATGCGGTGCGGGCAACCAAACAGCCCCTAGGTTATATGCTGCATTGGTACAGCCTCTTACTCAATAGCATAGCAGTGAACCTCTCTACCCAACAAGATAGAGCGCGTAAGAGGACGAATATATGAATATACGTAGAAGAGCTCGTGAAATTAACCTGCGCGCATTAGCGTGTGTAGTTCACGCATCAGCACAAGGTCACGCCAGGTTCAGTTAGTTCGCAAATCACATCGCTTACGTAAAAAAGAGAGAAAGAAACGCTGAAATTAACCGAGCAACGGCCGTAACCCCCGCATCTCTCCAGCACACGTCCAGCTCACCTCGCTGGCTCACTCGCACCGATCACTCAGTTGATCAGCTCACCTCGCCGCCACCCACCACTATATCAAGTCTATTAAACACTGCTTCGATCAGATCCCGCCTCCGCCTCCACCTCACCAACGCACGGACGCACGCGCACCAACCCTTCCGCACCACCGCCACCGCCTCATGGCCTCGTCGGCGACGCGCCTCCTCGTGGTGGCGGCGCTCCTCGCGTCGGTGGCGGCGCTGGCGACGGCGCAGAAGGCCGCGACGCCGGCGGCGCCCACGGCGACGCCGGCGAAGGCGAAGCCGGCGCCGGCGGCGCCGAGCCCCGGCGCGGCGGCGGCCGACGGCAGCCCGCCGACGGACGTGGTGAAGGTGCTGGAGAAGTCCGGCAAATACGGCACCTTCCTGCGGCTGCTGAAGGAGACGCGCGTGGACACGCAGGTGAACAGCCAGCTGATGGACAGCTACAACGGGCTCACCATCTTCGCCCCCACCGACGCCGCCTTCGACTCCCTCAAGTCCGGCACCCTGAACGGGCTCTCGCAGCAGGACCAGATCCAGATGGTGCTCTACACCGTGCTCCCCAGGTTCTACAGCCTCTCCATGCTCAACACCCTGAACGGCCCCGTCAACACCCAGGCCTCCGGCGCCGATGGCCCCTACAAGTACAAGATCAAGCCCTCCGGCAACAACGTCAACGTCTCCACCGGCGTCAACGCCATGCTCCTCTCCACCATCGTCAGCAAGGACTTCCCCCTCGCCGTCTACTCCGTCGACAAGGTGCCGCTCCCCTACGAGCTCTTCGGCCCCAAGCCGCCCACGCCGGCGCCAGCGCCCGCGCCCGCGCCTTCCAAGTCGAAGACCAAGTCCAAGAAGCCCAAGAAGTCCGGCATCGCCGAGCCGCCCACCGCTGACGACGCCTCCGCCGACGACAGCGTCAAGGCCGCCGCCACCACCGCCGCGGTGCCCAGGTGGGTCGCCGCGGCCGGCGCCCTCGCCGCCGCCGTTCTTGGCACCTTGTTCTGAGTGTCACGAGAGGCGGCGGCCGGTTGGTCGTTCTGTGATCGAGCTGGCGTGGTGTACGCGATCCCCATTGATCAATCGGTTGATCATTCCCTGTACCAGATATTGTGCTGTCTACGCTCATCGGCTTTATTCTTTCTTCTTCTTCTTCTTCTTTGGTTTCTCATCAATTGCTGATTTGTATTTTGTAACTTAAAATCATGTGATATACTAGTACTTCTTGCATTGGATTCTACTTAGCTCTTGTGATATGGATCTGACCTCTCTGTCTCCATGTAGCAATGGCCAATGGCTGAAGATAGCCGCATCCAAAGATCTTGCTTGTTCGTGCAAGAAGAGGGGACAGTGCAAGCTGTTTATTCAGAAACATCCCTAGATGGGAGACGGAAGACAAGGTGGCAGATCAGACGTGGGTGGCACCACGCAGCAGAGCGACGAACAGTAGATCTTGCCCCTGCATGCCAGCGATGCCTCGCTGCCAAATCGCATTGCTTCTCTTCATGCAATGGCCATCTCGCTCCAAAAGCGACGCTGCACCAAGGGACACCCATCTAACATCGCCACAATTATCATCTGATTATTTCAAGCATTATGATGGGGGGACAAAGAAAAACCACCAAATTTCAAATCGACAAACATGTTTGATATGCCACACAGAAATAATCGAGTCCTTGATCTCTTTGATCAAGTGGGATCAATACGGCCGGGGTGCATTATTTGTCGATGGGTACACCACTGCAATTAAAGTGTATTTGATTGAGGGGGTACTGCTACACAAGGAGGCATCTTGATCCCTTCTTTGCTTTGCTTTTGCCTTGCCTTGCCTCACATGGAACCTTGCCTACCTACCAACTCTGCATCTGCCGTCCCGTCCCGTTGTTCTTGCGCCGGACATAAATAGGTGGCCTGGCCTGGGGGCTGGGGCTAAGCTTCCTTGGCCCAAACATGTGATCCGAGTCATGAACCAAATTAGTTTATTAGCTAAGCTTATTAACAGATCTGCAGGTAGAGTGTTTCGAGAAAATAATCCATCCGTATGCACGGCGTATTATAAGCTAGTACATGAATTGAGTATGGTACAAGCAATTCCCCCCTAAAGCCCATTACTCTCAGAGAAGATTGCTTGTTTGCTCCGAGACACGTAATGGCTCCAAGTACCGGAATCGATTTTTTTTTGAATTTTTAAAAATATTTAACCATATCTGACAACCAAATGAGATGAAAAAGACAACGGAACCAATTTTTTGTATGTTCACTTTCCATACTTAATATATAAGTTAGTTCTATTGCTGTATTTTTTTTTATAAAAAATGAGCGAGGTGGGCGCGGCTAGATTTGTTTTGGTATATAGTGTTTATCTCTAGCTCATAATCTATCTCTAACATATCAGATCGGATTTAGAGTTTATCTCTAATATATTATATCAACTTTAGTATTTAATATGAATTTCTAATATTTTATTTTAACGTAAGCTGCATAGATCTTTTATATTTTTTTCTTTGATTAATCTATCCCGTTATAATTTGGTCCCACATTTGATTGAACGGATAAAATAATCATATTATATCATCTTTAGTATTTAATCTGAATTTCTAATATTCTTCTTTTAATCTAAGCCGTTATAATCCGGCCCCACAAAATCAATGGCATAGATCTTTTATTTTTTTCTTGATTTATGTGAGAATTTCTTTGATTGATCTTGGCCGTTATAATTTGGTTCCACCGTTGATTGAACGGCTGAAATAATTTGGATGATGTGGACGAACGTGGTGACTTCTTTTTCCCCTCCTTTATATAGATAGATAGATAGATAGATAGATACCTCCTTTTATCATGCAGACATGGTGCCACTCTGGAAAGAACAAAGATAATGTTGTTAAACATTGTTTAAATTTTATGCCTTTGTAGGAGTAATGTGACAAATACAGTACCGTGGAACGGAGAAGGTATTTTTTTTTAGGAAAAGGTAGGATAACTGTCTTGAATTAATTCAAAAGAAAAGTTACACGATCAAAATTTAGGGGGAGGTTTAGGCGCATTCCCCCGAACGCGCGCTACAATTACGGAGAAGGTATATTGAAGTGATTTAAGTCACATGATCGATATATATGTACCCAGTACCCTTTCTTTTTTTGTAAGAACTAATTACGATACTACTGTGCATCTGTACTCCCTCTTGTTATGAATACCGACGGTACATTGCATTTCAGCATCTTCAGGTAACCTAAATTCAGTTAGGATGTTTCTAAGAGCAAATATTTTGACTTCTAAATCATATCTTTTGAAACTCTTAGAGACAACTCGAACCAAGCCATCTAACTTTTTAAATCTATTTTTTAAGAAAAAGCTCAAAATTCAGTTTTAGTAATTTAACAATCCAGCAAAGCTTCTAGCTATAACAGGGTTAAGCAGCATGTCTCCTTCGAACTACACTGGAAGGTTGAAACTACGAAACCATTCTTCTTTAAACGGCACGTCATTCTTCGGCCCTAATCGATGGGCTGAAAACTGTACCAAGTACTTAACATTGCACCTTGAACTAACAATGTTGTCACTTTATTTGTTTGCGAGCTCATAATAATGATCTGTACAACTAATAAGCTGCCCCAGAGGGGAGTGGAGCCTAGTTACTTCGTTTTGAATAACAAACTACCGGTCCACTTAACGGAGAAATTTAAGTAAAAAATTCATTTTGCCCCTTCAACTATTAGGAAAAATTGGTTTTCTCCATTAACTCTAAAACCAGACAACCCTGTGCCACCCCATATTTTAACAATCAAAGTCGGCAAGATTTTTTTGGAAATAAACTCTTGAAAATTAATAATTTGTAGAAATCATAGGACACAAAGAAAAATAAAATAAAAATATCTTTTTTTAAAATGTGTAGAATCCAATTTTACAATAAAAGTATTATGTTTCTTTGGAAACATAAGCCAAAAAAAATTATGTGGTACTTAATATATAAATAAATCAAGCATTTAAGGAAAAATATTTTTGTTTATCGGGGAATTGAAGGACACTAAGAAAAATAGAAGGATGTTAGTTTGACCTTTATTTTATATTCGTAGAAAACTAGTAAAAATAGAAGGCCATTAGCTTGACCTTTGAATATTAATTCGTAGGAGGTAAAACTAACATTCTTCTCATTTTATTACTTTCTCCATTATTACAAGAAGCTAAATATCTTTCCTATTTTTCTAGGAAATCAAACTAATTTTTCTAAATACTTGATTCATTGAATCAATTAAGGCGAACGCTAGTCCGTCCGGACGCATGCGCCGGACCAGCGGCGACCGTCCGATCAGCCATTTGCGCGCGCCCGGATGTTGGCTAGATGTGCTAGACGTGTAGTTGATCATTTTTCAATTAAAACTTCTGATTTTTGTAAACAGTGTTCAAAATGCATGGAAGAAAATTTCATAATTCTTTTAAAATCGAGGGCAACCCATTTTAATACGTTTTCACTTTTTTGACTTTTTCAAATTTTTTATATGAACCTAGGAGAACCCACATATGAAACTTGACACGTAATACTAGTGAAACTTGACTGTGTACTGATGAACCTTGGTCCATGTCTTGATGAAGACGAGCGCTAGATGAAACCTAATGAAACTTGGATGAAACCTGTTGAAACTTGATGAAACTTGGATTAACCTGATGAAACTTGGATGAAATCTGTTGAAATTTGGATTAAACCTGATGAAACTTGACAGTTTGGCAAGTTTAACGAGTATGAAATCCAAGTTTCAGTAGACGAAACCCAAAGTTTCACTAGGCAAGATTGAAGTTTGAGGAAACCCCGGTCAAAATTTATATAGCAATATACATCTTGTTTTGTTCGTAAAAATACGAGGAACGCATTGGTGCAAACGGTTGGTGGATTAGAGCACCCAGTCAAATTTTATGACCACAAAAAGAAAAAATGCTATGGGACCCACATCTGCAGCATGCCCTCACTACAAGTCTGCGTGTGTTCGGCGCACGCGCTCTCACAGACGTCCGTGTATAAGTGTTTTTGATCAATTAAACACAATCTAATATAAGACGTACTTTTTGCATATCACCTTACACATAAACATCATACCTTTATTACATATTTGGATTGGGCACATTATTTGAATTCATAGATATTTTTATTTTATTTTTGAGCTTTCTAGGATTTTTCTATAATTTATTAGTTTTTAAAATTTATTTCCTAGAAAACCCTGTTCAAGGGTTTGGTTTCCTGGTTTTAGCGTTACGGTTGGAAAACCAGATTCGTCTAATAGTTGAAAGGGGCTAAAATTGTCCTCCTTTAGTTTATCACTTTCAAGCAAAAAAATGTCTGGTCTAAAAAACATCCAATTGTGTTGATGTGAATATACATGAAATATTGCCACTGTTGCTACGGTCTTGAATCCTAAAATACTAGAAATTCTTGTGCTCATAAAAAACTTAAAATTCTAAAAGTTACCACGTTAATCAGAAAAAATGTAAAGATAGATCTATATCATTGATTGTTGTGGGTCAGAGTATAACAGACTATACTAAAAGAAAGAATTCATATCAACTATAAAATTAAAAATTTGTAAAAATAGAAACAAGGGTGCATGCTATACTAAAATAAAAGTTTGAGCCGACTAAAAAATAGATATTTTAAATAAAAATAGAATTAACAGTCTATATTAGATTAAAAAATAATAAAAAAGTTGCATAAATTTGAAATAAAAATACTAAAAGTCTATATTAAGTTAGAGAACTGCGGGTGCAAATGTTACTGAAATCATTGAAAAGCTACGGGATACAAAACAATTATGTCACTAAAATTCCAGACCTGGCCAACGGGCCGGCCCGGTTTGGATTCAGTCGGCCCGGTTTGTTTGGCCCAGTTACTATGCGAACCGGGCCAAACGAACCAATGGGCCGAGGTTTGGTTCGCTGGCTGAACCGAACGAATCGGGCCGGCCCGGATTCTTTTGGTGCGAGTTGGCCGGTTTTTGTGTAATATCTTAAAAAATTCAGAAAAATCCGAGGAACCGGTTCGTTTTGGTTCGTTGGTTGAACCGAACGAACCGATCCGAGCGCCAGACCGAATCTGTTGCACAATGTTGGGCCGGCCGGTTCGGCCCATATGACCAGCTCTAGAAATTCCCCTCGCACTTCCGAGTTCCCAGCCTTCGCAGCCTTTCCGCCCTTTCGCCATTTCGGGCTTTGGCTCGGCGGCTCGGCCCACTATGGTTCTACCCCAGCACTCACTCTTTCTCCCAGTCCCCACGGCTCATCCAGTGCAGTACTACTCCCCCAATGGCTCCTCTAGCTCTCCTCCAGTCCTACGCCCCCACCGTCTCCTCATCCCACCGGCGGAGGCGCGGCCGCCTCCTCCCCCACGGCTGCAGCGCGGCCGCCTCCTCGCCCACGGCCGCGGCACGGCGGCTGGTATGCCCACGTCACCGGTTCCTCCATCGTACTAGTTCATTCTCCCCGGGAGGCCAGGGTTGGCCGGGGGTGACCGCCGGGGCGACCCAATCGACTCCAGTCGGGGCGGGATAGGGCGCGAAGGTCACCGATTGCGAAGGTCACCGGTGTCACTTGAGTCTTGACACCCTCAACCCCACCAATGCATGAATCCGCCCCTATTCTGGAACCTGGAGTGCTTCAAATGAGCTTCATTCCTAGCCGATCTGTTTGAACTGAAAAAAACTAAACTATGGACTAGTATTTGAGGGATACTGTTTAGTTGGAATTTGGAAAGGCACACTTGTATTGCTCTTGTCTCTTGATGTTTCTTTGCTTGCTCATCAGGTTGTTGGTGAAACGTTGCTGGGTTTGTATGAGAAAGAGAGTTTAGGCCCCTCCCTATATGCTGATGAGGAATCCAAAGAAGGGATGTACTGGGAAACCTTGGATTCTGATTTGCGATACTGGACCAGGTCCCTGCGCCCAGTGCAGGTATAATGCAAGGTCTGCTTCATATATGCTTAACGTCAGTGTAGTTCTAGCTTGTACAATTAGCTAATATTTGGTATGTTCATTTTTTTTTCTAATTTACATTGGCTTCTTGCAGTGGTATCCTGGCCATATTGCAAAAACGGAGAAGGAATTGAAAGAACAGTTAAAGCTCATGGATGTTGTCATAGAGGTCCGTGATGCTAGGATCCCTTTGGCCACCAGCCACCCTAAGGTCAAATTTTTTGTTGTTTGTCGTATTTGTTTTCTAGTTATTTCTATGTACTCGTGACGGAATAGTACCGAGTCATGTTTTTTTCGAGTGAAGATGGATTCCTGGCTGGGCAATCGGAGAAGGATCATAGTCATGAACCGTGAGGACATGGTGTCGACTAAGGACAGAAATTCATGGGCTACTTACTTTGCTAGTCAGGGTATCAAGGTTGTTTACTCAAACGGGCAGCTGGGCATGGTAAGATAACCCTTATGTAGTTTCAGCTGTCATCTTCTCAATTTAGCTCTGGTTTATCTCCTAACGTGTATCATTTTCCTCTTTGTTTGCAAGGGTACAATGAAATTAGGTAGAATGGCAAAATCAGTAGCATCTTTTGTGAACACAAAGCGAAGAGAAAAGGGACTGCTTCCTCGTCCGGTAATCCAACAATTTCATCTTGGCTTTCTGTTGCTTTATTTAAATTTTATTGTGTGATGCATGCAAATAAGTGTACCCTGGAATTATTCCAAGAAGGAAAGTGCATTGCTGAGCATCCTTGCAAACTTTTGGTATGCTCAGTTGTATTATATTTCTTTGTGAAGTTTGTGTTAAAATGATGAATTTCTCGATTCTGCAAATTTAAGTGATCAACTATAGTTTGTTTACATTGTCCATTGTTTCTTTTGTGCCTTGTATGAAGGTTCGAGCTGGAATAGTTGGATATCCGAATGTTGGCAAATCTTCCTTGATTAATCGCTTACTCAAACGAAGAATGTGTCCAGCAGCACCTAGACCAGGTGTCACAAGAGAGCTGAGGTAGGTTGCTGTTAATAGGAAATAATATGGCATTTGAACCATTCAGTTTCTAACATTTAAAACTATGAACAGGTGGGTTCGATTCGGAAAAGATCTAGAGTTGTTAGATTCACCTGGAATTTTGCCAATGCGAATTAGTGACCAGACAGCTGCGATTAAGCTTGCTATATGCGATGATATTGGAGAAAGGTCATATGATTTTGCTGATGTGGCAGCGATTCTTGTGCAGTTACTGATAAGACATCCAACAGTAGGTCAGTTGTCTCACAAGCAGATGATTAGCTTATTATGTTTTAATTCTAGTGCTTCAAAAAGACTCCTGTCTATTTTTAAAAAGAAGATATTTGCTAGCTAGAATTCCATCATCTAGCGTTCATATATCTTGTATATGGGCTTCAGTTGTTGATGATGACTTGGTGTGAAACAGGTTCTGAAGCATTTCGAAAACGATACAGGATCGATATAGATAGCGACTGTGGTAAAATGTATGCTCTGATCCTCTCTAAATGATATTATAAGTTTGAGGCTAATGTTCTGATAGCATTTTTAACATTGCAGGTTTGTCACAAAGCTCGCTCTGCACTTGTTCAATGGAGATGCCAGCCAAGCTGCTTTCCGCATCTTGTCCGACTTCAGAAAAGGAAAATTTGGCTGGGTAGCTCTGGAGAGGCCTCCAACATGAGCAATGGATATATCAGCACATCAGTGATTTCTGGATGTTAGAGCTGCACTTGTTCATAGTACACCACACTACCATTCCAATGCCCTATGTGGTTTTGTAGCACCAACCTATAGGACAATTTTGCTGGACTTTCACCTGTACGAGGAATGAAAAATCAACTGAGGTTGGGGGTGGCTCCAATCACACAGGACAAGGGAACAACAGCCGGAAATTGCCCTAATGATCTGCACCTCTGCCTGTCTGCCCAGAGCTACAATTTGTACAAGCTTGAGACATACTGGGTTAATTATATCTTTGAAATCTTTACAAAATTAAGTTTGGAAATAGAACATGGTTTCAATTTTGCGCAATTCGATCCCATGCTCCTTTGACATAATCTTCTGCAGTTTAGCTGCTTATCCATGTTCCAAATGTGTCGCTACACAGTTCATCTGACACCTAGAATTATTCCGGACATCTGGTGGTGAATTTTCAGAACATAAAGATCATTTCTGCCTTCTTTATCATCAAAACCTGCATTTTTTTTGTACATGTAGAAGCAACTAAAACAATAGATATCTTTTACAACGACTTATTCCCTTGTGTTTACCACGTGATATCCAACTTTTGACAA
Organism: Raddia distichophylla; assembly: GCA_005191435.1. Taxonomy (NCBI): domain Eukaryota; kingdom Viridiplantae; phylum Streptophyta; class Magnoliopsida; order Poales; family Poaceae; genus Raddia; species Raddia distichophylla. The sequence goes on along the minus strand of SPJY01032216.1, from coordinate 993,042 downwards.
CCCTAACTGAGAAACATGCCTTTCTTTTTGTGAAGAAAAAACAGGTCTTTCATGGTGCCACTAGTTAAAAGAACGACTATCCCAGGGATAGGGGCAAACTCTTCAACTTTTACTTATCCCAGAGACGAATTCCTTTACTTTATAGACGAATCCCAGGGATGGCTAATGTTCTCGCTCCATCTCATGGCTGCGATCGATATGTTAGTTCCCTTTATCTTCATGTTTTGTGTTCTCTACGACTTGCTGTGACAATGGTGTGGTAAGATGGATCAATAAAACTTTAAGACCCGACGATGGGTTATGACTTATGACAAGGTGGAACGAAGCCCAGAGACAAACCGGACAGAACGGGTGAACTTGACCCACCACCCCCGCCCGTTCTCTCTCCAACTCCACCGCTGCTACGCATGAGATCTCATTTTTGTTAATGCGTCGGAAACACGGCGACTTCTCATTCGAACGGATAAGATAAAGAAACAACGGGGCGAGAGGCACGTGGTCACGTGACTCACGGCGACCCGGTCGGCCGGCTCCACGGCTTAGCCGGACCAGGACGGAGCGATATTGCAATTTGCAAGCCACTCGACGTGGCGCCACTGCACGCCGGCCACGCGCGTCCAGGGGACCCACGCCGCGCGGCGACTGGCGCGCCAGGCGAGGCGGCTCCGCCTCGCCGCCGCACGCGCTCGCCGGCGGTTTGGCTCTTTGGCTGAGCTGCCTCGCCGCCGCACGCGCTAGCTCGCCGGCGGTTTGGCTCTTTGGCAGGCAGCACGGTAGCTAGCTAGCTACTAGCAGCTGGGGTTTGTCTCGTGGCGGCGCGGGACGGAGGCTTGGCAGCGCCGGCCGCCGGCTGCAGCCTGCAGGTGTGCAGATAGGCATGGACGGATGCAGAAGATGTTTTCTCCGTGATCCACACCGACTCCCAGGTCCCAGCCGCCCACCGACGACGTGCATCCATGCATGCATGATGTCAGGTACTGATCACCAAAGGTTTCCTTTTCTCATAATTTCCTATATATCAGCCCGTCAGCTAGTGACAACTGACAACCACATGACAGGAGACGAAACTTATCAGTTGGATAACATGGCCTGCTATCGGATTCAGTCCGATGAATTTTCAAAAACATCAGCGTTCTTTAATCTCGCAAAGGTTGCACACAAGAAGTACTCAATTATAGAATTTTTTTAATAAAGTAATAGCTCCGACCTCTAGAAAATTTTGGGGTATAAGACTGTTGTTTCTTTCTTTCTTTTTTTGATGCAACAAAAGTGCAAGTGAGCATGCATGAGTTTACACAGGGTTGCCAAACATATCACTAATTTCTCAATATTATATCTACCTATGCGCTTAGTTCACCCTTTTTTTTAAAAAAAAGAAATCGAAGGCTGCCAAAAAAAAAAAAAAGGTCACATGGAGGAGGCCAAACTCTATAAGCCACTTTAGAAAGTTTTTACTGCTTTAAAAAACTCTCGAAGCGCCAGTTGATTTGTTGATAAAAATCAGAGCTCTGGATGCATGCAGAGCCAGTCAGCCAGAAGCTATCAAGCTAATCAAGCAATTCCTAACCACCGGTGAGATGAACACACGAGATTGGCAAATTGCTCTGCGCAACCAGAAAATCTGCAGCACGATCCCCAATTATGACGTACGGGAGCCCCGTCTCCGTCATCCCCATCTGGCAGGGGGCGTGGGACGTGGGACATTTCGGCCCGAATCGTGAGGTGGCGGTGTGTGTGTCGTGCATGCATGTAGGCGCCTCGATGACGTACGTACGTGATCATGGAACAGTAGCGGATGGATCGATACATGCTTGCGTGTCCACTCCAGCCTTGATCGGATGGTTTGCCGAATTGGAGTCAATGGAGTGTTTGCCTAATGATTTTTGGAGAGTGAACACGCGGTCGAGCTGGACTAGGGCCTGTACAAATTACAATGATGCCTGGCTCTAGGTTTATCGATCTATAGTCAATTTTCTATTCGTTGTTTGATTTGGTTTTGTCCGGTGGAGCCAAAATTTGTTGTTTTTTTTAGATTATTCAATTCAGTGTAACATTTTGTAATATTTTTTGAGACCATAGAGTTTTATTCAAAAATTTGAAAATATTTTTAATATCTTTTTTAGCTTCTACATATCTTTTTGAACGCTCTCAATTGACTCAACTAAACCAACTAAACTGCAAATAAAAAAGGGCCTATAAGACTTGTCTACAAGGTAATTATGCTGTGCACGGGTTGTACTTGCACGCTCTAGCCCCGAAATTCCTCCGCTGCATTGCAGCATATCTCTATGAGTATATGCTTAATTATTGCTAGTTCAGCTATCCTTCCTACGTCACGGTCAGCCTCCATTTTCTTTGATGTATCCAGAACATAATTAATTACTAGGTCTCGGGACAACTTCAGCTACAGTTTTTCTTTGCCAACAACAATGCACAGGTTATTCAAACGGAACGAAATTCTATAGGAGCATGGCTACAAACAATTCCCTTTAAGACCCCATCTAGATTTTCCCTTTCTCAACCTCAAAGCGCATGCCATTATTTGTCTACAAAGTGTAATCCGTTTGAAATTTTGACCATCGTTGAAAGTGGTATGAAAATGCTAAATAAATTATTAAAAAAAATTTTGAGATCTTTGAGAAAAACTCTACAAAGTTATAAAAAAATATTTTTTGAAAATAAAATGAATGGTATATATAAAAATAACAAAAGTTGCAATCCCAACAAAAAACTAAACTAAAACAAGCTATCAAAGAGGCCCTCAATCTCAAAGCGCATGCCATTATTTGTCGACAAAGTGTAATTCGTTTGTTTGTATATGCAGTGTGTAATTCGTATGCTTGTATAAACCTGTGTGTAATCCATTTAATAATTACCTATGAGGTTGCAACTATGATATTCTACTATTTTGCAATTTTAGTGTTGGATGTTAGGGGCCGAACATCCTAACGCAATAGTAACAACTAATGTAGAACTCGTTGTGACGCACGCTGCCTTTTTTTAATACTTTTCGGCCGACTTAATTAATTTTACCACGTACGACAAACATGCTAACTAGCCACAATAGTACAATAAATACTATTTAGCTAGAAATCAAATATGTGAACTCCATATCATTACTATCATGTATCAATTTACTATGTACTAATATCTACACAACAATATCGCTTTTGTAATTATTTTTGTGCTTAAAAAACATTCATGTTATATTAGCTAATCATTTTAATATAGTTTCCGAACCTATTTCTATAAGGGTTTGCATGGTACTATGCGGCCCTTGCCGCCCCCAGGAGCGGCAACCTTCTTGTCGCTCCTATGTGGACGACAAACTACATGCTGCTCTTTGTTTGTGTGTGTGTGTGGCATGGGAGTCCCGCTTGCTACTCTTAGGAAGAGCGGCTTAATTCTATCAGTGATAAAGATATATTTATAATGGTATTTTCATAACCATAATCTTAAAAACGGCCAAAAAAAAAAACCTGTTGCAACCTCTTCCTCACAGATCACAACAGACGGTGGAATCAAGAAAAAAAGGTTTTGCGCTACCTATGGAATGAAAATGTTTACAAATTCATAATCGATGCTTGTTTAGCTGTAACTACGCTATAAACGCCACAGAAGACCATGCATTCATTCGATTTTTAGGATAGGGGACAGCTGAAAGAACAAAATTTTGACTATAAATGTATTATAAAATGCGAAGAAATGTTAGAAGACGGAAAAATCTTTCAGAGAACGTAGTAAATTGTGTTAAGAAGAAGCAATCAAGCAAACGTTTGCAGCCTCAGCCTGCAGGCATGCTATGCTCAGCAGCTCTCTCTCGTCTCTCTCTCTCTCTCTCTCCTACCCTGAAGTTCCCACGGCGTACGTGGTGGGCCCCACCGGCGCCCATCCGACAGCCACCCGCCACGTCACCACCCACGCACCGTCAGCCCCCCGGGCCCTTCCAATCCCGCGTCTGCCGTCACGGACTGGGCCGGGCCCACACAACCACCCGTCCGTCCGTCTTCGCAACCGCGGCTGACGCGCCGCCACGTCACGCCCAGGAGCCCACCACCCATACGCACACGCGAGCCCGCCGCGGTTGCCGCCGAAGCTCGCCGTGTGGGCCCCGCAGACAGACGCCGTCCCGGATGACGTCACCCCTCCCCCGCCCTCTTATATATGCCGCCTCTCTGCCCATCATCACACGACGAACGCCACGAGCACGGAAGGAAGCGAGGGGTAGATCGATGTACCAGGCCATCCCGTACAGCGCGAGCCGGGCGTGGCCGCCGCAGACGGCGGCCGGCCAGTCGGCGGCGGCGGCGGAGGAGGAGGAGGGGAGGCACGGGTTCGCGGCGGCACCGGCGGCGGCGGCGGCGGCGAGGGGCGAGATGGCGGCGGAGGTGAGGAGGGCGGTGGCGGAGAGCCCGGCGCTGGTGGTGGGGAGGCGGGGGTGCTGCCTCAGCCACGTCGTGAAGCGGCTGCTGCAGGGCCTCGGGGTCAACCCCGCCGTGCACGAGGTCGCCGACGAGGCGGAGCTCGCCGGCGCCGTCGACGGCTGCGTCGCGCTGCCGGCGGTGTTCGTCGGGGGGAGGCTCCTCGGGGGCCTCGACCGGCTCATGGCCGTGCACATCTCCGGCGAGCTCGTGCCCATACTCAAGGACGCCGGCGCGCTCTGGCTTTGAAGAGATCGACGAGAGTGTCGGAAGCTTAGCTCTTCGCTTCTCCCTCAGATTGCTAAGCTCGTACGATTACCTGTGCCCTTTTTTCTTCTTAATAATTGTCCTGTTATTAGATAGGCTTCAATTCTTTTAGGTGAAGGATAATTAGGAAATGGTGTATTAATAGGTGTGTCCCTGCTACTACTTGTCTTCTTGTACTTATTTTCCGACCATGTGAATACGATCAAGAGTGAAGAGAAATATTCATGCTAAATATTCTTTCATTTTGCATTCCCATCAGCTTTGGTTTGTGGGTAAGAAATTAAACCTCGTTTCACTTGCACTTGCATTTCTAGCAAAATAGGTACCTATGGTCTCATATCGCCATGTCGAAGAGCGGCTTCGCCACTCTTTGAGGAGGGTGACAAAATACTAACTTTTTTTTTTTTACTGCTAATATATAGCAGCTGGAAATCAATTTTAATTTCCTCCTGCAACTGCAAGACACCGATTTCTGCGTCAATTTTTATGCGTTTCTTTTGTATATTGAGTGTGATTATGGTCGTATGGTCGTTAGCATCGTGCGATGATGGGCGCAAGAAGCGGACGCAAATGTTGAGCCGGCCGGTGAGAGTCACACGAAACGCGCTACGAGAAGCAGGCGTCACACGTCGGCACGTGAGTTGTCGACCCATGTGCTTCGTTCACAGTTCGCATGCATACAGTATTCCGCATCAGTATTCAGTAAGCAGCGGAAGGCAGTCGGAAGCTATCAAAAGAAAAGAAGTTCATCTATGATTGTGATCGGCTCTTTTCGCTGTCTAATTAACTCTAAAAGTTAGATATATATTCGCGTTGTGTAAATAACGCACAAGGTTATGACTTATGATGTGCATTCTTGTGGTGTGAGTTTATGTGCGGCCTTATTCCTCGTCCGTTCTCCCCTCCCTCCTCCGAATCCCTCCCCAACTCCTACCGCTGACACACCCTTCCCCTTCGGTCGGCCCCATCCTTTCTCTCTCTCTCCAAATCCCTGTCGATCCACCTCCTCCGATAGACAACTTTTCCAGCCTCCCTCCTTCCCTCAAGACCATTGTCTTGCTTCTTCCTCTAGAGCTTTCCTTATCTTGCTTCTTCCTACGGCCGCGTCGCCAAACCTGCGCTTTTTCGGGTGTGGAAGCTTTGGGCTCCTTCTAAGTGCAAGTTCTTTCTGTGGACGCTGCTGCAGCGCCGTGTCTTCACGGCTGATGCCCTACTCAGGAGGGGCTTGCAGAATGAGTACTTCTGCCCCCTGTGCAAGCGCAACCTGGAGACGCCAGAGCACCTTTTTCTTCAATGTGCCTTTACCTATCACGTCTGGTCCAGTCTGGCGACGCTTCTCAACGCTCCTGCCCTCAACCCTTCGAGCTGGGCTCATGCTAGCAGCATCGTCTCCTGGTGGACCTTCGACCTCCTCGACGTCAGGCCCTGTTTGAAGGGTGAGCTCTCCATCGTCGCCGCCACGTTATGGCATATCTGGCTGGAGCGCAACAATCGAATCTTCCGGACGGTGGACAGAGGGGTTGCGATCTTCCTCAACCAACTTCTTGATGACCTGCGCCTTTGGGAGGCTGCGGGCGCCCCTTTTGTAATTAGTTAATTTTGTTGTTTTGGCCCACGGAGGGAGGGGCCCTTTTCTCCCCCCATCCTGTACTTCTTTCCCGTTTTGATGAATATATGGCAGCGCTCCTGCCTTCACATCAAAAAAAAAAGCATCGTGCGATGATGGGCACAAGAAGCGGACGCAAATGTTGAGCCGGTGAGAGTCACACGAAACGCGCTACGAGAAGCAGGCCTCACACGTCGGCACGTCGAGTTGTCGACCCATGTCATGTGCTTCGTTCACAGTTCGCATCCATACAGTATTCCGCATCAGTATTCAGTAAGCAGGGGAAGCTATCGAAAGAAAAGAAGTGCGTTGTGTAAATAACGCACAAGGTTATGACATCCTTGTGGTGTGAGTTTATGTGCGTTCTTATTTCTCATCCGTTCTCCCCTCCCTCCTCCGAATCCCTCCCCACCTCCTACCGCTAACACCCTTCCCCTTAGGTCGGCCCCATCCTTTCTCTCTCTCTCTCTCTCCAAATCCCTGTCGATCCACCACCTCCAATAGACAACTTTTCCATCCTCCCTCCTTCCCTCAAGACCATTGTCTTGCTTCTTCCTCTAGAGCTTCCCTTATCTTGCTTCTTCCTACATAGCTTTCCTCTGAGAATATAGGAGGCATTAGAATGCAATCCTACATCACACGAGAGTGCTGTTCCCTTACCCCTTTGCAATCATGGCGTCTTGGACCATATAGGAGATTCACTACACAACTTATCAACAACATATTTATAAGGAATACAACTTAATAATGACATACAAAAGTAGATTTTACTTATATATGCAGCTCGATATACCTTCACGATCATCCAACCTGCGGCAACATCTATGCCCAACCCTATTCACCCTTGAAGTTGTTTTTTTTCCATAAAGACCACTCAAGTATACTTTTGAAATAAGCAATTGAGTCTTTCTTCCTCCTCTCTCCCAGACCGCCGCCACCCACTGACAACAACTGCCTCGGCCTGCTGGTGATCACACTAGCATGACACGTACGGCTTTGCGCAGCGGCACAAGGCCCACTGGCATGGCCACGTGTCAGGCCGATGATGGTCCGATTGCCTAGAAATTGAAAATATTTTTTTTTATATAGAATATTCATATGAAGGGTGAGTTTGCCGCCCTATGTGTGAATCTTGGCGCGGATCAGATGGTCGCGAACGTATATAGAGCTAAATGTACATATAAGAATGATTTTTCATAACATTCAAGAAATATCGCAACTTAGATGTGGCATGCATGGATGTAATTTACCCCTCAAAAGAACTTCCTCTAACACAATTAAGCATATACATGTCTTTAAAAGTGCTCAAGCAAAAACATAAGCACTAGTTAAGCACTCATTTGTCTTTTATACATAAATCATCTCTGATAAATCGACATCATTGTACATAGCTTAATACTAGCATAAGGGTGATCAACATTTCTCTCTCTACAGAGAACTAGCTAGGTCGAGCCTAACTGCTAAAGATGAGAAAAAACTAAAAGAGCACGACATATAACATAGACTTTTGTTTCTTAAATAATATTTTAAACAACCAAACTACAAATACTATGTAAAAAGAGATCGTGTAGCACGAACGCTAAATAGGAATTGATATGGATACGCTAAATATGACGATGGCTATGCCGGTGGCCTGTGGGAGAGCGCATGAGTTGTCATGGACAAAAACCGCACGAAATGCATAGTCTACGGGCGTCCTTTCTTTCTTGCGGTTAATTGCACACCAAACAAATCATGCAGGTACCCTACATTACACTGGCCGGAACGGTACTAACCAACAACCTAGGATCGATCGGCCTGACTCGGAAAAAACAAGTGATAAACGCTTTCAATTTTTCCAGGAATTTTTTTTTCGCAACAAACAAATATGTCAATATGAATGAAGCTACTGCTCCCTCTTACGTACTCCTGGCAGCACTGTATATCTCTGCGTGACACCATCTCACGGGTGCAGCGAAAGAGGTCGAGAAAATAAAATGATATGCATTGCTATCACTTGTCTGATTCGATTATGGAAATCGAAATTTTCTTCTAATTCGATAGTAGCATGATATAGCTGATAAAATGGCTCCGTTGAAAATTTAAAATATCCTCAGGTATTTAGATTAATTTAGGGATTATTTTTATCCATGATTTAGGGAAATTACTTACATTAATATCTTAAAAAATAGAAAATGATTCTTCTGATAAAAAAAAATGATTCCTTCATGAGCTGTCGTAAAAGTTAACACGCCACACTAATCACGATTCCCATAGAGATGGATGAGCTCACGATCTCGAGAAGCACGTGGCGAGGCAGGTAACATGGACAGGAAAAGGACGGTAAATCCAAATCGAAAGGCAGGACTTCTAGAAGACCAGTGCAAGTCTACGACCAATCGGATGTGAAATGCAAGCAGAAAAGACTTTAGGGCTTAACCAGCCTAGACTCAAGTCTCAAGGGTTAATTAACCAGGATGCTGAAACCTGAAAATTACTACATCCAGGTTTCACCTTCAGCTAATTAATTTGTTCCTTGTTGTGTCGACGCAGTGTGTTAACACAGAAACAACTCCTCTACCATATATACCAGTAGTGTCGTTAAGTGGACATTAGATTGATTTTTTTTACCGTGAAAATACATGCATGGCAGCTCTAGAACATGGCTGCGGCACTCTGAAATTTTTTATAGGCAACCTGGTCGACAGGAGCAGACTTGAATACTCGCGGGGACGTCGGAGATGACGCGACGCCTCTCAGAACTCCGATTCACCGAACAACCAACCGAAGAGACGTGGGTGGCTACCAATTAACGGCAGCCGGCATGCCAAGGGCGTCTAAACGCAACACTAAAAAAAATGTAGACGTGATGCGATGACGACCGCAGTGTACTTTGTTTTTACCTTCGTGGCGCGAGCAAGGCCACGGCGCGACGTGAGCTAAAGATCTGGGAGATCACACCCTGACATCAACATGTTTGACAAGTTAGCTAGTGGTTGGATCGCCAAATACTCCCAGTTGATGTCACGCCTTTGCATGTTTGCTCATCAAAACACGTCATGTTTGTGCATAAACCGCTGCCTACGGCATGCATGCATCCAACCAGTCCTAGTGGAAGACTTTGGCTATAATTAGGATTAGTCTTTGTTCCATAAACACTGTCAAAACAATTGATTGAGGAGCCTAAGATGCACTGTTTCTTCTGTACGTTGTTCTTTTAAGCAGTTTCCATGGAATATTGGCGTTCAAAACAATTGATTAAGAAACCTAAGATGCATTGTTTCTTCTATAGGTTGTTTTTTAAAGCAATTTCCCAATTTCCATGGAATATTGGCGTTGAACGCCTCAAAATTGAGTTTGGCTCACTGTCAACTTGCTTTGGAGCATATAAGACGTGGAGGGGAAAAAATCTACGTCCGAGCACTAGTCCAACTAGTATTGCCAATTTAGCCTAGCACGGGGAGAATTGCATGCTTTAGCTGACCTAGCTTAAAGTTTTCCATGTGAATGATTTTGGTATTTGGCATCATGAATTCATGATACCACCACGGTCTTTTTTTTATATAAAATTTTTATGTGCCGATCTATTTAACAGGTGTAATTTTAGGGCGTGGATTGTGAAACTTAGCCATCAAATTACAAGTGCAGATATGGAGTGCATGTGCGTTATGTCTCCCAATGGACAAGATGAGCTTATCTACAATGCTGGAGTTCAAGCATCTTTCCCAGACACGGAGCTGAAGTCATGGGATGTGTGTGCTGTTGTCATGCCGTTGGCCCATGAAAGCAACTAGTTTGGCTGCCGCCCAAACAACCCGTGGAGTGATGCAGGAGCCACATCGTGTACAACCTCCAATATCTGGATTTTGACATGGACAGGGTGTCAAGATGATCTCACGTGTACAAACCCTGAATATGAGGAAAAACAACTGAATGATTATGAGGCAAACGGGCAGCATATCCTGCACAGAAATGATGAGGACAAATCAAATGAATAAAACCTCCATACATATTAACAGATGGCAGTGTGCCTTTCCTTTCCAAAAAAAAAGGGTAAAGGCCCTGCAACAAGCTTCCAGAATTTTTATCTTCATTTTCCCGGAACAGAAGAAACACACCTTCTTCTACAAAATCTGTCAAATTTATTTCCAAGGAATAGAATCGACACTCATCCCATAAATATTTGGCAGTGTAGTGTGCTTGATCATTGGCAGGTTTGCGCTTCGCAGAATAATACAGAGAAAACATCTGAACCAGGCAACAGTGCTAAGAGGCGGCAAGTGCTAGCTGCCCATGTTAACAATTGAGTGATTTGAATCCAATTTGAGCCGTCCAAACTCAAGATAGTAGGTTTGCATGTAGCATGAAAAATACAGATCAATAATCAAACCGAGCACACTTTGTGGCGCTTGTTTCTCCAAGACCAAGTATAAAGGTTGGAAACTACATATGTAACAAGTCATAAGATGCAAGTAAATATGACAAATCAAAATAAGACTAAACTGCTAAAGTTAGCTTTGTTTTGGTAAAAGATCAATCAAGGATTATACATACTACAAAAATATAACTACGTTCAGCTCATTAAGGTACAGATCCACAGCTTGATATTTCACAGCAATCAACATCCTGGACTCCTGATCAATACAACAACAGTGTGATATAATGGCAAGGGCTTGACCGCAAACTCAAACATGCTGAAGGGTGAAGATTTTAGATTTTGTCCTAACCACTTTACCATCTTTTGTGGTCAGTTAACAATGTTAATGATGTTAAAAATCGTTGTCCAGTGGATCTCTGCACTAGATTCTATGGGAGCTTCAAAAGAACATCTTCTTAAAAGGTGTAAGACTCAAATGACAAAACACGAAAAGATATCTTTCATTGCAGGAAGGATCCCTGAAACCAACCATAATTCTTCACCATTGTTTCTTTCATTTCTATAAGGAATCAAACCATGAATCAAAGTCATCTACATTTGAGGGACCAGAATGTGGAGGGACACTGACATTTGAAATGCTGTCCTCTGCATGTGCAGATATAGTTTGTTTATGGTCATTCAAGCATGATGAATCATCTGTAGGTACATCTTCCACCAAATCATTAATGGATGTTACTTCAATCTGCTTAGCATATCTGAAGTCAACGTTGTGATCAGAACTAGAAGTTGGTTGAGAAGTTAAGTTTGATGCAGTAGAACCTTCATTCTGGACAGACAGGGAAGTTTCTGAAAGCAAGTCGTCCAGAGCATCATCAAGAGTAGGAAGAGTCAGAGATTTGGAAGAAGTGCTGGATGCAATTTTCTCGTTTGGCTTGCTGATCCCAGAACTTTGCACAGTCGAAATATTTCCAAAAGATTCAGCGAAGTTGGAGCTAGGACGGTGAATTCCATCAAGTGAATTAAGAAGCACGTCAAGTTCTTCTTCTGCAGCAGCCACCTCAAACTTTGATCCTTCACTATGGCCTGCACCTGGAACGACACTCATGGTTCTTGTATAGCTCTTGTCTTCTTCAGATTCTGAATGCACAAGCCAAGTACTAATTTTGGGCAATGCAGTAGTTTTTTCTTCAGAACCTGGCAACTGATGATCTGTTTTCATTTGATCATCAGAATGGATGTTGCTGCTGTATCCATGACTAATCAAATCATGCTTGGCATCTATGTCCTTGAAGTTGTATTGGTCTGGACTGTGTTTAGCCTCACTTTCCATAGATGTCTCACATTGAATCGGTATATCGTTATCTTCAGATAGATCAGCCTAGCAAAAATTAGATGAACGAGGAATACCAAGTCAAGCTAACTGGATATGCAAGTGGCTCAAACATAAACAGTGCATTTAAAAGAAACTTTATCTTTATGCCAATATTTACAAAGCAGGCATAAAAAAATTTGCAATCAAAACCTTCATAGACTAAGGAATCCGAGGGAGGGGGAAACGTTAATTTTACTAGATGAATACAAAACTCGCTAGAAGCAGCTTTAGCTTTGCCTTTATACACCAAGTTTAATGTAACTGGTCAAATAATGCAATAAAATTCAAACGATCAATCAAATTCATCCCTATCTAATCCTGTATGGATGGCTACTGTGCTCCAATAAAAAAAATGCCATTCCACCCAAGGAAAATACATGGCTCCTAAATTCTGGACTAAGATAAGCATTGTTGCTTTAAATAATGGAAGAGTATGTAATGCATGAGCTTCCAATAATGACAAGTGGTGCAGCAAGCAGCGGAAACAGTGGCAACAGTAGAATCTATAGCTGTGTCAAAAGTGAGGTATCAGATTTCTGTCCTTGTTGCGGAAATTGACTGATGGATGGCAGAAATTATTGCAGGGCAAGGGAGATGGATATTAGCATTACTAGCAGCAAACAAGTACCAAATAGGACATAATAGGATTGCATTGTGTGCATTTGTGCAAAAGCCTAGGCAGTGGCAACTATAATCATGGTTGAGGCTTTAGAGCATGGTGACAGATATTTAGTATAGTTGCTACAGTGACATTAAATTAGCAACACAAACAGGCCCATGTTTGGTCGTGTTTGTAAAGGGATAAGGTCATTTGGAAATGAGATAGGTAGCTCAGGAGTAAACACTGTTACACGAATTTTCCGGTGAAAGTGCAATTATTGATGTGGTATAGCTAAAAGGCAACTTACTAGCCTTAATTTTTGAAACTAGGAAACTAAACATGACATTCATGAAGAAGAACATACTGTATCCTCAGGTAGTAGATGTTCTTCTATGAAAAGTCTCCGAGACAGTTTGAGCTTCGAAAGCTGGATGGCCAACGCATGCAGATCCATGGAGAGAAAAGGCACCTGAAAGTTGAAGAGGAAAAATATTCTATCACAAATAAGTAAGATTTTGACAGCAGTGAAGAAAGAAGACACAAAATTCCAGAAGAGTTTTAAGAGCTAAACGAGCAATAGTCCAAAATGTACATATTACATAAATATGGCAATATGTCATTACTCACTACATTGTTGTCACATAAACAGATATACTAAAATGTTCATCATGGCATAACCACAAAAACAAACATTGCCATAGTTCTTAATTCTCAGTTCTCAATTCTCACACGGTGTGGAAGTCACAAAAGACACATAGTTCATGACACATTAAAGGAAGGTAGCAACAGGGAAGTAGAAGGCAAGCATATTAATATATTATAGCAATGAGCCAATGAGTGAAAACTGAAAACCACAGCAATTTATTATTTCTTCTGTAAATTAGTAAATCGCTAAATCTAGAACCAAGTAAAAATGTGCTTACTCTGCTCACCGGTCACCAATATAAATCTTAATAACCCCTTGTTAGCTAGGATCGTTGGTCTGCACGAATGGCTCATGGATTGAATGGTATCGAAGCTTCAAATGCATTATGGAGTGAAAATACTATATCTAATTAATCCATTATTTATCTCAGATTCTCAACACATTGGGGCCTTCAAAGGAATGACTAATACTAATTACTAAATAATTACACTAAGAACTACTGTAAGAACTAACAACACAAGCACGTATCCTTGTGCTGCTTCCTAGTTTGAATTTTTTACAGTACAGAGAAAAGAACAACACGTATCCGATTTAGAAATCAGAGAGAGATAGAGAGAAGCGGGGACTCACTCCAGAGTCCAGTTGCCGGCGCACAGGGGGAGGCGGCAGAGCGGACCTCCGTCGGCCGTCGGTGTGTAGGGGAAGGCAATCGAGAGAGGGGCTGCAAAGATTGATAGGCTAACCTTGAGGCTTGAGCGCCGCCGGCAGCCGGAGATCCACACCGGCGGCCGGAGGTCAGCGCCGCCGTCAGTCGGAGATCCACGCCGGCGGTCGGAGGTCGCAGTCGGCTCTCCTGCTTCAAACCCTAGAACTGGGTGGAGCAGGTGCTGGTTGGGCTGTCAGTTGGGTGGGTGGGGTGTTATTTGGGCTGGCAGGCATGCTTAGTCGGACCGACTAATCGGTCAAAACTGATTTTGACCCGATTATATAGTTGCAGCGCGCCAAAGAATGATGAGATTAGAAGTGGAATTCGAAGCTGGCGGAGCCACACTTACCAAATGGCGACTCCTGTGAGGTAAGCCACGGCGCGCCGTCGCCGGCGCCGAGTCCCCGCGCCTCCCGGGGCTGGGCTCGCGCCTGATCGAGCAGGAAAGCGAAGTCGGAGCCCTTGCTGCGAGGCGGCACATCGCCTGCCCATTCAGCGGCGGGCACGGGGTCGTCAGCCTCGGCCTCGGCGTCGTAGCGGTCCCAGTTGGAGGGGAGGTTGCGGCTGCGGGGTGCGGCGGTGGAGGAGGCGGCCGCGGCCGCGCGCTTCTGCCTGTGGGCAGCGGCGGCGGCGGGAGTCTGGTGGGCGCGGCGGCCGTGCACCGTGTGCGAGCGCTTCGACTTCGCCGCCGCCTTGGGATCCATTGGGGGCAGTGGAGAAGGAAAATGGGCAAGACGGAGAGGGTTTTTGAATTTACAGTTCTATCCTACCTGGTCGCACTTATTACAGGTACCTCCCTGGAATAATACTATATTATTAGTACTAATATTCAGAGAAAAATGCGTTGCTCTTCTCTTCTCCTTGTATTTGTAGGGGGTGCATTTGCAATTATAATTTTTACTACGGTTTTCTCCAAACCTCGCTTTTGTCATCATCTCCCCAAGTGACTCCCCCACCTTCTTCCGTGCTGATCGGAGATGCGGTTCACGGCGTCTCCGGTGGTGGAGCTCCCCGTGGGCGGCGCCGTGCTGACCTTCGAGCAGGACAACGACTCCTTCGAGGTGGGCACATCCGTGTGGCCCTCCTCGCTCGTCCTCGTCAAGTTCGCCGAGCGCTGCCTACGCGACCCCGCTCTCCCCTTCGCCGACGCCCTCCGCTTCGCGGGCACCCGCGCCGTCGAGCTCGGCTCCGGCTGCGGCCCGGCCGGCCTCGGCCTTTCCCGCCTCGGCCTCGCCGACCTCGTCCTCACTGACGTCGCCGCGGTCCTCCCCGCCCTCCGCCGCAACCTGCGCCGCAACCGCCGACACCTCCCCCGCGCGCCCCACCTCGCCCAGCTCCACTGGAATTGCCCCGCGCACCTCGCCGCGCTCGCCTCCCCGCGCCGCTTCGACCTCCTCGTCGCGGCCGACGTCGTCTACGTCCCGGAGTCCGTGCCGCACCTCGTCGCGGCGATGGACTCACTCGCCGACGCCGAGCGCGGCGTGGTGCTGCTCGGTTACCAGATTCGGTCGCCCGAGGCGCACCAGGCGTTCTGGGACGCCGTTCCTGCGGCATTCCCGGTGATCGAGAAGGTGGCACGGGAGCATCTCGATCCGGAATACGCCTACGAGGAATCTGATGTGTATATACTCCGCAGGAGGCCGCGGCAATGAGATGATAAGTGAGCTGTCAGCCTATCACTAACCATTTGCCCGCCATTTCCATAGCTTTTTTCAAGAACTGTTTGTTCAGCTCCTAAGCTGGTGACATGAGCTTTTAGTCGTGGTGAGGATATCTAGTGTAAACTGATTACCTTTCGGCTTGATGAGTGGATGCAGTGTGTGGGATGGTCGGCATTGCTCGAATTTTACTGCGTTGATGAGAAAGTTGTGGAAATGTCCTTGTCTATGTATTGTCATTGTATGGAGGCTTCAAGGGCTGATTTAGTTGCAAATTCTTACTCTAGGAGTCTTGCTGATAGGTTTGATGTGAGAAAATAGCATGTTATGTGGTTTTTTGGATGTTCTGTTGTACACGGTGAGTTTTTCATGTTTATGATCACTTCTGTGGGATGCATTGTTTGATTGATTATAAAGAATTAACTCGTGAGCTTATTTAGTTATATTCGCTTGGCATCTTAATGCTCAGCCTTGTGGTAAAATTGAACCTTCTATATGAGTAATATATTTATATGCTGGGGTTTTATTCTTTTATTCTGGTTTCTATTTGAACTGGTGAAAAACATCAAATGGTTCTCTTTGTAATTAGGATAAAAGTTAAGAAAAGGATAAAGGTTAAGAAAGTGTGACTTCAAAATCAAGCCTTGTCAATCTTCATGCCTCAAGTATGGAATCCATCTAGTTGAAACTGAATATGGTGAGAGGATTGTGTGTTATTGTAGTTTTCAAGCAAATCTGTTGCTACTGTGGTTTTCGAAGTATTGGTACATGATAATGGTCGAACTTGTTGTTTACTTGTAATCTGGTAAGAATGGTTAACCATGACAATACTTTTGGGAAGCAACAATACTTATAGCAGATTTCATGCTCACGTTTCTGTCCATATATCTTTATAACTTCAAACAATGTACAGTGTGTTCTTGTATGTGGCTAATTTGCCAGTTTTACTGTGAAGTATATATCAGTGGAGCACTGAATTTGTGGTGGTTGTCCGGTTCTCTACCAGTATTCATTGATGTATGATTGAAAACTGAAGCAAATTGTACACTGAATGATCTTGCACATATGCATAGTTCCAACCTGTAGTACATGTGTTAACTTGAGAGGGAGTTGCAGCATACATCATCTAGCGTTGAAGCATTTTGGTTCTTGCTCTAACTGGCTCAACCTTAAGGCAGATGTTGAATGGTGTCTTATGGGTATGGAGGGGCTGAAATTTTGTTTCTATTTGCTGAGCAATGGTTATATCCATGCTTGATCTAGTCCCAAATAGGAAATTTGACATGTTTGTGGTAATAGTGTGATTGTGTGATCCACAGTTCACTGATACTAGCTGTAGTGTTTTGTGCATACCATTTATATGTTTTTTGGCTACTGTATCTGAGTAGTGATTGGGTATTGCTTTATTTGTTGCCTGTCCCCAGGGGAAGCTTGCAATTTTGTTTGCATTCTGAAGTTCGTGTAACCCTGGTTATTTTTCTTGAACATAAACTATTTTTCATAAGAGGGTTCATGTGATTCTTGATCAGCTGCCAGTCTTTTCTTCTGTATTTCTTGTTTCTGTTCCCTTTGGCCATTGTGTCGCGTTATGCCTTGCCAGATATTGAAAGAGCAGCAGCTTTGGAGTTGTTTTATTGCTTGCATGGTTCAGCACTCGTTTGAGCTACGAGGCATGCAGCCTGGTGGTCCACTGGTTGAGCTCATGAGCCTGTGTGATGGAAGCAAACTAGAGGCATGCCATTAAGCACATATAATTTCCGAATAATTTCGATGATTGTATTTTGGAGTTTCGTTGTTGCATTTTTGCTATGCAAGAGCTTTCTTTGCAATTAGATTTTCATTCTTCCTTGAGTTTGCTTTTCCCGCACTGATTCATTTGCTTAAATCTTTTGACAATTTTCGGAGGCTGGTGCTTCCTCTTCTGGTCATGTGGAGGATGAGAAAGCTGATAAGGGGGTCCCCTGTCGTGAGTCCTATTATGTGGTCAGGTATCATACCAGATGTAAAATTTGACGGTTCTGGATCACATCCTGATCTTCCCTGGGTTTCTACCCCTGGGGATGGACCAGATGGCAGAACTATATATCTGACGTGTAACATACAAGTTTGGCAGAAACGAAGTGAAGATTGTGTATGTGTTTGCCATGAAACCCACATGACACCAGAGGTGTTTGTGCGGCACGCAAGTCTAAATTCATCATCACCGGCATTTTATGTCGGGAACCAAGCAGCCTCAGCCCAAAATTAATTTGGCGATTTGCGTACTAGTTTCAGAGAATGTTTTACATACCCTCCATTCTGTGATAATATTGATATGATGAGATCTATCTTGTATGTTCTAGACGCGTGATCTTGTATTCTTGATCTCTGTTGTTGAGGGCAAAGTTGTTGTATTCCCATTTCCTTGTGCGTCCCCAAGGAAGATCAAACAAGTCTAGAGCTCCCAACACCCTGACTAGCCGCATAGACTAACGGAGATTGTGTGCCTTGTAGATTGTGTTCTCTTGAACTAATATCTGCATTTCTGAGGCTAGCCTGTTGCATTTTCATGCCTGTATTTGTGCTTGCATCATGATCCAAGGACTCTGTCAAACGCCTTGCATCGGCTTTGACGCATCGTCAGCATCGCTGGCCAAGGCCTCTGAGAGCCGTTTTCCCATGGGACCTCCAGTAATATCCATACGCCCATGGTCGCTCGAAGGATGCCAGTTTTTACCTGAAGATTGCGTAGCTCTTATATATCGATTACCGTGAGCACGCTTTTTATGAAAGATAAAAGTTGTACATAGGGACGGAGCCAGGATTTCATCATAGGGACGTCGACATATAATAAACTAATTTACAGTATAATCGTATCATTATATTGAAAGCGAGCTATTTTTAGAAAATGTTTCGTCGCCACGATCGCATCATTATGATGGTCTGAAGCGAGCTATGATCGTATCATCATAGGGAGGTCGCCGCCGTGCCAAAGATTCACCACAGAGAAGGGAAGAGGAAGGAGGCCCCAGATCTTGAAGATCCTCACTGCCGACGGTCAGATTCCTCGCCGACGGCGCCCGGATTCGCCGCTGAAGCTAGGGTTCGCCGACGCCCAGTGAGAAACGACACCTCTGGTAAGGTCTAGGGTTTGGGTCGGTGTGGGGGTGCGGCCGCGCGGGTCTATTAACTGTTTATCTTCTACTGCGCTCGCCTTAGACCATCTCGACGATTCAGACGTCATACGGACGCCACAGCAACGCCATGGACACCTCAAGGACGCCACAGCCGCCTATGGCAAGGCATACCTTGAGGCGTCTCCTCTAGAACGCCATAACGCCTAAGCATCCATGAAGCGTCACTTCAAGGACGCCTTAACAACCATGGCGACAGCGGTGATGGAAGCTGCGACTGTGGTGGCGGCGGCGATGGGAGCTAAGCGAGTGGCGGTGGCGTGGCGTTTGCTGAGGCGGCGGCAACGACGCGACGTTTTCTGTGGAGGCCCGCTTGTCCGCCTCACCGCCGCCCATGGCGTGACCGCCAGAGGTGTAGGAGATGGCAGTGGATCAGGGCAAAAGGGGAAAAAGGTGGGGAAAAAAGCTAAAATTGTCATTTGGGGACTAAATTTGTTGCCTACATGTCATTTTTTAAAACAGAGACGAATTGAGTATCATTTTGTTTTATGGCAAACAATTCAGTGTTAGAGCAATTTCCCCAGCAAACAGGGGAGGAAGAGTTGTATCTTCTTCCTCATGAAGCACATTTGAGGACTTAGATTTTCTATCAAGGCTTCTCTTCTTTCTTACGTTGGAAGAAGCAAGATCAACTTCTAGAAGACTTTCAACCATGCTAGTTGAGACTAATTGGGAATTGCAATGCATATTTTTAGAACCTAATAGAATATCGAAGAGTGCCATGAAACACTCTGAAATTGAAAGGATCGCTATGCCGCCTAGAGGGGGGTGAATAGGCGAATAAAACGAAATTGCGGAATTAATACACTTGAACAGTAACCAGTCGGTCGGATGTTCCGATGCAGCGTCGGATGTTCCGACGTGGTACAGTACACCCTCCGTCGGATGTTCTGATCCTGGGTCGGATGTTCCGATGGCCGTCGGATGTTCCGATCCGGGGTGTTCTGGAATTGATCGAAAACCTGTAGAAAAACTGATTTCTCGCAAAACCAAGGTTAGATCTATTCAAGAATACTCAGAACAAGCCAATACCAATAGTTTAAACACCAGATCAAGACCAAGAAAAAAACACAGCGATTTTTGTTTACCGATGTTCGGATCTTTGAAGGGAGATCCTACTCACCGTTAGGGAAGGCACAAAGCCCGGATCACCAAGACCCTAATCCCCCTTACCAGCGAAGCACAAAGCACTCACCGGCGATCACTAGTTGAATCCTTTTCCTTGCGGAGGTAGATTCGCACCTTCACAAACTCCGGAGGCACGCCACACAAAGATCGGCGACTCACCGGCGACACCTAGCCGTCTAGGAGCCCTTCAAGCCTCCAAGAGTAACAAATGCGATGAAGAAATTAGAATCGCTAAGTGCTCAAGAATAGGAACTCTAATTCACGGAGCACTTGGGTTGCCTTGATCTCTCTAGATCTAGATCTCACAAGATGAACAAGAGAGAGAAAGGCTAGGTTTTTGAGAGAGATGATGAACAGTACGAATTAGGCTCAAATCAGGTTGTAAACAGTGTCAGCAGCCTTTGGAAGGTATTAGAGACGGCTTTAAATAGGGAATCCCGAAAACTAGCCGTTGTGCAGTTAATCCCGCATCGGATGTTCTGATCCCCCGTCGGATGTTCCGACCTGCGTCGGATGTTCCGATGGAAGTTCCGATGGACCCTTTACTGGATAGCTCTGAAAACTGGCAGGCTGGCTCACCATCGGATGTTCCGACCCACGTCGGATGTTCTGATGGCATAGGTTCTGTATAGGGTGTATTTTGAGTGGAAAACTCACACGAACTTCGAGATACCTATTTTGAGCACTTAGGAACCTTTATAAGCTTCTCCATTTCATCCCTCTTTATAGTACGGCATCCCTAGGACTCAATAAATAAAGATTTACAAATAAATACTAGTTTTGATGCCTTCTTGCAATATATCCACTTTTGAGGGGTACACCATCACATTTAAACATCTACCTCATGTAATTAACCTGTATAGCATCTGTGCACAATTCTCCAATAGAAATATTAGCTCTATAATTGTTACTCATTAATCACCAAAATCACTTAAGCGCCTAGATGCACTTTCAGAAATTTCTAGAGTATTAAATAGTAGTCATTAAAGTAGATATGAAAAACTTTAGAAACATGTAGAACCTTGCTATATAATTAAGAAATTCTAGAAAATAGATTGTAGAAGAGTGTAGAAGAAATAGAGCCATGATCTTGTCTATAAATATAATTGCTCTCCTATTGCCATGCCATACCATCCAAGGAACATGTTAGGTGAGGGTAAGATAGAGGGACATTGAGAGTGAGAATGAATGAATGCTAAGTTAGCTACTCTTATAATCTTACGGTATAATTAATAAATGTTTCTTTTATAAGTACCTTTTTAGTTTTTACTCTTCCATAAATTCATTTGAATTTATCATTAATGTAGTTTCTTCTGTTTGTCTCGCTTTGGTCTATTCATAGCATATATTTTCTATTAATGTTTATTCCATTTTTTATAATTTATATTTAACAAATTACCTTGTAAAAAAGAGTTTGAAAAGGTTTTTTAATCAATTAAAATATATATACAATTGGTCATATAATCGTGTTTATATAATTTTTTGTATATATTAGTTTGTTTACCTTGGGTATAAGAAGATTAACCAAACTAACGCAATTTTTTTAATAAAGGGGTTATTCATGTAATTACTAATGTCTATCGGTCTATTGAATTCCAATATTCGAGCTTGTGGTGTTCGAGGATGATTGTGGTCGTTCTATTTACCATTGAATTGAAATGTCGCTGGGTCAGCAGATGATGTTTTATGAGCAGAGAATCTTGTAGATGTTATGATGCTGTTGATCAGTGTATAAGAGTGTCATTTTAACTCTAAATTGCTAGTTCTTAGCATCAAACTATAGGTTTATAGGTATATATACTAATAAGATAGCTATAGACAAAAAAGGATTGTCCGAAAGGCATCGGTGTCGCATGACACCAGCCCTTATATTATAGATCCGCCCTTGCATATGCTCGTTGTCTTCCTCCATCGATTGCTACGATGGTGTCGTTCTACTACCTGATTTGCGACGGCGTACACCTCATCCGTGTCATGTCGGGCATGGCCGTCACTCGCATGTTCGGCGTCTACAACAGAAGATGGTTGTTCATCTCCAGTGGGCTAGTTGGGGGACGTCACGGCATCATCAACCTACATAGCAGCAAGTACATATGTATTCCAAACGGTGTCTCTGATCCCTCTAGTGAGAGCGTGGCGATTCTGGCAGCTGCTCTCAGTTGCTCACCGGTCATTCGTTCGTGCATCGGCGTGGCGATCATATCCCACATGAACCACAAACGCATGATGATGTTCTGGCAAATATGGTGAAATCACTCAAATAACACTGAATTGGCTACCACAGAACAAAATGACGCTCAATTTGTCTTTGTTTTCTAAAATGACACCGAGGCAACAAATTTTGTTCACAAATGACATTTTGGCATTTTTCATCTTTTTCTGGTTGAAAATTGAGTGAGCTTCCGAATTTATCTCCATTACGGTGGCAACAGCGATGGGAGCAATGGCGGTGGAGACGACAACGAAACGGGTGGCGGCAGCCATGGTTGTTACGGCGCTTAAGGCGCATGACGGTCGCCGAACCATTTTACCTTTTAAACGCTTAAGGCCCGTGGTGAGGCGACATCATAGACAGACAAGTATGGCGAGTAAAACCAAATAAAATGCAACATAACAAGATAGTTTTCACAACCATGAGTGATCGCATAGCTCACAAAATAACATAGTTTTGTACCACCATAGTAACATAAGAACTAAGAAGTCATACATTAATATGTAACAAACAACTTTCAACTCTCCAACCCTCTTATCTAGATAAAATCATCGGTCAAGTCATTGGCTTCATCATTAGTTGAATCTTCTCCTCCATCATCTACATCATTAGTTGGATCTTCACCATAGTCATCAACATCCTCATCATCTTGTACTATCTCATTCTCATCTTTATCTACATTGTCTGAGTCGGAATAGTGCTCTTCTATGTATTCGTCCTCTACTTCCACCATCCTTTTATTACCCTTGCCCTTTGAGTAGTAGAGAGTAGGCTCACCATTAGCTTTACCATGAGCTTTTCTAGGACAATTCCGACCTTAAAGATTGAGGGATGCACCCATAGCCTCATCAACATGATCCCAAGTAAGGACATCATGGCCTTACACTTTATTGGACGATACATTTACCCATCCATTGTCCCAATCGAACTCTTCCAAAACAAGTGGTGTCGTCATTGTTGCCTGCAGTCATTGCCTACCAGTTTAGTCACTTACTGCATCAAGGAGAGACAAGGAGAGATTCAACATAAGCTCACTAGAGATAGTCGGAGGGAACTGAGGGAATGTGAGGGAGAGAGTTTGAAAGAGGATCCTAAGGCCTAGAGGGGGGGTGAATAGGCAATTTTAATTTCTTTTTAGATTATTCTCAATTAAGCATCATATTAAGAATGACCCAATCCTAGTTGCAATCATCAAATAAGCGGAAGCGATAAACAATTGCAAGGCAACTAAGACATGGCATTCAATTTAACACAAGCGATGCAAGGAAAGTAAGTACGGGAATAAAATGAGAGAGTAACACGGTATTTGTTTGACCGAAATTCGGAGCCGCAACTCCTACTCTCCGTTGAGGCTACCCCTTGCGCACAAGGACCGGCTCGCTCTCGAGCCTAACGCCTCACTTACTCCCGGTAGTCGTTCCGCCACTCCGGTGAGGTGGAGTCCGTCACCCGTACACCGACTCGAGAGTAGCCACACGCCAAGGCCTACTCCCAAGCCCTCGCCTCCACGAAGGATGTCGTCTTCAAAAGTAACAAGCCCGAAACGCCCCGATCATGCCGGATCGAAGGACTTCCATGAAGCTCGGTATTGGGGTTGTATGATTTGTGGCTTTGGATGATTTGTGGGTGGAGGAATGGCTCTAGAACACCTAATTGATGAGCTATGAATGTGGTAGGTGAAATGGAGCAGCAAACCTCAAAATAGCCAGCCACTAGATAGGTATTTATAGCCCCTAGAGCAAAACTAGCCGTTGCCCTCCGGAAGGGGACAAAAAGACTAGCCGTTAGCCTCTACCGGACGCCGTCCGACGGGCACCGGACGCCGTCCGACAGAGGCGACTGCTCACAAAAAATGGGTTTATCGGACGCCGTCCGGTCCCCACCGGACGCCGTCCGGCAGTGCGGTGTGCACTGGATTGCGGCTAACCGGACGCTACCCAGCTGCGCCCAGACGCCGTCCGACGGGAGAAACTCAGAATTTTGACCTTTATCGGACGCCGTCCGGTAACAGCCGGACGTCGTCCGACAGTGCGTACTGTGCACTAGTTTTGCTGGTCGGACGCTGTCCGGCTGCGCCCAGACGCCGTCCGACAGAGGGGATTTTCGTGAGAAAAGGCTTGAGTGTGTGTGTGGGAGAGTTCAGGGTATTTCTTTTCTCTCTAGATGTCTCACAAAAGAATATTTGGGTATTTTTAGAGGTAGTGGACTACGGAAACCGAGTTTTCGAGAATTCGCAAAGATCCGGCAAGATCCGAGATATTCAAACCTTTTGAAATCCGACGAAAAACAGAAAATAAAACCTAACTACTCCTAATTTATACATGACCTCTTCTCACGCCCGGTCACGCACTTGAAACCTCGGAGCAGCTCACAAATTTGTCGTCGTTTCGAATTAGGGTTTGCAAAAACGCCGAGTCTTCGCTAGGGTTCCGAGAAATCCAAAAACCCCTAGCACTTAATATTAAATAATTTAGACATCAATGCCACTAATAAAAATTAGGGCTCAACGATGCTCACAGAGTTAGAGAAAGAGAGAGGGTCAGGGGAGGAATGAGGAGAAGCACGCTCACCATAGAGGGGGGAGAATTAGAGAGAGAGAGAGAGAGAGAGAGGGGGGGGGGAAGGGGTCTCAACGCAGAGGGGGCAACGCCGTGCCGAGCAGCCACGCAGGAGCTAGGTCGCCGTCGTGCCAAAGATTCACCACAGAGATGAGAATAGGAAGGTGTGGGGACCCCGGGAGATCCCCAAAAATACAACTGTCCAAGATTTCAGTTGCATTTGGAAATAGCACAAATAGCCAAACTTTATTGCATATCTAGAGTTATTTTACAATATTGCTTACAAATTTTAATACACCTCCAAAATTTACACTTCAAGACCACAGGTATGGCTCGAGTGTAGGATAAACTAAAATTCTACACCAAACTCTTTCAGGTCTTCAAATAAAAAATCTTTTGCTGAAAAGAAAGGACCTACCCAAAAGAAGGGTAGCCCGAAAAAGAACGGGTAAGCACTTACGTCTTAATAGGTTTTCATATGCATACCTATTAACTATATGCAAGGTTTTAACAGAAATTTGATAGGGAGATTTAATATTAGACTTAATGCATATTTTTGAAATAGTTTTTAGTAAAATCCTATATTTTGCCAATTATTTTCTAAAACATTTTTAAAAGAGATTTTTGATAAAAACCAGATTTTCAAAACTGACTCTAGACCAGACCAACAACAACCTTACAACCTCACATCTAGCCTGATTTATGTCAATATTTAGAATAGACATCACCCTTGCGATACAACCTCATATCCTAGAAGTATGGTCCATCGATGATTTGTTTTTAACGACTCTACAGAATCTGCCCAGCTTTACCCATAAAATGATCAGTAATATGGTTTGGACGAAAATTTGTATCTTTTCTATCATGACATAATTCAGTTAAAAGCAATGAACAAACCAACCACTGGCCCCCAAACAAGTGTCCTCTAGACCGCTTCTAGAGCGACCCACCATGCGTCTCACATTCTCACCGTTTGTTCATGCTAAACTTCCTTCAACACCAACAACACTCCAATCTTAACTCTTCAACAACTCAACCCTTAACCTTTTACCAACTGAACCAAAGATTAGATCAAAATGCAACAATCAAGATCCTATATGCATATATGAGACCTTGCCATTATGGCTAGATTAAAATCTTAGGGTTTTCCTATAGTCTAATAGGGAAGCTAAATTTAAATGGGATTATGCTATATGCAAACATAAATATTTTTAAATCAATTGGACAAAAAATAATTAACTAGAAAATAAATGCAAAATACAACATTAGAGAACAGGAAACCTGCCTGGTTCGGCTGGATCTTCAATATCTACACTATTGCCCTGATAATCCTGCTCAGCTGATCCGGGGGCAATGAATTCGTTTTCTACACGTTGAAAAAAGGGAAAAGAAAGAATTTAATAAAAAGAAAATGGAAAATGCAAGGAGCATGAATGCATGAAATCATTTTTAAAAAAGGATATTTTAGGAAAAAGGTTAGGGTTGACTAGGATGGTGATGGTTTGTATGATTTAGGAAATCTCCGGAAAATTTTATAAAAAGAAAGGTTGATGGTGATTTTTGGCATTATCTTGGATTGAATAAAGTGGAGGGTTGACTTCGACATTATTTTGGTAAACCTCCGGATAGCAGGAATTTATGAACGTGTACGTGGGAAAAGTGTGGATCAACAAATTTCCAGAGATCGGGGTCGACGACAACAGAGTTATCGGAGTTCCGAGATGGAAATTGTTGAAGATAAAAGATTAAATCTTTGAAAATATAATTTTAAATGAAATATTAGGATGAAATATTTTTATTTCGAATTTTGGAATTTTAGGAAAACAAAAAGAATTTTTTAAAGTATTTTCCTAAATAAAGAGAGAGAAAACATTTTATTTTTGAAATTTAAAACTAAGAAAGGGGTATTTTATATTTTTATAAAATACTAGATTGAATTCGAGATTTTTGAAAATTTTGGCAGAATTTTTGGAGGATGTTTGATATTTTGGGCAAAATAGAAAGCTTATCTGGATTTTAAAATAAAAAGGGAAAAGATTAACTGGGTTGGAGCTGGGCTGAGCTGGGCCGAAACTGTGCTGGACCAAGAGGGAGGCGGAGCTGCGTAGGCACTGACGGGTGGGGCCCGCATGGCAGTGGGAGGGAGAGGGAAAAGGGGGGAGCGTCGGGGAGGGCTCACCGGCGGCGAATGGCCGGAGACAATGAAGCGGCTCTCGGGATTTGCAATTAGCGATGAGGGGGAGCTTTCCAAGGCGGCGGCAAGGCTTGAGGTGACCCAAGACGGCGGCGCGGTAAGAGCAGCACGGCGGCGGCGGAAGGGGTTGTCGACGGCGAAGCTCCGGCGAGGAGAGGTGGGACTGGTGGTGGAGGAGGGTTGTTTGAGGATGCGGAGCGCCGGGGATGGCTATTTATAGGCGGAGGAATATGGCAGCGGCCGGGAAGAAAAAACGTGGATGACGGCGAACTCCGGCGAAGTATCGACGGCGGTCCTAGGCCATCTGTGGGCGGTGACGTGTCGGAACGGCTTGGCGGCAACGTGGCGATGCCGTATTGGGTGATGACATGGCCTGGGATGGTCGGACTCAGCGGCGGGAGCTATTCCGGTGGGTGGCGCGGCGGAGGTGGCGGCGCTGGTGGTTTCGGGAGGCGGCACCGGCGGAGGAAGGAGAAAACAACGGGTGCCGTTGGATTTATAAAACCGAAGCGGTACGGTGTAAGGTGACGTGGCTGCATCTGGAGCGTTGACTTGAACGGAGATGATCTGAGTCGTCCGTTACAACTTAACGCACCGGAGAGAAGGGAAAGGGGACACGCCGAAGGAGTATTCCCAAAAAGGAAAGCGTAAAATTGGAATTTCCGAAAAAGGAAAGGGCTTATCTGATTTTCCAGAAAATAGATTTGGGATTTGAAAATTCATAGCAAATTGTAGCCAGCTCGGAAAAATATGAAATTGGTCTCTAAAAATCCAGGAAAATGAGGAGAACCTAATGGTGAAATAAAAGTTGATATTTTATGGGATGAATATTCTTTAATAGATAAAAGAAGAGATTTCTTTAATGGGATAAAATAGGAATTGTTTTGGAAAATTCTCAGAAAATTAGGGAAGGTTTCTAGGGCTCAAAAATGATTTTTGCGAAAAATTTTGAACTAAAATTGGGTGAAATTTGGGTATGTCACAGAAGGACGCCCCAGATCTTGAAGATCCTCACTACCGACGGTCAGATTCCTCGCCGACGGCGCCCTGATTCACCGCTGGAGCTAGGGTTCGCCGACACCCAGTGAGAAACGACACCTCTGGTAAGGTCTAGGGTTTAGGTCTGTGTGGCGGTGTGGCCGTGCGGGTCTATTAACTGTTTATCTTCTACGGCGCTCGCCTCAGACCATCTCGACGACTCAGACGCCATACGGACGCCACAACAACAACATGGATGCCTCAAGGACGCCACAGCTGCCTGTGGCAAGGCGTCCCTTGAGGCATCTCCTCTAGAACGCCATAACACCTAAGCGTCCATGAAGCGTCGCTTCAAGGACTCCTTAACAACCATGGCGGCAGCAATGATGGAAGCTGTGACTGTGGCGGCGGCGGCGATGGGAGCGAAGCGAGTGGCAGTGGCGTGGCGCTTGCCGAGGCGGCGGGGACGACGCGGTGCTTTCTGTGGCGGCCCGCTTGTTCGCCTCAATGTCGCCCATGGCGTGACCGCTAGAGGTGTATGAGATGGCAGTGGATCAAGGCAAAAGAGGGAAAAGGTGGAAAAAATGCTAAAATTGTCATTTGGGGACTCGTTATCCTTCCAGTGTCACCGTACCGCCACACCACTCGTCAGAAAATATATCACTGCCACCGCATTCGTCCACCTCCGCCGTTGATTCCACCCCACCCCCCAAATGCTCCTTGCCACCTCATTGACCTTATCCTCTTCCTTGTCTCTATCTCGCCATTACTCGCCACCATTTGCTCGTCGCCGCATTCACGCCCAAACCGGTCATAGCTCCAACTATCACCACCCTTAATCGACTATAAATTAATAATCCCTTCCTTGGCTAAGTGGCACCATGAACTCCCTTCCTCGTCCCCATCCTCCTTTTCCATTCCCATAGTACACCATACCACCGTCTTCCCCGTCTACGGCAAGTCGCTCACTTGTCGCCGTAAAGCCATTGCTTCCATTTTTCAGCACCAATAATCCCTGGAACTTTGCCATTGACGAAGGTCGATATCCCCTCCGCGGCGACCTCGCCGAGCCACCACCTCCGACTATCCCCCGCATCGTCATGCCCTCGTTGAGCACCGCCCGTACCCCAATTGCATTCCCTGAGCATTACCTCACCGACTCCGGTCGTCCCTCACCATCAGCGATCTCCACCCCGCCAGATCCCCCATTCCCCCCTTCTCTCACTGACAACCGGGCCGTGTCGTCAGCCACCTCAATCAGCTCCCTCTCTCTGCCTCTCCCACTACCCATTGGGCCCCACGCATCAGTTCACACACGCAGCCCTGCATGCACACTTGAGCCAGCCCAACTGTGTTGGCCCAGTTCCTTTGTAAAATTTCCTTTCCATTTTACTATTTTAAGAAATGCAATCATTCTATTCCAAATAGCAAAACACTTTAAAAATTCCACAAAGAATTCTCAAAATTCTAGAATTCAATGTAGTATTTCATAAAAATATAAAATACCCATTTGGTAATAAAATCATAAAAATTGCTTTTCTCCCCCCTTTTATTTAGTAAAATGTTTAAAAAATTCATTAATATTTTCCAAAAATACCAAAAAACAATAATATATATTTCATTACAAATATGAGATTTTCACCCTTCATCTTCACTAAGTTTTATTTTGGGAGCCGACAATTCAAAATGTCGTCAAACACGATCTATGGAAATTTGTCAATCCTCACATAAATCTCATACACTGTCGTGCTATCTGGAGGATTAACATAATAATGCCAATATTACTCTTCCACCCCTTTAAAAATATTAAATCAAATCTCCTAAATATTGAAAATCATACAGTTCAACACCATCCAAGTCAGCCCTGCCCCCCATTCCAAAAAGATCCTACCCATATCAATTTTTCCCGCATCCATACCCCCATGCACTTTTGTTTTGATCATAAATCAAATATTTATTAGATTTTTCCATTATTCAATTATACGACGAGTAGACAACAGTTAGAACTCCCCTGATTAGTTGGTCAGGAATATCCGTAAGGCTCGATAGGACCCAAGTAAACTACTAAAAAAGGTAGGTTTACTAACCTTTGATGCACTTTGAATTTCCTATTGCTCTACTATTTATTAAATTATTTCATTACTTTTTAGCTACTAACCTGTGAAAGTTCCCCTTATTCGAACTATATATTTCATCATTTTATGTAGAATAGATAATCCAAACTCCACTGTTCAAAAGCCCTTCAAAAAATGGTTACCCAATACACTACCCTAGCATAAGAAAATCTAAATATATGTATTTCAAAAAGGGTAGGATATAATCATTCTCCATATTGTAAATTAAAGTGATTTATTGATATATATATATATATATATATAT